>CM076582.1:354761328-355136605 GCA_034641835.2 Pinus albicaulis
TGACTAATTAAGAAAAAAGCATGAGGACCTGAAGGTCCAACACAAAATACTATGACAGGGTAACCATCCTCCTGCTATGTGTAGGAGTGATATCTGGGGTGAAGAATTCCACAGAAGAAATCGTAATCAAAGGGCATAGAATAATGAGAGAAATTCTCTCATGCAAACAATATAGCACTGGTGACTTCCTTTGCTAATAAACCACCCAAGGGTAGAGTCAAAGATTACCTTCATGGAGAGAACACGAGCTTGCAGAGCGAGGGACTTCACCTCTAGGCAATGAAGAAATGAACTGATGTGAGGATTAGGAAGAGGGGTAGTTACCGTAACTTCCCCAGTTTGCATCATGGTCGTCGATCGGCTAGGGTTTAATCCAACAGATAGAACAATATCAAGTGTATACTAGTTGTCCTCTTGACATTATACAATCAATAAAATAAAATATATTTCAATTTGTGTAAAGTTACAGGGGTTTAATACAATTTATTAATGACGGATGATAATTTTAATCTATTTACAGATGTTATATAATCTCCACACCGTGAGAGATACAAAGAACCTTATATAAGTACCTTAATAATGATATTGAAAATTACAAAGTTAGGAATCAATAAATTATTGATCCTTGCTTTAACATACACCATGAATATTATGCTATTTAATTATAGTCAGTGGATTACTACCTATAAATAACTCAAGGGTGTTATAAGTGCATGTATAGGTGTTAGTAAAATAAATATTTCATTTAACTGGATTCCATAAACATTGTATAGTGTACATAACTTGTATGGTAAGTTTTTTTTATATATGGTTATGTGTGTATGTGAAAATTGGTATCAGAGCATGGTTAAATGCTAGACCACTTGGGCCACTAAAGATAACTATGGTGTCTCTTAAGCTTTGCTTAAATGTACAGAGAGATTAGTGACAACAAAAATTTGTAAAGGTCTTTAATGAGGAGGGGATCCAGTCATCAGACACCTAGAATGATAGGGGAAGTTCAACCCGAGACTAATCCTGAGATTAATCCTGAAATGTGGGTCCAACTAACTGTGTACCAACACTAACAAGCCATCAGAATGTTGGAAGAGAAACAAAGACAAACGACCAGATTTCTTGAAACAGTCCAACAACTCCAAGAAGAGATGATACGTGTTTGAGGTGATAATGAAAGGTTAATGACAGAGCAAGAAAGAATACGTAAGAGTCTTTCAGATAAGAAAATTCCTCCCACTACACAGCCTAGCCCCAATAGGGATACTCAGGTGGAAGGAGAGCAACAACAACAAGCTCATGACCACCCAGCAGTGTGTCATACTCAATGAAGCAATACAGGTAGAACTTGTAACGAAGCAGAATCTAGAAATGTGTCATATCAACAGGAATTGGAGAAACAAAAAATGGAATTAAAAGGTGAATTTTAGAAAATTAAGCCTCCCACTTTTCATGGGGAAGCTGAAGAAATGACAGAGGCGTGGATAATAAATATGAAAAAGTATTTAGAGGTCTATGAGTATAAGAGTAAACCCAAAGTCCATCTGGAAATCTATCAAGTACGGGAGAAGGCTAAATTATGGTGGGAAGGAGTGAAAAATGTGCGATGAGAAATCAAAGGTGTAGTGATTCTTGAGTAGTCTGCCTACCCACATGAAGGAGAGGATAGAATTTGTAAATCCAAGGACAATGGATGAAGCAATCAGGAAGGAACAAATTTCCTATCAGCAGTCTAAGGAAAAGGGTGAATTTGGAAGAAATTGGCCAACCAAGAAAGTGAAGAAAAGTTCCTCAAACTTTAAAAATAGTAGATCAGGAAATTACAAAAATGTTGTGAAGAATTTAGCAAAAAAAAAAATTGGAAAAAATCTGCAAAGGTCCAAATGGACAGCTAAAGAAAGGTCAGATGAGGCATCTAGTAGAGCAGACTTTGCGCAAGCTCACAAACCACCACTACAATGTTGGAGTTGTGGGCGGGTGCATTACTTCAATAATTTCCCACATTGACGAAGGAATGAAGTAACAACTAATCTGTAAGAATCATCCACGTTGTGGGATGTTGCTCTAAATATACCACGGGTTAGTGTTGTGATGGAAGATCGGTAAGTGGATTTTTAGTCAACTATCATAGAATTGGAAGGTAAGTTTCAATATCAAACTCTTTCTATTTTACTTCATCTCGGTGCTAGTTTAAGTTACATAAACCCCCGAGTAGTTTAAAATTGTAACCTGCCAAGCCAAAAATTTATAGACCCCTAGCATGTGCTAAATCTATGGTGAAAAGAGTATGTTTCAAGGCATACGCGGATCTGTCTAGGAGAAGTCACGTATGCACGCGGGAAAAAACGTGTCAAGTCGCGTATGGGAAAAAGCGCTCAAAAAGTGAAAAACCAGGGGTAACCACCATGGTATTGACCCATTGTATTGGGTAATGATTCGTCTAAATGACCCCGTCCAGGAATACCATCGGAAGTAATGTGGTTTTGGCTCATGGTATTGAAAAAGGGTAAACATATATAAAGAGAAGAAATTCATTGTGCAAATCAGAAGTGTGGGTGCAAGACGTCTGAGCTTGAATGAATACTTCTCTCTGAAGTATATCTGAATGGAAAGGGTTATAGTTGAATGATAGATCTGAATGCATGATGCACCAATGATGAAGAAGGGTATCTAGATCTGAAATATACTTGTATTTGCTAGATCTGTTTGTGGAATGATTAGATCTGAGATGAGGCGAACATCTGTCTGAAGTAAAAGGGTAAATCTGAACTGAAGAAGTATGCTTCTCTATAATGGTTGAAGATCTATACGCTAGTTCGCCGCAGAGGAAGCGCGTATATACGCGGCTTCGCGGAAGAGAAAGCGCGTATGCGCAATGAAATGAGCTCTATAATATGTACAGAAGTATACGTTGGTTTATGTGAACGGAAGCGCGTATATACGCGACATCAGTGAAAGGAAAGCGCGTATGCAAACTAGGGTTTGCTGAAGTCTGTGGTAAGAAATGTCTGATCTGTTCTGCTGGTTTACTGATATCTGTCAGTGAGTTATATGTATCTGTTTCATGGTTGTTTGAGCATAAAAGTATGGAGTGGGTCCAGTCTGAAAATATGATGAAACGTGGCCTACAAGTGGTGTCCTAAAGGATGCTTTGGATCCAGTGTGAAAATTGATGAAACGTGGTCCATAAGTCTTGAGGTTGTAGCCTTCGATCGAGGGGTTGCCAGCTCCCCTTCCCGGGTGACATTAAACGAGATCGGGTGCATTAGCTCCCTTCCCGAGAGGCGGTAAGCGAGTCGGGGGTTGGAGCTCCCTTCGAGGAGGGTGGTAAACGAGCGCAGGTGGGTGCCTGCGTGCTGGTCAAGTCTGCGCCGGCACATATGTTGTAAGATGTTTTCTCTATAATAAAATATTGAAGGCTGAGCAACTGCAGTGGTGGTTTTCTCCTGACTTGGGTTTCCACCTAAAAAATCCTGGTGTTCATGTGTGATGCTTTGTGTGATGGTTTATTCAGTTGTTACTACACATGTTTACTGTTAACTTAACATCAGATGAATGAATATTGCAAAGAACTAAGTTAATAAATATCTTCATATTTAGATCTTTGCTAATACGTGAGTTGTATGAAGGATATCCGCGTGTATACGTGAGTTTACTAAAGGAAAGTAGCGTATGTGTTTTAGAGAGTGAAAAAGTAAAAAAAAATTTAATATGCGGTAAATCTTGATTCACCCCCCTCTCAGTATTTTTCCCAACAATTGGTATCAGAGAAGGTACTTCTGCAGAAGCTTGATCGCTTGAAGGAGATCTGTCGCAATGGGAAGTCAAGAAGGAGTAATGTCTATAAAGCCACCTCTATTCAATGGGAGCAATCTGTTATTCTGGAAGGTATGAACAAAAGCATATCTGCAAAGTCTTGGTGCAGATGTATGGGCAATCGTGGAAGAAGGCTATCAATACCCAACAAGTATTCCTACTGATGCTGCTGAAAGAAAGAAGTATGAAATCAATTCCAAAGCAGTGAATGTCTTATTAGGAAGCATGTCTGAATCAGAATTTGCTAAAGTGATGCAGCTTGCTACATTGACGAAATAAATTAGGGACAAAATCATTCGAGCTATGAAGGAGATACAAAGGTAAAAAATGCAAAACTCCAAACTCTTAGAATCGAATATGAAAATTTGAAGATGCATAGTGATGAAAATGTTGCCAGTTTCTTTCTTCGCCTGGATGATATTGTAAATCGGATGAGAAATTTGGGTGAAACCATAAGCGATACTACTCTGGTGGAAAAGGTCTTAATATCCTTAACTTCAAAATTTGACTCTAAAGTTTCAACTATTGAAGAAAGGCAAGATCTGAAAACTCTTACTATTGTTCAATTGCATGGTATTCTGATTGCTTTTGAAATGAGGCAAGGAGACCCTTCTCAAATCAAAGAAGTTGCTTTTAAAGCTTCAGCAAAAGGAAAAGAAAAGGAAGTTGTCAAAGAATCCAGCTATATATCTGAAGAAGAAGAAGAAGCAAATTTTGTGAGAAGACTTCAACTAGGTACCGGAAAGTTCAAAGGTAAGCTTCCTTTCAAATGTTGAGTGTGGAAAATTTGGCCACTATCTTTGTAAATGTCCTTGTAAGATTAAGCTTGTGGTAGAAACAATTTGAAAAAGTTATTATACTAATGAAGACGGTGATGGGTCATCTGATAGTGAGGAAGAATGTGAAGAAGATTTTAGACTTCTCATGGCATTTGAACAAAGAGAAGAAAAGGATACTTTTGTGGATGCTCTAGAGGACAATGATTTTCTTGATGATGAAGTGTCCAGTAAAGATGAAGAAGACTCTGACCAAGATCTGAAAGTGCTCATGGCTAAGAATCAAAAGAAGAAGGCTACTCAAAGAAAGGAGATCTCTCAGAAATCATGTATAACAGAAATTGAAGGAGATAAAACAGGTATTAATCGTTGTTCTTGTATTTTACTTAATTGTATATGCAAAGGTTATGATAGTGAAAGTGACAGTATGGATCTAGAAGATTCTGACCAAGCGCTACAAGTGCTCATGGCAAAGAGGAAAAATAAGAAGGCTACTCAGAGCAAGGAGATGTCTCAGAAAACTTGTATAGCAAAGATTGAAGAAGATGAATCTGATAGTAATACTCTTCTTTGTGCGAACAATAGTGAAGATAGTGAAAGTAAAGTTGTGGATCTAGAAGAAGCTATCAAGATCAAAGTTGAAGAACAACAAAAGGAAATTTATAAGAAAGATTCTATCTACAAAGAGATGATCTCACAAATGAAAGAACAAATAGAAATGCTGAATGGACAGGTTGGACGAAGTATCAAAGGTTTAATGCTTATGCATCCAATCGAATGAAAAGACTAGAAGCAAAAATCAACGATCTAAATGCAGATCTCGAAATATCAAAAAGGAAGAATGAAGGTCTTGAAGCTGGAATCATCTCTCTACAAGCTGATCTTGAAGCATCAAATAAGAAGAATGAGGAACCTCTACAGTCCTTTGAAAAGGAAGGTCTTGAAGCAGAAAACATATCTCTGAAAGTAAATCTCGAAGCATCGAAGAAGAAGAATGAAGAACTCTTACAAACATTTGGAGAGCAAGAAAATGGGTTGAAAGAAGAGATTCTAAATATGAATGATCAAGTAGAAGATGGAAGAAGGAAAGAAGAAAGCATGACGAAGCAATATCAAGCCTTGGAAGTTGAGGTAAACATTCTCAAAGGTAAATTAGAAGAAAAGGTTAAACTTTTGAGGTTTCAAGATAGTACTAAGATTTTGGAAAATATTCTGAGTAATCAAAGGTCTCCTGCTATCAAACTTGGTCTTGGTTTTCATGAAACTGTTAAAGGAGAATCTAGTTCACAAAAGGTACTAAAAAATTGAGAGGATGTCAATACTAATCCTAGTATTGAAAGAGACAAAAGGTCAACCAACAATGATCAAATCTCAAAGAAAATCAGTCAATAATGTTGAATGTTTTAATTGTCATAATTATGGGCATGTTGCAGCAAATTGCAGAAGCAGAACATTTCAGCCACAAACAAACATGCTCTACTCAGAAAGGTACTCTAGTTTCTTCAGGGGATATTGTTTCTCATGTAACATGTATGGACATAAAACAGCTGATTGTAAAAGGAGGAAGATTAGAAATACTCATTATGATTCTTATGCTTATTTCTCTGGTCACATGAGATGTTATTCTTGTAACAAGTATGGACATGTAGAAAAGGAATGCATGTTGAACAGACATGAGAATTTGGATAATTTCCAGCACGCAAATAAGAAGTTCAAACAAATCTGGAAAAAGATGGAGGACCGATCAGAAACGTAGGGAATTTTGACCCTACTGCAGTCATCCGCTTCTGAAGCTTACTTCTCTGATTAACTGCAGGAATGATGTGGGATACATTATGAGATTTAGTAATGTATCGTCAGAGGGGGAGCAATGTATGATGTCTCTCATTATTGATTTGATTATTCTGGTTATATGTATTTTTGACAGAGCATCTGATATAAAGAAGATAGGCACATGAAGTACAAGTTCAGGGGGGAGATGAAGGAATGTGAAAAATTTCTATGCTTCACTTTCCATACGTGGGTTATATTAACAAAAGTTGCGTATACACACGAGTTCCAGCAGACATAGTCGCGTATGCATTGATGATAAGAGAATTTATATGATAGCTGAAGATCTGGAGCAGAGGTTCAAGGGAAGCATCAGTTTGACTGTTAATAACTGTATTATTGACTCAATATCAGCTTAGTTTCTCAGTTCTAAAAAATGATGATATGATACATGGTTTCTTATGTTGAAGATTGTGGATGAGTCATGTTTGCTTTTTGATGAAGAGTATTCATTGTTGAGATGAAAGTCTTATCATTTCGGGAAGATAAGGGGCGGTTCATGCGGGGGATGACTTCTCTGATGAACGTATTCGGGTTGCACAAGTTAAGAAGAAACCTTTGGTTCGGGGGGAGCGGCGGGGGTGAATACTAATGATTGCATTGTTGGCAATATGATGCCTTATTCTTGGTTTTTGTGATATTCACGCTCAAGTGATGATGACTTACATGATTTATTGTGATGAGACTTTGAGCCCTAGTTGTTGATAAGTATCTTTTGTACTCGCACATGGATGAGTTGGATGTCATTTGATTCAGAAATAAATCATGCAGAGTTTGTTACTATGGTTGAAAGATCTTTTGCCTACATATGTTACTTCATGTTAAATCTTGAGAAGAATCTTGATGATATTGGACCACATGGATGATTGCTTGACACATATTTGAATATGTTGTTCGGTATGATAATCTTTCTTGGAAATATTGGATTGATCATAACGAAGAATATTAATCTGAAGGCTTGGTTGCTAATGTGCTTATGCTACAACCGTTGGATGACGCTTGAAGACACAACTACACTGTTCTATCTATCTGTAGTCCAGGGAAGCATTCAAATATCCCAAAAAGAAGCTGAACACTGTCTTTTTCTCACAAGAGGAAAAAATCTGCATAAATTTAGAAGATGGCATTGGATACGCAGGTTTCCCGAAACACAGTCGCGTATATACGCGAGTTCATGCACAGAAAACCGCGTATGACTGATTGCTGACATTTTTCAGTTTGGAGTCATCTCTCTTCAGTATAGCTGCAGTGTTGTTTGGTATCTCTGATACTGTTTGGTATAAATGGTGGTGTTCCAGTTCTCATAATTCTATTTCTCATGTTTGATAAAGATGCCTTGATGATTTGTTGGTGAAAGTGTTCAGGATGCACAAACTAAGGGGGAGCCTTAGTCATATGGAAAGGATGCTTGGATGCACACATTTAGGGGGAGCATTGACATTGCTGAGTATAATGCATTGTTGGCATTGTAGTGGTTAAAATATGTTCTCTTTCTTGAGAACTTTTGTGGTGTTAGTCTTAAAAGTTATATTTGTAGTTTGATGAAAAGGTCATGTAGAGATCCATGATGTAAAACTGTAATTTTCAGTCATGAAAGGACTTGTCAAGTTTGTAAACCCACTTGGTTGGGTAGCCGAGTCAAATTTTGTAAACCCACTTGATTGGGTAGCTAAGTCAAATTTGTAAACCCACTTGGTTGGGTAGTTGAGTCTCATATGTAAATCCACTTGGATGGATCTTTGATGTAAGTATGAGTCATTGGTGATAGGAAATTCATAGAGTCATGTACTTCATTGGAAAAATTGTTTATTCAGCATGAAATCAGAGGGAGCTTGGTCACTTCAGTATATATCAGTTCTGCAGAACGCTTCTTCCACATGAGGAGAAAAGGGGGAGAGTATGTTGGTTTTTGATCCGCCCTTTGCCCTTGATGTCAAAGGGGGAGAGTGACATGGTGTTTGAATGAAGAGAAAAAAATGGTGTCAAAAATGGGGAATGTGACATGGTGTCATTGTATTCTTAATGTACCTATCTGTTGTGGTAACCAAACACCATCGTGGTTGCCATCAAGTCCAAAGGGGGAGATTTTTGGCAATATGATGCAGAGTGTTGTCCCTGATGGCAACCCACTGAATGAAGATGAAGACATGAAAGTGTTGACATGTGTTGTCCTTGATGGCAAACCACCTGATGGACTTGGTAAATGATGTAAATCTGATATGCAATGATGTTTGTTAGCAATATGATGCTGAGTGTTGTCCTTGAATGGCAACCCACTTGATGAAGATGACAAGCACGACTACACCAGCTTGATAGAATAATAATGTGATGAACTAAATCTGATGTATCTACGGTGGTACAAAAGGCGATGAAGAAAGAGGTCGGCATGTATGCTAAATCTATGGTGAAAAGAGTATGTTTCAGGCATGCAGGATAAATACAGAAGTCACGTACGCGGGAAAAAACGTGTCCAAGTCGCGTATGGGAGAAAAGCGCTCAAAAAAGTGCAAAACCTTGAGGCTAAACACATCGGCCATTGACCCATTTTATTGAGTAATGATTCGTCTATGTGACCCCGTCCAGGAATACCATCGAAAGTAATGTGGTTTTGGCTCATGGTATTGATAAAGGTTAAACCTATATAAGGAGAAGAAATTCATTGTACAAATCATGAGTGTGGGAGAAAGATGTACGAGCTTGAATAAATATTTCTCTACGGAAATGAATCTGAATGGAAAGATTCTGGAGTTGAATGATAAATGCGGAATGTATGATGCTGATGATGAAGAGGGATCTAGATCTGAAATGTGCTTATATTTTCCAGATCTGTTTATGGAATGATTAGATGCGCGTGATGGGCGAACATACGTACGGGGTAAAAGTGAAGTAGTGATGTGTACGTTGTGAAGAATTGCAATGACATAAAAGTGCGAAGAACCATACGCTAGTTCGCCGAAGAGGAAGCGCATATATACGCGGCTTTGCTGAAGAGAAAGCGCGTATGCGCAATAAAATTAGCTCTGTAATATGTACAGAAGTATACGCTGGTTTATGTGAACGGAAGCGCGTATATACGCGACATCAGAGAAAGGAAAGCGCATATGAAAACTAGGGTTTGCTGAAGTCTGTGGTAAGAAATGTCTGATCTGTTCTGCTGGTTTACTGATATCTGTCAGTGAGTTATATGTATCTGTTTCATGGTTGACTGTGCTTAAAATTATGGAAAGGGTCCAGTCTGAAAATATGATGAAATGTGGCCTGCAAGTGGTGTCCTAAAGGAAGCTTTGGATCCAGTGTGAAAATTGATGAAACGTGGTCCATAGAGGTGCTGAGGGTTGTGGCCTTCAGTCAGGGGGTTGTAGCTCCCTTCCAGGTGAGGCTGGTAAACGAGATCAGGGGGTCGTAGCTCCCTTCCAGGAGAGGCTGGTAAACGAGTCAGGGGGTTGGAGCTCCCTTCCAGGAGGGGCTGGTAAACGAGCGCAGGTGGGTGCCTGCGTGCTGGTAGGAGTCTGCACCAGCACATATGTTGTAAGATGTTTTCTCTATAATAAAATATTGAAGGCTGAGCAACTGCAGCGGTGGTTTTCTCCCAACTTGGGTTTCCACCTAAAAATCCTGGTGTTCATGTGTGATGCTTTGTGTGATGATTATTATGTTGTTACTACACATGTTTACTGTTAACTTAACATCATATGAATGAATATTGCAAAGAACTAAGTTAATAAATATCTGCATATTTAGATCTCTGCTAATACGCGAGTTGTATGAAGGATATCCGCGTGTATACACGAGTTTACTAAAGGAAAGTAGCGTATGGGTTTTAGAGAGTGAAAAAGTAAAAAGTTTTGAATATGTAGTAGATACTGATTCACCCCCCCTCTCAGTATTTTTCCCAACAAACTAAAAATACAGTTGCAAGAATTGTTGGATGTCAAGTGTGTCCCCTTGGGGTGCACCAGTACTATTTGTGAAGAAGAAATATGGGACAATGCGGACATGTATGGAATACTGACAACTAAATAAGCTAACTACCAAAAATAAATATATGCTACCCCGTATTAATGATCTTTTTGATCAGGTGAAAGGAGAAATGGTGTTTTCCAATATTGACTTGAGATCTCGGTATCGTGAGATAAGAATTAAAGATGAAGATATATCCAAAACAACCTTACGTACCAGGTACAGACATTATGAATTTGTGGTGCTACATTTTGGATTAACTAATGCACAAGGCACTTTCATGAGCTTGATGCATGGAATCTCTCACCCATTTCTCGATAAATTTTTCTTAATCTTCATTGATGATATTTTTATTTATTCTAAAGTGTTGAAGAACACGAAAACCACTTATGTTTGGTACTGTATATGCTATGATAACACCAAATATATGCCAAGTTCAGTAAATGTGATTTTTATAAAGAAAATATCCGTTATTTGGGTCATGTAATATGTGCTAAAGGAATTGATGTGGACCCTAAAAAGGTTAAAACAATTATGGGATGGAGAGGTCCCAGGAACGTGGCTCACATATGTTTGTTCATGGGCCTAGCTAGTTACTACCGACGGCTGATTGAACGTTTCTATAAAATCTCCTTCCCTATTACCTCCTTGTAGTGAAAGGGGTGAATGCCTAAGTGGACTGTAGAATGTCAAAATAGTTTAAACAACTAAAGATATTGTTAACTACTGCTCCTATATAAAAAGTAGCAGACCCTAGTGGAATTTTTTATGTTTGCACAGATTTTTGCAAGGAAGGAGTGGGGGCAGTATTAACTCATGAAGGTAAGGTTATAGAATAAAAATCTAGAAATTTGAAGGATCATGATGAGAGATATTATGCCTATTATTTTCAATTAACAACCATAGTAGATGCCATTCAAATTTGGAGACACTATTTGCTGGGAAAAAGGTTTATATTAAGAACTGATCATAGTAGTTTGACCATCTATTTCAAATAGTCAGATTCAAACACCTACCAAGCAAGATGGAATGCATTCCCAAGCAAGTTTGATTTTTATATTCAACATGTGAAGGGAAAGGAAAACTGAGTAGTTGATGCATTAAGCCAAAAATTGCATTGCATTTATGAGCTATATGTTAATCAAGAAGAATCTAAGTTCCAGGTGAAAATAATGGAAGCAGCAAAAAGACATCATGAGTATCAGTTTATGTGGAAGCAAGCAAAGGAGGCTAAAGAGCAAGGTAAGACATCGGGTTATGAAATTAATGGTGACTTTTTTTTAACTTTCTGTAAAAATTTATGTAGTCCAAATCAGATGAGTTTAAGTGAACTAATATTGGATGAATATCACCGGAGTTCTTACGCGGGACATCCCGGATATCAAAAGATATTGACAACAATTAGAAAATATTATTTCTGGCTTGGAATGCACAGAAATGCTATTGAATATTTAAATAAATTTATAGAATGTCAGTAATCTAAAGTAGAGCACCAACACCCAGTCGGATTACTACAGCCTATCCCTCTACCAAAATGGAAATGGGAAGTTATCCCCCTCAATTTCATCACCAGATTACCAAGGAGTAAATGATCAAGGTGGATATTGGTGGCCACCTACTTGTTCCACTTGGGGCTGCATCGTTGTCACTTTCATTGTTTTAGTTTTTTCTCAAATTACTATTTTTAGCACTTTTTCGATTCCTCAACTTCCGGAGCCATTTTCAGGCCCTAAACGACATTTTTTGGGCATTGTTTTTCTGACGATTTTAACTCTGTTCCAAAATGTACACTTTCAATTAGCATATTTTTTCCTTAGATAGATATTTCTAGTGATGTATCATGCACGTAAAATGGAGATAGTATGCCAAATTTACGACCTCGGGAAATTGATGTACCAATTTACCCCGACGGGGCCCATATTCTGGCGTTTCATCTCCTAGGGTTAGGTTTTTGGATGTTTATGGTTTTCCATTGTTTCTAAATATAATATGAGCCTTCGAGCCTCATTGTAACACAAAGTTCAAAGGCATGTAGCCACCACATCTCTTCACAGATATAAGCTACCAGTGCCCTGGCTAGTTTATTTCCATTATGTCTATAAGAAAATTTTAGTTCTTTGATATTAATGAAATGAAGTCTTATTTCCGCTACATATTTGTATTTATAGTTATATGTGAATTTTATTGTGTTCCTACACAAATCTAGATTAGTGGTATCAGAGTGGTCTACTTTGTCTCGATCCTTCTTTGCATGTCCCCAACGAGGTCAAGGTATAAGGAGTTAGGGCTTGGTCTGGTTGAACCTTTACAAGATCAAGCTCGCAAACCCTGAAGGCCCCCAATGGGGGATGAAAAGAAATATGAGGGAGTAGGAGATCCTATCAAAATATTGCTCAAGGAAGCCCTCGAAAAACAAAGGAACGCGATGATGGATAACTTTTCCCAAATCCTTCAACGACTGCCCACCGACGGTGCATGTGCATCAAGCAGCGACTCTAGAAGTGAAACTACATTTAAGGTACAAGTAAACTTTTAAATTCTCATATTTGAGGGCCAAATAGATGCAGATGTCGTAGATAGATGGTTGAAGCTATTAGAAGGATATTTCTCAGTTCATGACTTTTTCGACCAGGAGAAGATTATTTTTGCACTCCTCAAATCTACCCCTCATGTCAAGGACTCGTGGGAAACCTACTGTGAGAAAATGGATGAGACAAAACCCTCTCTATTCTCATTTATACCCACTTGGAATTCTTTCCAAGACACCATCAAGGAACAATGCTATCCCGTTGGGAGCTATGAGGACAAGTACATATAATGGACCACACTGCAGCAACAAAGGGACGCAGATGTGCATGAGCTCATGAATCTGTTCCATGCCCTGCACAAAAATTTGGGTATCGAATATTTGGAGAAACATTTGGTGCTAAAATATCACAGTTTTTTTCATAGATAAATTCAAGAGGAAATGGAGTTCCTCGACATCTACTCACTTGGTACGGCTTATCTGTATGCTACCAATATCGAGCATAAATTCAAACAGAATAAGCAAGGCTTTGGATATTTGAATCAAAACCAAGGGAAATGTTCCCCCAAATCGTAAAACAAAAGACAAAGCCAAGGCATGGTGGCCCAAGACAACCTGTCAATTCCGCAAGTAAAGAACAACACCACGAAGCCAAAGAAGGACACAGGAAAGTGGTGCAAGTTCCATAAGAGATCCACTCACAACAGAAGTGAGTGTTATGTAAAGCAATCATTAGTGGCCAAGATGAGGGCTTCTGAATCAGATGTATGCTATGACTCTGAATCAGAACCTGACAAGGGGAATGAAAAAGGGAAACATATTATTGATATGGAGCCCAATGTCACTATTGTCACTGCAAATATCCATAAGGAGGAACCGAAAGATCCAAAGGAGGAGGAACATCTGTTCCCCTCCCAGATGTGGGTGAAGGGTTTTCCGATATAGTTCATTATCAAAAATGGGAGCCAAAAGAACCTCATTTCATTAGATGCCATGAAGAGGTCAGGCTTGCTGACTGCATCACACACATAGCCATACACCATTAGGTGGCTTCACCAAGGATGGAATCTCTGCATCAGCCAATAGTGTCACCTTCCCTATAGCATCAAGTGCTTCACAAATGAGGTATTATGTGACATTGCTCCTCATGATGTTTGTGATGTATTATTATGCCAACCATACTTGTGGAAGTGACATGTTGTGTATGAATCCCAACCTCGTGCTTTTATTGTTACTTTGGGAAATAAGTTGTACATGATACCAGAGGTACCATTTTCTGCCACTGTCTCTTTGGTTAATACAAAACAATGTAGTAAGCTCATTTCCAAAAATAGGAAATTTGATTTCCTAGTGATCCACCCCGAGGGAAAGAAGAAGACTGTGGCCAAGACATCCAGACAGGGCTCCTCTGCGCGACAAAAAAAAATGGACAAGGTTGTGGAGGAGTATAGGGACATCTTCACCTCACCCACAGGGGTGCCGTTGCTGTCAAGTCAATCACTGCATTGATCTGACCCCAAGTGCACCGCTACCTAATGGACCGATCTATTGGCGCTCTACTCTAGAGAACAATGAAATAAAGAGGCAGATTCAGGAGCTACTGAATAAAGGTCACATTTAACTGAGTTCATCACCCTGTGGGAGACCAATCGTGTTGGTACAAAAGAAGGATGGCTTCTGAAGACTTTGTATTGACTATCGGGCACTGAACAAGATCACTGTCTAGAATAGGTACCTAATCCCATGGATTGATGACCTTTTGGACCAACTCAATGGGGATAAAGATTTTAGCAAGATCGACTTAAAGTGTGGGTATCATCAAGTACTAATTGAACCCTCTGATGTGTGGAAGACTTCATTAAAAGCCAAGGAAGGCCTTTTCAAATGGCTGGTCATGCCTTTTAGGTTGAGAAATTCTCTTGTAACATTCATGAAGTTGATGGGGGACATCTTACGACCATTCACCAAATCATTTGTAGTGGTGTACTTGGATGACATTCCGATCTTCTGCTATAATTGGGAAGAGCACCTCCACCACATCTGACAAATCCTCTAAAAACTGTGGCAACACAAGTTGTGTGCCAATATAGAGAAGAGCACTTTTGGAATGACCCAGGTTCAATATCTGTGATATATTATTGATGAAAGGGGGGTGCATGTGGATCCAACCAATATCAAAGTCATTAGGGATTGGCAAGCCCCAACCACTCTAACAGAGCTTCGCAACTTTCTCGGTCTTTCTAATTTCTACTGTGTGTTCATATTGGGATTATCTCATATCACTTGTCCCTTGAGTCAAGTCACCAAGGGAGGAGCAAAATAAAAATTCTTTTGGTCGGATTCTCAGCAGAAGGCATTCGTAAAATTGAAATATCGCCTCTGCTCTACTCCAGTGCTCACATTACTAGACTTGAAGCAACCATTTGAGATTGAGACAGATGCCTATGAATATTCTATTGGGGTAGTTATTACTCAACAGGGGCATCCAGTGGCATATCAAAGTGAGACATTGTCTGACATAGTCCACAAGTATCACACTTATGACAAAGAAATGTATTCCACTATGCAGGCTTGTCGACAATGGAAGCATTACATGTTGGGGAAGGAAACAATCATCCACACAGACCACTGACCCCTATAGTTCATACAGACACAAAGTAAGTTACAGAAGTATTGCCATCAGAATTGGTCCACATATCTGCAACAAATTCATTTAAGCATACAGTACATGAAGGGTAGCACGAATAATGTGGCAGACTGCCTCAGCCGACCATCGATCATGGTGCTAACCACCGTTCTCAACTCTTATGGGCATGAGACTTGTGATTGATCGCTTATCTACAAGAGTGATTTGAATTCGATCACACATAAAACGCACTCTTGGGGGGTATGCAAGTTCCAAGTTCTCATCTCCAAGATGCACTGTTATGCCACCTAGGACACCTTTGTGTCCCTTCAAGCGAGCGTGCTAAGATGATATGAGTAGTACACTATAGTCAAATCATTGGGAATTTTGGGGTCGAGAAAACAGTGGCAATACGGAAAAATCATTTCTATTGGACGAACATTTGACAGGATGTCAGGAATTACATCAGATCTTGCACTTCTTGCATCATTTCCAAACTGGCCATAAAGAAGCAAGGCTTCTATACTCTGCTACCTACCCCTAGTCGACCTTGGGATTCCATCTCTATGGATTACATGTAGGGCCTTCCTTCTAATAAGCATGGAAATGACTGTGTTTTCGTGTTCGTCTACAAATTCTCGAAGATGGGCATTATGGCAGCTTGAAAGAAGAATATCACAGCAGAAACCACTATTAAACTCTTCTTTGAATGAGTATGGGTGCACTTTGGGATCCCATAGTCTATCATCTCATATCGGCACAACATGTTCCTCAACACATTTTTTTCCAACCTCTAGTCAATGCTAGACACCAACCTCAGCAAGTCCATAGCTTTCCATCCCCAAACTAATTGCTAAACAGAGGTCATCAACAGGATGATTGTACACATTCTGTGCATGCACAATTGAAAGCATCCATGCACATGGGATGAGAGCCTCCCCTACATACAACATAATGATAATCGGTCTCTCCATAGATGAACCAGCCACAAACCCTTTCAGCTGGGATTGGGATTCCAGCCACTATGTCCCATTGACGTAGCCATGCCATTTGTGGGTACTCAGGCCAATTTGGCTCATGTCCAGTATGAAGCTGACAAAGCGAACAACTTCATCAAGTACATTCAGCACATCCACCATCAGTTTCATGACATATGGGATAGAGCCAATGTTAAGTACAAGCAACGACATGATCAACATCGTGTGCCACACGACTTCCAAGTGGGTGACATAGTTTGGCTACATTTTCATAAGGATTTCCTCACTAGAACCCACCACAATATTTGCCTGCTCTGATATGGGTTGTACACCATCACCAATGTTGTATAGAACAATTCCTTTGAGCTCAATATTCCACCATTCCTGTGCCTTCACCCAGTATTCAATGTGGACCAGCTTCATCCCTACTTCCCACCTCTACTAGACACCTTTGACATTGCAGAACAAATCACACCAACAGAGTTAAACCTAGACTGCGTGGAACAGGCCACCATAGATTGTATCATGGAAATGCAAATCAAGAACACTCACCAGCAAAATATCCAAATGTATCAGGTTGTCAAAGTTGGTCAACTCCTACACGAAGGCAAGTGCTTCACCAGGGACCAGGTTCAACAGAAGTTTCCTCATCTCATGGAGAAACTCAACGCAATGGAGATCATTGATTCCCAAGGGGGGAGGAATGATCCAGGTGGATATTGCTGGCCACCCGCATGTTCCACTTGGGGCCACACCATTTTCTCTTTCATTTTTTTAGCTTCAGCACAGCTTACTATTTTTAGTAGTTTATCAGGTCTTAAACTTCCGAAGCCTTTTTGAGTCCCTAAATGACGTTTTTTAGGAATCAATTTTCTAGAGAATATTGTTTTGTTATGAAATATACATTCATAGTTAGCAATTTTAGTCCTCGAGATATATATTTCTAACGATGTATCATGTGCGTCAAACAAAGATAGTATCCCAAATTTATGACCCTCAGAAATTGATGTACCAACTTACCCCAACGGGGCCCATATTTTGGTGTTTCCTCTCCTAGGGTTAGGTTTTTGGATTTTTATGGTTTTCCATTGTTTCTCAATAATATATATACCTTCAAGCCTCATTGTAACATAGATTTAAAAGGCCCATAGCCACCACATCTCTTCTCAGAGATAAGCTACCAACGCCCTAGCTAGTTTATTTCCATTATGTCTGTAAGCAAATATCAGTTCTTTGATATTAATTAAATGAAGTGTTATTTCCACTTAATATTTGTATTTATGGTTATATATGTATTCTATTGTGTTCCTGCATAAATCTAGATTAGTAAAAGACACAATTATTCAATAATGGTTGTGGTGGATAGAATTAGTGAGGTGGCCCATTTCATACCAGTGTAGTAAACTTATAATATCGTGCAAATAGCTTACAGCTTCCTGAGAGAAGTATTTAGGCTACTTGGTATTCCGAGAGCCATCATCTCTGATATAGACATGAATATTACATCACCCTTCTGGAGGGCACTGATTATGGGTTTGGGAACTCAAATCCAACTAAGCACAACCTACCACCTTCAAACTGACGGAAAAATTGAGAGGGTGAATCAAATACTAGAATACATATTGCACATGTATGTGATGTAATAGCCCACTAAATGGGAAGAATACATACATCTCATTGAGTTCACATATAATAATGGGTATAAAGAATCTCTTAAGATGATCCCATTTGAAGCATTGTACAAAAGAAAATGCTAGACTCCTATTAATTGGAGTAGTCTAGATATGAGATTTATGTTAGGGATGAATATGTTGGAGGAAATGGAATGGGAAGTGGAAAAGATTAGAAATAATTTGAAAGCAGATCAAGATAGGAAAAAGGTATACACATGTTGAAAAAGAAATTTTCGATAATTTGAAGTTGGTGATCACATGTACGTGAGAATTAAACCCAAGAAAATAACCTTGAGGTGGAATTATTGTGCCAAGTTGGCACCCAAATACTATGGGCCATTTTAGATCTTGGAACGGATAGGAGTGGTGGCTTATCAATTGGCCATGCCCTGTCATATTTTTTGCATAACATGTTCTAGGTATCCTTATTGAAATGATACATACATGATCCCAAACACGTGATATACTGGCAAAGCATAAAAGTAAGTTGTGTTTACATTTTTATTTACAGTAAGAGAGGAGACTCCATTCAACTAGTTACGAATATATTGATTGCAAGTCGAACCGGATGTCGAGTTCCTAGTAGAACCACTTCGTATCCTCAATCAGAGAGAGATAATGCTCCGTAGGCTAGTCATCCCCAAAGTTAAAGTGCAGTGGAAGAAATTTGGCCCAAATAAGGCTACCTAGGAGGATGAAAATTATATTCGGGAAATTTATCCCGAATTGTTCTCATGAAGAAATAACATTGAGGAAGGTGTTTGTATTAAGAGGGGAAAGTTGTAACACCCTGATTTATTTCCTAACTATGGTTATTTTATTTTAAAAAACATTTGAATTATTATATGAATATGAATATTCTTTAGTGATACTCAAAATTTATTTTTTTGGAAAATTAAATAAATAATATGAATAATTATCCTAAATAATGACTTAACTGAATAGTAAAAAAAACTCCAAGAACCAGGGTAAAAAGGGTAAATATAGTTCTGACAATTACCTTCCCTGTGAGGATAAATATAAAATATTGAGAAGGGGAAGGGGTTCTGCAGAAAAAGAAGAGATAGGTTGCAATAAGTGTATTGTAAATAAAGCAGTCCAAAGCTCATAGGAGCCAGTGGAGCTCTAAAATACTAGAAGAACTATAAGTTGGACAATAGTCTTGAGGCTTAACCTGGAAAATATTCCTGCTACCTAAGACCTGGTGGTGAGTACGAGGGGAGAAGAGGACGTGATTGCCTCTCTCAAGGTTGGGAGGAAACATCAGTTAAGTGCATACAGGTTGGAGGTAAGTATTTACTTATGTTTGAAAGTCTGTGTGAAATTGGAAATGTAAAGTATATGTATACTTAGAGTTAAAACTAATAATATACAAAGGATTTAATATAAATAAATAGTATCTTGGTCTGTACGCAAAAATGTGTAGTGAAATGAGGAAGAAACTATAAAAACACAAAATAGAACTATGAATCTGGAATAAATATTTTACTACATGATTAGGATGGTAGAAGTTACTGATTCTGTCTACTAAATATAGATACATTTTTAAAGAAAAATAAAATTCAGAGACAATATATATATATATATATATATATAAAGCATCATATCGAATTAAAAAACCCTCTGTAACAAGAAAACATATTAGAGACAGACTCACGAGTTTAGGACATAGCCTTGTGGTGACAGGGCTGAGTCTAGGGTCTCTTGGTCAATAGTCATTGGAATATACACATGGCTTATAACACAAAAATTTCCAGAAAAAATCTAAGAAAAGTATTTATATGTGAGACAAAAAAACGAATAGGTAAAGATATATAGCCATTTATGTCTATTAAATACGATAAAACTCCAATGGAAAATATTCTCATAACATAAATTCGAATTCTCTCTTATTCTATTAAAATGAGCAGAACATTACAGTATATAGAATAAAATGTTCATCTATCGAAACTATGTAAAATTACCCAAAACAAAAACTAACTAATAACTGTGTGAGAAGAGAGAGACTATTATAGTTAATACAATTTAAAGACCCAAAGGATTTTCAACTTGAATGATGCCCAAAACTTTATATTAGATTTAAAACCAGCGCCGAGAAGCCTTTAATAAAAACAAGTTTTCAATATGATAAATGTTACAATTAAACCTCGAAACAATCTAAATAAACTACGTAGAATGAAAATATTTTGAAGAAATATTAAGAGTCTTGGAAAGGAGAGTCGCTCGAAGAGCTAAATATAGGAACACTACTCTGTGCAGATAGAAGACGTAGTCCTCAGATAAAGGAATAGGAAAAACAGTTTTAATGAAATACTGAAAACATCAAAAGAACCAAATTTGTAACCTGTAGGTTTGCTCCCGAGATGCCTGAGAGAGGGAATAACTAGGCAATGGTTTTTCCCTCACTGCAAACCTGTCAAAACCACAACCGAAAGAGTGAGATTATGGAATAGACTAAGTTATTACACCGAAAATATAAATAAGAAAACTAATCTGAAATCTCGTATCATAGAGACAAGGAAAACCCATGATTACCTTCAATAAGACAACGACTTCGATTTCAGAATTTGAGCCATCAATTTAGTTATGTTATTTGAAGGAAGAGAATAAGTTGGTGGGTAATGATACCCAAAACCTCTAATTATTGGTAGATTAAAATAAGAAATCTATACACAGAGATAGAAAAATTATGTAAACCCTTTGATGAAACCAAATTTAAAATACACATGACTAATTAAAAAAAAATCATGATGACCTAAATATCCAACATAAAATACTCTGACAGGGTAACCATCGTCCTGCTGTGAGTAGGAGCGATACCTGAGGCAGAGAATTCCAAAGCAGACATCATAATCAAAGGGCAGTGAATAAGGATATAAATTCTCCCATGCAAACGATATAGAACTGTTGAGTTTTTTTGCTAAAAAAATTACCGAAGGGAAAAGACAAATATTACCTTCATAGCGAGAATGCGAGGTTGCAGAGCGGCGGAGTTCACCTTCAGGCGGCGATGAAATGAATTGATGTAAGGATCAGGGAGAGGGTTAGTTACCCTAACTTCCCCAGTTTGCATCCCGGTCTTTGATTGGCTAGGGTTTAATCCAATGGATAGAACAGGAACAAGTGTATACCAGATATCCCCTTGACATTTTCCAATAAATAAAATAAAATACATTTCAATTCCTGTAAAGGTAGAGGGGTTTAATACAAGGTATTAATGATGGATGAGAATTTTATCTATCTACAACTGTGATATAATTCCACACCGTGAGAGATAAGAACAACCTTATATAATTACCTTCATAAAGATATTGAAAATTAAAAAGTTAGGAATCAATAAATTACGGATGCTTGATTTAATGCACATCATGAATACTATGCTTTTTAAGTATAATCAGCGGATTACTACATATACAGAAGTCAAGAGTGTTATAAGCGCATGTACAAATGTCAGTAGTATAAACATTTCATTTAATTGGATTCCATAAACATTGTATAGTGTATAGAATTTTTATGGTAAGCTTTTTTTTATATGGTTATGTGTGTATGTGACAATTGGTATCAGAGCATGGTTAAACGCTGGCCTAGTTGGGCCACCAAAGACAACTCTTGTGTTTCTTAACCTTTTCTTAATTATACAGAGATGAGTGACAAAGAAATTGTTTAAAGGTCTTTAATGAGAAAGGGATCTAGTCATGGGACACCCGGAATGATGGGGGAAGTTCCACCCCAGACTAATCCTGAGATTAATCCTGAAATGTGGGCTCAACTAACTGTGGACCAGCATGAAAAAGCCAAAATATTGTTAGAAGAGCAATAAATAAAAACCACTAGATTGTTGGAAACAATCCAAAAAATCCAAGCAGAGATGATATGTATCCAAGGTGATAATTAAAGGTTAATGAGGGAGAAAGAAATAATAGTGAAGCATCTTTCAGATAAGAAAAATCCTCCCACTCCATAGCCCAGCCTCGATAGGGATACTGAGGTGGAAGGAGAGCAACAACAAAAATCTCATGACCACCCAACAATGAGTCATACTCTACAAAGCAATAAAGGTAGAACTTATAATGAAGTGGAATCCAAAAATGTCTCAAATTAACAGGAATCGAAGAAAAAAAAGTGGAATTACAAGGTGAATTTCAAAAAATTAAGCCTCCAACATTCGACGAGGAAGCTGACGAAATGGCAGAGGCCTGAATAATAAATATGAACAAGTATTTCCAAGTCTATGAGTATAAAATTAAACTCAAAGCCATCTAGAAATCTATAAATTACGGGAGAAGCCTACGTTATGGTGGGAAGAAGTGAAAAATGTGCATGGGATCGAGGATCACAATGTGGCCTGGGATGAATTTCAACAGTACTTTAAGGAAAAATATCTAACAAAACAATTATATGATGAAAAACCTCGATAATTTCATGATTTAAAGTTGGGTCATTTATCTATGGATGAATTCATTACTAAGTTTACTTCTTTATTAAGGTATGTACCATACTTGAAAGATGACAAAGCAAAGGTGCAATGATTGTTGAGTAATCTGTCTTCCCACATGAAGGAGAGGATAGAATTTGTAAATCCAAAGATGATGGATGAATCAATAAGGAAGGCACGGATGTGCTATTAGCAGTCTAAGGAAAAGGGTGAATTTGGAAAAAACTGGCCAACCAAGAAAGTGCACAAAATTTCCTCAAACTTTAAAAATAGTAGATCGGAAAATTACAAAAATGTTGTGAATAATTCAGAAAACAAGAAATTTGGGAAAAATCTGCAAAGGTCCAAAATGTACAACTGAATAAAGGGAAAATGAGGCATCAAGTAGACCAGAATTTGGTCAAGATCAAAAACCACCATTGCAATGTTGGGGTTGTGGCAAGGTGCATTACTTCAAGAACTGCCCACATCGCAGAAGGAATGAAGTAAAAACTAATCTGCAAGAAGCATCCACGGTGGGGGATTTTTCTTGAAATATACCACGGATTAATTTTGTGCTCGAAGATCGACAACCATATTTCCAGCCAACTATGATAGAAATTGAAGGTAAGTTAAAATCTCAAACTATTTCTATTTTAGTTGATCTCGATGCTAGTTTAAGTTACATCAACTCCTGAGTTGTTGAAAATTGTAACCTACAAAGCCAAAAATTTAAAGACCCCTGGGTGATACAGTTAGCTATGGGAGCAAAAAGATGATTTAATGCCAAAGTATTAAATTTTGTGCTGGATATAGCAGCCTATAAAATAACTGTGGAACTGAATACCCTTCCTTTGGGCTCATATGAAATTTTATTAGGAATGGACTGGTTAGAATGACACTGGTCTCTAGTATATTGTAAAGAGAAAATTATCCATTTCAAGGCTAAAGATGGAACTTGTCAACAGTTACAAGGAATAAAGAAGCCATTGTGACTGCGTCCCATTAATTCATCCTATCTGAGTAAGTGTATTAGAAAAGGCTACCAGCTATATACAATTTAGGTGGGGTTTTGAAACTCTAAAGACAAGACTTTAATGATGGAAAATATACCCATTCTACAAGAATTTAGATATGTATTTCTCGAAAGTATACCAGGATTACCTCCAAGGTGAGATATTGATTTCACCATAGATTTAATACCTACAACAGTGCCTATATCAAGAGCATCTTACAGAATGAATGTGCCTATTGGCTTGAGGGGTCCCGAACTAGGTTTGGATTTAAGGTTTTCTAACAAACCCCTATACTAATGGCCCTTTCAGAAATGACTTGCTTGCGTAGGCCAAGGTCTTACCTGAAGTTGTATGGAAGGGTTTTGGAACCAGGTTTCCACACCCAGAGAGAGAGAGAGAGAAAGTTATTTAAGGCAGCCCTTCCAAGATCTATTAGTCTTCCGTAGAAGGAGTCCTATCGCAGGACCCTTAATAATATACTTACAAAATGTGAAGCTTATAAACCCACATATAGCCTGTAATATATGTAAAGCAACTACTAATAACCAAACCTGTGCAATTAACCCTTTCTTATGGCATCACATCCATGTGCCTGTCAATATAACCATAGAAGTAACACAAAGCACAACCAATACTTATAACACAGAAATACTTCCAACAGATTATTCATTCATTAGCATTCAAAATCCACTTACAGACTCGATTCCCAGCCCATGCACATAGCCAACAGGGTCTGCACACAACATGACTAAGGATCTCTAAACACATAGCCAGCAGGAGTCCTTACCCAAATACAACACAAACAGATCTCAACATTTCACAACTAGCATAAATCACACTTAGCTTACCACTAGACTTGATCTATTAATCTAATAATAGCATCTTAGCCTGCACTATCCTATGGTCCTAAAATCATGGTTTGTGGACTCTTGGACACCCTTTGACCCATTACAATACATTTTGTACTTTGAATCGCCCCAAAGCCCATCCGCTAGAATAATTATTACAAAATTTATATCAAAACACAATGTTGGAACATATCAAAATGCAACTAGGGAAACCTGTTCCAATAGTCCCATAACACAATCTTGTGACTCATCCCGAGTCACAGCAGTCGTGGGGTCTACATCTTCTCCTCGAGCTGCTTGATGAGGATGACCAAAGGTACTGAAACACCTTCGCTTTGCGCATCAGCGTTCTTTGTAATTTAAACCAATTTTTGCGAAGTTGGGCCTTCTATGGCGGTGGTAACACTCTCCAAGGTCTGATTCAACTGCTTGACCGCTACATCCAAATCCTGCGACAAATTGAGGGCTTCATCTGCCCAGAACTTGAGGTGGTCACTCAGGACTTGCTTCTTGTGGCGAAGCCCCTCGATTTCATCCATGAGCACATGGATGGCTAGAAGACATGCTTAGCGTTCGGATGGAATAATTGTGGGCATCATAGCCTCCATTTGCTCAAATTGTTTTTCCTTTTGGCACATCTCTTGGGTAAATTCACATAGAAGAGGGTCGCATTGCATCGTAGACCATAGATTCATAGCTATCTCAAACAATTTGGTGCCCTGGGAAATCTATGTTTTAATGGTATTTGTACCTTCTACGACTAACGCAGCTCTCTGGGTGCGCACCTTGGGAGGGGTCTCAGGCTGCAACATAGCCTACAACGTCACAGTCTATTGTTCCAACTTTGATTTAAGGATTTTCATTTCGGTCTGAGAGCCTTTCAGAGCTGTAACTAGTCCTTCAATCTTGGCCTGTGGGGTGGCAGAGGTTGGAATTTCCTCTCTCACATATTTGCAGATTCTGCTAATTAGACATTCAAACTTTTTCTGCTGCATGGCAGCAATGATGGATGTCACCTATGACTAAGAAGCCTTAGTATTATTAGACACGATGGTATGCTCTGCCTCATTCAGCTCCTGTTGCGCCCGCCTATCTCTGTGTCGGATCTCCTCAAAGAGGGATGTATGGAGCGCATGTAGAAGCTCACCCTGGAGCCAGGCCAGGTCAAGATGAACTTCCACACTAGCATTGACTTGCTCGCACAAGGTGGGTGGACTCAGAGTGAATGTTGTGTCTGGCAGGGGGTAGAGTCGTATCTCAATCATAGAGATCAATTATGTGCTGGCGGTGGGTTGGCTCGCTTGATGTTGCCTCACTTGAACCATACTCGTCTGCAAGGTATCGA
This sequence comes from Pinus albicaulis, assembly GCA_034641835.2. NCBI lineage: Eukaryota > Viridiplantae > Streptophyta > Pinopsida > Pinales > Pinaceae > Pinus > Pinus albicaulis. The sequence goes on from CM076582.1 coordinate 354,787,131, forward strand.
CTTTCAACTAGAGGGTGTGTAGCACAGAATGTAATGCTGTGACTGCAGCCTTCTACTGCTCTTCCAAGGAAACCCACCTATCCTCTAAAGTGATAGTGACTACATGCACAATCTGCTTTAAATCATCCTCAGTCACGGTGACCTCCATCTCACTACTGGGCCTAGTAGCCTGACATTTCGTTCGCCGACCCTTGGGGGGTTTAGTTGTATTTTTTGTGCCATGTGGGGACCCTATGCTCTACCCACCAAGACCTTTGGTCTCCATGTCCTGCTGCATTTCCTACTCCATGCTCTAGATCGCATCTTTTGGGATGTTCGTCCCAGTGGTGCCTTTCGTGTCACGTGCTCCCGTTTCCTTAATAGTATTAGCTCGAGTGGTTTTTTCATATCTGCGCTCGTACTAGCAGTATCCATAGTGCTAGTAGACTTGAATCCCAATCTCCAGTGCTGCGAACAACTGGCAATGAGCATATCAATTTTCTCATCCGTAACCATGTATGGAAGCGACGTCCAAGCTGGATCCTCGTGGCCCCGAATCTGCACATTGTGCATTGTAACCTAAAATTCCATGATGCCCTTATATTTCTCATACGTTGTAGGGGACAGGCATGACCTGAAATGAATTAATACCGCTAGCACGCTGTCAAACAGCACCCAAAACACCTTGTTTTCTTCAACACGTTTTGCATCTTTGGAGTTCCATAGGTTCACATATTGCAGCCCTTCGCACATATCTGGTTCGATCTTAGGGAGGACTGTTCCTTCACGGGATTCCCATGCCACCAAGGCAATTAGTAGTAGGAACTAGAAGTAACAGAATTCCTTCCCGTGGTCTTCTGCCTCGCGCACATTTTCCAAAAATTAGGTGCAAAGGCACTATGACCAGTTATAGCTGACCCCTTTTTCACAGTGGCTAGTGAGCTGAATTACATAGGTGGGGATAGGTGTTGCCTATAATTTTCACATCATCTTACAGGCCAGTAGTAGGGTACCCATGCGCACTCTTGGTTCAGCGATGGTTCCTAACAGGAATCCCCATGTGTTACGTTTTATGTGATAGTCCTTCTATACTTTATCACTGATTTTCCGCTCATACTTCTTGCTGACACACTCCATGGGAATTGGCCCTTGCATGGGGAGACCAGTAATGCGGTGAATTAGGGCGATGTCAATTCAAATGCGTTCTTCGATCCACAAGCTTCCATCATTGATCAGTTCCAGTAGGTTTCACACATCCAGGTTGGTGATATTATATCGACCAAAGTCTGGCATCCATAGCAAGTTCAATAGCCCCGATCCTGCTAACATGCGTGCCCATGGAATTGGCACTACCTTCAACAAAGTATCATCTAGTACCCTCTCAAGATATAACTCAAGCACCAATTCTTGGAAGGCCTTAATTTTGGCGAGGTCATGATCATCAAACTTAATGGAGGGGAGATGTCCAAACATACTCCAATTAAGGGAACTTCATCTAGAGCTAGAGGCATCTGGAGAGAGGAGAGAACAACAAAAATATTCTTGGGCACGTGCGCTGTAGGTCGCCTTGGTCGAACATAAGGTGGTAGCCAAGTCAGCGGAGCTGCCAACAGAACAGTCTGAGGATGGTTTGTAGGCTTGGGTGACCGTTCCTTAGACACCCCTCGAGTGGTTGGTACAATTGGAGGGGACGTGCACGGCTTCATCGTATCCCACTTCCTAGCTTTCCCCTTCCCCTAATCCTAACCTATTTCGTATTGCTTCTCCTTTCCCATATTTTTCCCCTTGGTTAGTGTGGACATGACCTCCTCAGTGTTGGGAGTTACTTCCAATACTTCGTCAGATTCCATCTCGGCAGAAGCCGCGATAGGTGATGATTCAACAAGGTTGGATGCAGTAATTATTGCATGTAAAATGAACTTAGGGTTGCTGCTATTAGAGTGGGTAGCACAGAGACATAAAGATGGCGATATTACACAAAGTATAGATTTTACCAGAAATCACAGGGCACAAGAGTTCCAGAAAGTAAAGAACCCAATTCGGATCTGCGCCCCTCCTTTTATAGCTGTTGATGGGTAAAAACGGTAAGATGAAACTTAGTTGTAACTTACGATCAAGAAAATGATAAAAATTCCTCCCGAATCACTGCATTAATTATCGAATTCTGCTCCACTCAATGGTAATATTAGCTTTTTACCCAGTTTTACTATTCCAACAGCTAGTTTTTGCAGCTGCATACTACCCCTGTGCTCCCATCGCACCCTTCCATGCCTCCTTACCTACGAAAAACCCCTATTCACATGTTTGGCCTCCCTTCATTCTTCCCCTTGCGTTCTCCAGCCACCCTTATACAACTACTTCGAACATATAGTCATTTGGTAGATGCTGGGTTGGCCTTGTATGGTTTTAGATGGTTTCCATTAAAATACCCTAGAAGGGGGACTCCGCGCATCATGATTAATTTAACTGCATCTCCATCTATAATTTTTGTTACAAAATACGGACCCAACCAATGTTGTCAGAATTTTCCTAGGTGGCATGCAAACTGGCTATCATATAGTAATACGAGCTCATCTTCCTTAAATGACTTTTTTCTAATATGTGTATCATGCCATGCTTTTTCCCAAGCCTTCTGAACTTTCTAATGAAAGTTAGCACTGAACCAATCCTCTTCCAAGGCAACTAGATGTGCTGAGTGTTCCTCCGTGATTTATGGTTCCGCAATGTTTGTCAAATCCACAATGCGTAGCCAAGGGATGATGTATTCCGTGGACATAATCGCCTCCTTCCCATAAACCATATGAAAAGGCGTTTTCCCAGTCAAATTATTGCATGTGGTCCGATAGGCCCAGAGTAATAAAGGAATGCGTATGTCCCAATCATTGTGATCATCATTATAGACCTTGGTGAGCGTCTGTTCCAAATTTTTGTTAAAATCTTCCATCGTTCCATTTTCCTAAGTGTGATACGAGGTGCTCTTCGCATGGTGGATCTAGAATTCTTCAGTCAAAGCTTGAATAGGTTGATTAATGAAATGCGTACCTCTATCGCTCATCAAGATCTTCAGATATCTGAACCTAGTTAAAATGTGCTCAAAAATAAAGTGTGCAGTGGTATCTGCTATGCAATCCTTCATAGCTTGTGCTTCCACCCATCTAGTTACAGAATCAATTGAAGTTATGATGTATCAGGCACCTTTCTTCTTTCCTGGCAGGTTAATGTGTCCAACAATTTCTGTAACCATATTGTCAAACGCCTATAGGGCCATCTGTGGTTGCAAGGCCATTTCATCCCTGTGCGAAGGCCTTCCTGTCTGTTGGCACACTTTGGAGGCTTTACAATATGCATGGGAGTCGCTATGCAGTCTGGGCCACCACAACCTAGCTCTTAATACCTTCTACATGGTTTCTTTTTTTTCATAGTGACCTCCTGCTACTCCTCCGTGGGATTTTGCTAAAATGGATTGTCTTTCATGCTCCAATACAAATCTTCACGACACATTGTGAGATCCTAGATTGTATAATTGGCCGACAATGACTGTTGTACCGAGTACTCTGCAAGTGCCATCCCCATAGTTAAGAAATGGATAATATCTGAAAAGTGCTTGTCAACCACCTTAAAAGAAAAAATTTGTGCATCGAGCAACCCTTCTTCTAGGTTAGTTGGTTCTTCACCATTCTAGATTTGGGACAAGTTGTCCAGCCCAGAATTGAGTCTCCCAAGCTTAAACGATTATTTCAAAATCATATTCCTGAAATAACAGTAACCATCGACAAATATTCCCCCCCAAAAAAATCTTATTGAATAGGTATTTCAAAGCTAAATGATCCATGAACATATTGAGGTTCCCTCCTAGTAGATAGTGTCGGTATTCCTGTAGGGCATCCACCATTTCCAATCCTTCATGTTTAGTAGTAGATTAGCTATGTTTCGCACTAGAGAATTTGCTGCTAGAAAACACAACTGGGTGGTCAGTGTCCCCTTCCACGGGTTGTGTGAGGACAACCCCTAGGGTCATCCCTTATGCGTCCACATGGAGATGAAAGACCTTTCTCCATTCAGGAAATATGAGGATAGATGCAGTGACCATCTTTTCCTTGAGTGGCTCAAAAATCTTCTGAAATTCTGCATCCCAGAAAAAATATATGTCCTTCTTTAGCATCTTCTCCATTGGTGCCATGATCAACATGTACCCTTGAATAAACTTTATATACTAGCCAGTGTGCCCGAGGATGGAGAAAAGTTGTTTCTCAGTGGTGCAAATTGCTAATTTGATGATAACTACAACCTTGATCAGGTCCACCATCAATCCCTAACGACATAACACGTGCCCTAAAAAGATCCCAAAAGGTACATAGAATATGCACTTCTTAATGTTTAGTGAAATTTGGAGCTTACTGCAGGCATCCAACATCATGGGCAAGTTTGACACATGTTTTTTTACCAACCCAAACACTATCCAATCCTCAAAGTATACTTCCAGAAACTTAGGAATGAATTCCTTGAACACTACGACTTCAACATGTGAAAAGATGGCAGGTACACTCTTAAGCCCAAAGGGCATGATGGTATACTGAAAGGATCCCCATTTTGTTGCAAAGGTAGTTTTGCTACGATCTTTAGGCACCATTCTGATCTAATGGTATTCTGAAAACCCATCGGTGAATGATTATGCTTCCTGACCTCCCACATTATCCATAATTTCATCAGATAATAGTGTAGGGAAGGGGTCAACTATGTAAGCATCATTTAACTTGCGTAGGTCTACGTAGATTCTTATTTCCCCTTTAGTCTTATTTTCTTGGACCACCATAGGGGTTACCCAATCTGACTGCTCTATTGGTTCTATGATACCTGCGGATACCATATTATCTATTTCCTCTCTGAATTTATTCTTATACTTAGGGTTCAACCGACAGGGTCGCTGCCTGACAAGACACACGTCTAGTTTTAAGTTGATTCACATCACAACCAAATATCCTACAATTTCTTTGCGCTTTGAAAAATTTGTGGGGAATAGATCTTGATATTCGGTGAGCAATTCCCCAATATTTCCAACGGTACCATCATCCCACTAATCCCCAATTTTAGCCATATTGGGTTGTTTTCCTATTCTAATATTGAATTCCCTTAATTTGAGAGCTTTAGTCACATAGACTACCTGTAATAGCAATCTAGCCACTGTGCGCTCACCCTCTGATTTAGGGATAGTGATATTCCACATATCCCCATCACACTCCTTCATTGATAGATTTTGGTAGTTGGAAATATCCTGCATCTGCGCATCCCAAGATGGTTCCCCATACTCTATGCGAGGGAGAGATTCATAAAATACTAGAGCATCTATGTCATGTAGGGCTTCGTCTAATTTCTCTGTTCCGCTTATCAACCCGAATGTCCCCAAAAAATCTTCTCAGATGGTGTCCCAATGGTAAGTGCATTGATGTAGCTCTACATCTAAATACCACAGATGGGTATTGGTCCCAAGGTGTGGATAAAAATGTGAACCCATTCATCCCAAGTCCTTTCACTCCATACTTCAATCCATACAGACAAGTGGTTGCATGGGTCTCTGTGGCCAGGGAAAATATCCATGGGTAGGCTAATCGAAGGTTTGAATTGTAGTATCATCATTCTGAAACATTCCTCCCAATCCTAAAATGTCCCCTTATGATTTTCCCACAATCACACCGGGGTCACACGCATAGCTAAGTTAAGCTCCCACATTATCTGTTCTCTGGGGAATTCTGCTTCGAATGCTCTAAGAAAATCCTTAATACTACCGAAATCATCAAAATAGGGCAGCTCTCTTACCTCTGAGGAGATGCACCGGAAGCTCTTTGTGATCTTAAGGCATCATAGTGAAAACACGTCATGCAACTGGTTCTGCCGATTCCCTATCTCACCATCTGAGTCAGTCAGACATTAGTTGACATTTTCCCAACATAGCACGCCATCAGTCGTAGGCTTAATCTAATCATCATCCCGGGCCATCAGCTTGTAAATATTATCAACGTCATCCCCTTTGCATGACAGTTTTGTATTCCTCTCACCCTTCGAGGGATCTAGAGGGACTATTACTCACTTACCCTCGTTATCGAAAACCATTCTTTGCATTTTTAAGTTGATAATACCTCCCATGTCTATAGCCAAATACAGTCCTAACAGTGTAGCGTAAGGGTCCACATCATCTACAATTTGAATCACCTCAAAATTTGCATATACCTTAACTACCACAATATCTACCATAAACTTTAATATCCATTCTAGTGGTATGATCTTCTATTGGTTAGCCATGTGTAGCTATATAGTAGACCATTCCAGCTTGGGCTCTCCCATCCTCTACCAAATCTATTTAGCCAGGGCATTCGCATTGGATCCTAAATCAAGGATGATCTGATCCATTTTGTAATCTTCAATCTACTCAGCTAGTTGCATTTATCAACCAGTCCTTTTCTTATGCTTATAAAGTTTGTTGAAGTCTCTAACTTCTGTTGAAGGGGAAATATTTTTTGTGCAGATATTTATCAATGCTTGAAGGTTATCTACTACCTTTCGATTGCGTAGTAACTTCATACATTCCTGCAGGAACAACTTCACCTCTTCGTCTTTTATATCCATTGGGGTCTTTGAGGTAGACACCTCGTTTTTGGCATATTATTTTCTAGCTTCAAGGAAGGTTTCTTTCTCTTTCTGTAAGTCCAAGCTTTCCTTTTTGTCAGTGGATTTTCTGATAAGTGGTTTGACTGCGGATTTTTCCTCATCTCCTCCTGTGGCCATGCCACTGTGCGTAATTATGCTAATGTTGGGTCCCTCATCATGCGGTTCCACCGTAACCCTTTGTACATTATGCATCGGTGTTTGTTGTTTTTACTGCATCTTTGCTATCAATACAGGATAATCTTCGATCACATGATCCAAATTCCTGCAATATCTGCAAGATTGGCATGAAGGGTTCAAACAGTCCCTTGCGAAGTGTCCCACATCCCCACATTTATAGAAGATCAATTTTCCTCTTCTTCGACCTCCGCTTCCACCTCTCCCCCCCCCTCGGCATCTTGCAGGGGAGCCTCCTCGTCCAGAGGGAGATAATGGTGATGAAAGGTCACCTTGCACCCTATAAAATTTTCCTCTATCTATCAATAAATAATATGTCTGGAAATTGTGCTCATTGTGCCTGAAAGATGAGCAGAATCTGCACCATTGCTGCTTCAATTATGGGATGTAGGCACCAAGTCGAGGGTAGTGGTTGTATCATGCAATCCGGCGATTCGATAGTCAGTGCATCATAATTTGGGGGTGCTTGGTCCCGCAACCTCCTTGGGGAATAATGGGTTAGGCCCCCCCAACCTACATGTAGTCTAACAGTAGAGGGCACTAATCCTTGGTGTGGCCTGACACCCTGCACCGTATGCACCAAATTTTTGCACTAGCTTCTTTTCCTCGCTCTTTTCATAAATTCTTGATTTCTAGGTGCATTGCCTCTAACTGGCCCTGGATCTTCTATACCCCAAACTGGGCATTGTGCCTTGCTGCAACTTCGAGCTTCATCGAAATTTCCAGGGATTTTTCTTATGTATCAATCATCTGATGACCCATAGGCTCATGCAGGTGTGGTAATATCATGACAATGAACCATTACTTGTATTGTATATCCTCATGATTTAAGTATCCATCCATGATAACTTTCTTCCACCACTAATCAGCCTCCCATACAGACTCTATAGGTCCCTATTTAAAATCTTTCAAGTCAATCACAAGTTAGGTTCCTTCAAAGGCTAGGGATAATTGCGCTCTTTTTACAACATCGCTAGCAACATTCTGTGCAGTCCATACTAATTCTAAAACAAACCAAAATCACTAAATGTCCTCCTCCCCTACACCCTTAAATGTTGGTAGCTTCATTTGCGTGGCCATATCGTCTTTCGGCGGTGGCAATGCAGTAGGATAATTCTTGCCCTTACACAAATTTGATTGTGGGGTAACCGGAGGAGTAGTTTTTGTGTGTGTAGGCAGTTCTCTTAAGGGACTATATACTGATCTATCCTATTCTCGATTGACTCTATACTATTTACCAATTCATGTCATACCTTCAATATGATCGTAGGTCATTCACCCAGTGTGACTGCAAAGAACTCCTTTTTTGCACAATAGTATCTTAATTAATAGTGGCAATGTTTGCAAAAAACTTACCTCAAAACCCTTTGAAGAACCTCTGCTCAGCTTCAGAATAATATACGAATTGATTTACTGTGAATTCCATTACAAATCCTCCTAAAAAATTATCCACCCAGTGAACTACATTCTAGGTGATCTTGTTATCAGCCTTCTCCAACTATTGAATCAATTCAGGAGTCCACTGTTTTTGGGTGCTAAAATATGTCTTTAAAAAATCCTAATTGCCTCACATTAATTATAAACCAGGGTAAGTCCTTTTATTTCAAGTGTGTACACAGTATGTGCAATATTATTCATACAAAGAGTAATGCTGAAGCCAATCGTTTAATACATATGCAATCATAAATCTGAAGCTTTAAAGAAAGTAATTAATCTATGCATTATAATCCAAAAAATTGATTCATTCTTTAATTCAAATAATTCAATCAACTGAGAGCACTGAAGCATTAACCGAGCTCTTTCAGCTGGATCTAAACTATCCAGCAAAAGGAAAGTAATGGAAATAACAGTTTATACTTTAAGTGATTAAAACCAATTCTCTTAACAAAAAACTAATAAATTGGAAAAGCGCTGCAGAGGAACAAATAAAAAAATCTAATATCATCAAAAGAAATTCACTATAAAGCAAAAAAACATGATATACTTGCAGTAAATGGAAAGGTATAGCACAAATAATAGCAGCGAAATTCACCAAAGACCGGGCCCTTAGCCTCCAGCGAATACTGCTTAGTTACTCTAGAACAATCGAATGAACAACAACGCAACTATGTATTAATCATCAGAGTCATTACAATACAAATATTTCTTTCGAAACTATTTTTTGTTCATTATCAAATGGTACATAAATGAAAGATACATGACATGATACAGTTGGATTTACATTCTCCGCTTTCTCCTATATCGTCATATCGTCTCCCCGTCTTCATATTCTTCTCATTATTTTATAACTAAAGAAAACGGAAATGCAACCCCTCAAGATGAGGGAATCTTGAGGGATTTGAAATTGATTACTTATTTCGAAAAGCTAATCATTCCTCTCTGATTCGCTTCCTAATTTGGCAGCGCCTTCTTTTTGCTTGATTAGATCCTGCTATTCCTTTTTGGGAACAACTATTTTTTTATCTGTTATTTTCATCATAAAAGCAATGGGAATTAGTTTGGACATTTAAACCATATGAAGACTATTTCATTCATCCTTTATCAAAATCCACTCATGATATTATTATACTATAGCACAAAAATGGATGGAGAAGAGGAAAAAGGATAGTAGTTGAGAGTAAATACATACCTATTACAAGGCTCAACATACTCCCTTGCTTACCTTTTTCCATGTCCTCATGAAAAATAAATAATTGTGTTGAAAGGAAGTTAAAGAGTAGGCTGGAGAAGGTTTGACGGCAATAGGTCTGAGACCATGATGTCGTGCCAAGTGTGTGAAGGTTGTCGCTTCTTGTCCTTTCGGTAACTCATATTCAGGATGATATCCTTCAGGAGGATACCAAATAATTGGGCATCTATAGTGACATCCCACCCAATAAGGTCTTCCTCTTAAGACGAAGTTGCTGTATGGGATTAACCGTCTCGCAGAAGCTTTGAAATTTCCATAATTAAATGGTTCTCTATCTTTAACACTATTTCTGGAAACCATCCATCTTAGTTTGGATGCAACTAGGGATCTTTCTTGAATGGAGAGAAAATATGTTCTTCCCTCTAGCACAAATTCCTTGTGTATGGGCCCTAAACTCTTAGTTACACCCTCTTGTGTCATAAGTGCTTTATGCTTGGAAAACACTTGCAGAGGATAAGTAGGTTCACTTCTTACCCAAAGATCCAGGCTATGTTCCTATTTTTGGAATGAATTATAAGCCTTCAACCACTTTAGATTATTGAATTCAAAAGAAATAAAAGCCTGGAATTGAACATCTCCAATAAAAGGGCTAGGATTCACATCCACTTCTTTATCTAATATAAAATTATGTAAATAAAATTCACAAAGGAGCCTTTGGACCTTTACTCTTCCATTTTTTCCAGCTCAATTGGCTTACTGGCTCTAATAGCTTTGACTTTTAACAATAAATATCATTCTCATAAAAACAAGGCATATTTTGTAGCAGGAGATCGACAAGCCAAGATATCTGAATACAATGAACAAATGGTGTCCAATTGATTCCTAACTCTGCCCAACTTAGCTTTCATTCTATTCATTTTTTCTTCTTCCTATCTAGCCTTATCGAAAGCCTCATTCTCTACTAGAGATAATCATCTCAATTGTTTTTGTAATTCCTAATATTTTTTGTGGGGAGACTGTCTATTGTTGCTATTGTTCTAGAGCAAGTCGGGCTAGCGTTAACTCTTCCTGAAGCTTTAAAATAACAGGGTCCTTCTTTAACAAGGAATGCTCAGATTTCTTCTCTGTTTGGGTGCCCATACTATGAATGAGTACCTTTTAAGTTTGAGTTTTCTTATTGTGGGAGGACCAACCCTCCGTTTGAATGACTACACTCACCACGTTCTTATGAAAAATTTTCTGGGTGGAATTTTTTCTAGTGGAAACGAATTCTATTTAAATCCCCACTAATTAATTTTCACATTTTAGTGTTTATGTTGCTACAGAAGTCACCTCAAGAGTGGTGCTCTGTGTTTTCCATTTTTTTAATTTTCGTTGTAACCTTTTAACTGTCTTTTGAAGGTTCTGGTACTGTTGTCGCAACTTCTTAAGTTTTTCTCTAGCTCCTATTTTCTTTCGAGGATCATCTGTTCCCATAATAGGTTTATTAATTGTTTCTAAGGCTGCTTGTTGGCCCTTAGGGCTGTGTTCCAAAGGAACTATATTGCCTAACTGATTTTCAGATTCATGACCAATGTCTATATGTACAAACTTCTATGGGTCCTCCTGGCTTAAGAAAATTGTATCACGAGACAGGTTATCAGATTCTTGTGCACTTTCTGTGTCTGCAGCCTCTTATGATGGAGGATTTTATGTACCTGGAATTTTCCGGGGCTTGTGCTTCCAATGTGCTAGGGCCAAATGGTCTTCCAGGTTGCATGTATACATCGAGATTTGCTAGGACCTCAGTTATTCATACCTCAAAATCTATTCTAGTTTCAACTTCCAATTCATAATCTTGTTCTTGTCCTTGTTCTTGATCTTCAGGTTCTCATTCTCGCTCAGCCTCTTCCTTGGGCTCTTCTTCTCATTCTGGTTTTGACCCGGTTTCTTCTCCTGGATCTTCCTCTGAACCTGGTGCTTGTTGTTCAGACTCAGAATCTCCTACCCTAATTGGGCTTGATGTCTGCGCAGGTTGATTTCTTTCATTCCATATATTTATAGACATTCTCTGGGCTAATTTGATTCTTATATAATTCCTACGTTTGTGAGGTTCGACCCTTAGACAGGCAATCCTTTTTCTTTTTGAGACAGGGTTTTTCTGACAGTTCAGTATGCTTTTAAGAGCTATGATGAAACCTTCCCAAGTCAAGTTGTAATGGACTAGGCTATGACTAATGATTATTATAATTAGTCCATGGTGACTTACTACTGTTTCAGGGTGCCCATCCCGTCTTATTATAGTAGTAGTATTATGCAATAAGGAATTTAAAAGGGATGGAAAATTAACAGTAAGTTTTTTCTTTAGAATAGCTAGGAGTTTGAGTTTTTGCAGCCTTACCACATCACGGCATCCATCACAGGTAAGGTATTTCTGGATGATGCTTTCTTTTTCCCTCCATGGTTCTGTGAGAGAAGATGGTTGAAAACCTTTGCCCTTTCTGACCAGTTGTTCGCCTTCATCTTTGAAGGTCTCCTCTGTGTCGTGTATCGATACATGTTTTTGTGCCCATGTGGTGCCTTCTTCTGGAAACCTAGTTACCTCAGCTATTACAGTGTCTATAACTCTAATCCTTCTTACTTTTACCATGGATTCCCTATTATGCAATTTCTATAGAAAATCAATAGTGATTTCCTCATTTGAGGGCTGAAACCTTGTAAGATAGGATATCCATCCTGCTCGAATCAAAATTTCTCTTGCTCTTTCAGATACTTCTAATACTAATGGTTCCTGGTGCACTGTCTTACCACACATAGTGTTCAAATTCTTCTTATTTTTGCAAAGGATGGATGTTGAGGAGGTAAATCCCCTCTGCGGACAGAGGCGATCCCTACTAGCCCAGCAGGGGTCTAGCAACAAACAAACAATGCTATGACGCAAGCTCCTAGTTACGAATGAAAGACTTGGGATAAGAGCCTACCTGGATTCCAACGCTAGATCTGAAGAAGAAATGTCCCCGTCCTTCAGCCCTGGCAGATCACAATCCTTCCGCGATCTCCGCGGATGAACACCTGCACACAGAAGAAACGAACAGATACAAGCATAGGAACCATCATACGTAACTAAACATCGGTCAGAAAAGATATTACTCGCATTAACATGATGGAAAAAGGAGTGGAACCATAATCATAGTCATCTATTAAAATGATAAACGAATAGAAGTTACAACCAAGTTCTGACGTCGAAGCTTCCTTCGAACGGGTCTCCGGTTGTTCACGTCTCGCAAAGCTCGCCAAGGAAAGGGAAACCTCTCCAGAGTCTCGTAACAATGGTCTCCTCACTTGAATGGGCCTTAAGGGAAAGAAGGGATTCTTTACAGCACAAAGGCGCTTGGGAATAGGGAGATGCAAAGCTTCAGCACTTCAAGACTAGCTTGCCATGGATCTGAGAAAGCTTTTATAGATGGGGAAGGAGGGAGTTGGGATCCCTATTGTTATGGGATTGGCCCTATCAACAAGGAAGGTTCCATAGAAGGTGGCAAAACTACTTCCCTTCCATAGAACTCCCGCAGCCAAACCTCCCAACTCAAGATAGGCAATGGTTGTGAGTTTGTTTGAACTCAACTTCCGCCATCCATATTTAAAAAACAGTCCCTAAAATGGGTGGCGCGATTGTTGCTCTATGACAGAGCGCCAAGTGGCGCGACCTCTTTACAGGATTTCCCTGATTGGCGCGAGCACTGAACTGTCTACCCGCGCCAATGCAAAAAGAGCTGTTTTTCATGAGTTTTGCAAGGAGATGTCTCAAGGGAAAATGAAGCTCATACTTAGAGGGATGCATTGATGATGTTTTCAAGGCATGATAGTGTTCACAGGTCACATAATGGGTCCTCCATTGTGCGGGACGGGGAATGGTAGGGACAGTGACAAATTACTGTGTAACAGATGCCCCCTAAAGCATGAGGCCCGAGAGAGAGAGGGGTGAAATGCTTTACGAGAACATGTCCAACTGAAGGCCCGCCGTCGGAAAACCTGCGCAGAAAGATACAACTGATATCTCAAGTACATGATGTATATATGTGGTATGGACGCAGCCATCCGAACAGAGTATGCTATAATCCGGATCCAGGGTATGGGCGCAGCCATCCAACTAAGATCAAACAAATAGACTCAGGTATGGTCGCAGCCATCCAATCAGTGAGTCATGTACATAATGATAATAATCCACAATCGCAGCCTGGATTACAACAGACACAATCCAGGGTCTCGCGCTCCATCTCGACCCAAACAAGTACAAGTTCGAGCATGTGAATATGTGAGCTGATGTCGAACATGCAAGAACATCGTCTGATTACCAGCCAATGATGAAAGCTGTTAACATACGCGAGAGAAACCACCAATAATGACAATGGTCCTCAAGGTACTACAGGTACAATCTACGACGTGTGAATAAATGAGTTGACGTCGAACACCCGCAGAATCATTCGATCGGAAGTCAATGATGTAAACTTCACGTCGAATGCGACGAACCCGCCATTGAGGCATGCAGGCTCCAAGGTACCATCAGGAGTCTCTAGACCAACTTCCTGGATAATGAGTTGAAGTCGACAGGAAGTGACCTTGATCGAAGGTGGGCCATAATGATTCCCACATCATCGACGCGAGACAGAGGAACATAATGTTTTGTTGTGAATTAAGAACATATGAGAAACAGAGGAAGGTTGATATTTGCAGAGGCCAACTTCTCTTGAACATATGAACGGCACGACAATGGACTTGGCAGTATTTGACATCAACGGATCAAAGGTCATGGCGACGAGGCAGTGAACAGATGAGAGGTCAAAAGAGATTACCCAAACCCATGGAAGCAAAGTGAAGCAGCGAGATGAGATGTCCCCCAACCCGACACGAATGCAGACAAGTGCCATGTTCAAGAGCGACATACTGCCGACGACAACGACGATGGTTCCATTTTTCCCCCACCATTTCTGGCGAGTACCCCAATTATTTTTGATAACAAGCTTGAAGGGGATATCATATGCTTGTGATATAAGTCTGCCCTTCGGGCGAATCCATCCTAGTGCATTTAACGAGTCCTAGGAAGGAGAAACTCGGAGAACGTCATTTCGACGAAATCCAATGTCATCAGGGTTTAACGAGTCTAACAAAGGAAGAACTCGGCGTCTTTTCATGTTTAGAGAATTTGAAAAGACAACGGAAAAGAAAACTCCACAGGTCCCTTTTCGTAAATAGTTCCCCAGATCCGAAAAGGTAGAAAACAATATCCGGGAAAACCTCCTAGTCGCGATAGGCTAGGGTATTCCTTTTTCGTAATCGATCCAACCCAGCCCGAAAAAGGGTTAAACTTATACTGGGTGAATGTCGATTCGTGTCCATTTTAACGAGATCGAAACGACAAGGGCCTCGGCAATCTCTTCATATTTAGAGAGTCAGAAAAGAGCTGAAAGATGACTCCAGAGTGACTTTTTCGTGTATTTACCGAGTCCGAAAAAGTATAAAATACAACTCGTTTCCACCTTTTAAGTCGCAAAAACCTGCCGCTGCACATACCCAACAAGCGTAAAATCCATTTTCGACATAATAAATGCAAATATTTGACAAAAAATAACTTTTAAAGCTCATTTAACGTCGAAAAGTTATAAATATGTCTAATGGTAAAAAATAAAATTACTTTTTACTATTTACCTTGTGGAGAGTAACAGTGGTCCATTTGGAGCAGAATCTTCTGACAGTGATTGCGACCAATCCAGGCAACCATTCAGCGTCTCGTCTGTGACAGGTAAGAGGCGCTCCTTTTCTCTTTCTTTTCATGCATTTTTTAATGATTTCCCCTTAGAATTCAGCTCTGTAAGGGCACCTTTGAAATTTTAGGGCCGGGCCAAGTGGCGCGGGTATCGGGCACGGACCTGCGCCACTGAGCTATTTTTACCAAAGGGCCCGCGCCACATGGCGCGACTGTCAGCATAACAGTCGCGCCAGCGGCGGAACCCAAATTTCTGCCTAAAATTCCGCTATTTACACCAAATTCCTTGAAATTTGAAGCTCACCAAAGATCTAATCAGGGGCTTTTGACCATGTGAATGCAGATAAGCACTCAAAATGGCAATCGAATGGAAGGAACGAGAACACGGAGATGAGGATGAAGAGGCCATGCAAAGCCAGGCTTGCATGAACGCTCTGAGAGACTGCGGATTGAAAAAGTTCTTCCTCACGCCATGTTTACGAGCTCAGCCTGAGCTCCTCCAATATCTGATCAACCTCTGGGATGAAAATGACCAAGTATTCAGAATACGAGACCAGGTGTTGGAATTGGAGGTCACTGACATTTATTTCGTTACTGGATTATCCCGCAGGGGTCCAATCCCTGTACTGACTGGGAGCAGACCATCAGCGGAAAAGATGGAAGAAGTAATGGCGCGGGTGTGCCGTGGGGCACAAACAGGAACAGGGAGTAAGAAGGTATACATCTCAACCATCCCTGATCTAGCACTGAGAGTTGTACTCCACACCATTACGCGGGCTGCCGGATCGCAGGCACCGCACGAGGCTACAAAGACTCAACTCTTACTGGCCTCAGAATGCATGGGTCCCCGACTATATGATTGGGCAACAGCCGTCACGATCAACATGAAAAGGCAGCTCACAAAGTGCAAATGGGGCAAACTGAAGCAGTTTGGGTATGGTTCCATCTTGGTATCGTTCATTCTGGAACGCATACCAACCTTCCAGGGCCAAGAGGCCCATGTGGCGAGTCCGGTACCATGAGAGCCGAGAATGGCTCGCTGGGCAGCACTGATGCCCAGATCTGGAGGCGGGCAACAGATGTCCTGGAAGCCCGAGTTCTTCAGGTGGTTACGGCGCCAACTGATCGTTGTGGAAGATTGGCCCTATGCGGGAACTGACTTTACAGGGGACCCGGATCTCCCGCTACCAGAAGGAGACCACTGGGATGAAGAGCTGGGTAAGACCTCATATTTTTGATTTTATGTTTATATGTTTTTTTGTTAATACACACTTGTCTTAACACAATTATATATGCATGCAGATGTAGGACCTGAGAGACCAGCCGGGATGTCTCTTATCTCCCGGAGGACACAACTCGCCCCTGAGATCCAGGGGGAAGGTACCGGAGGAGAGGCACTGGTTCAGAACCTCGAGGGGATCGTCCATGGGATCCCAGACTATGCCCGACTGTCAGACGTACCGATGGAGTACCAGCGCCATACGGTGGGAGTTCCAAACCGACTCCACCGAATCCTGAGGCGGCTAGTACGTGCAGTGACGTGCTATCATGAGCACCATGCTGATTAGTCTCTAGGATTTAGCCACACCTATTTTTTGGGAGACATAGCGTCTCCGGATGTACTAAGACGACTATGTATATTTTTTGAGTTTTATGTGACGCACACTGTGCAAACATTTCGACACACATATATATATATACATATGACTATTTTGGATGGATCTTTCTTTACATGTGATGATGTTTTCTATATGTCATGCAAATGTCTAATACAGATGTAATCTAATGTATCAGTTACATAACAAACGACCCAATGCGAACTGTATTCACACAATGCATTTAATCACACATTTCATTTTTACGCAAGCTTAAAAGCACACATGAACACACATATGCAAACTATGCTTGAAACGAGTTTTATTTTTACGCAAGCTTAAAATACAAACTATGCTTGATAATAAGAAAGACGGGCATGCCCCCCAGCATGTTGTCTCAAATCGAGGCACATGCCCCCCAAGCTTCACTCGATTGAAAATGGAGTGAAGATTGAACATACACGAGATTTGAGCTGAAACTGACAAAACTCGAATTGAATATGCTTGTGTTTCATTATTTTAACGAGGTTGACACACTCAAAAGAACTATCCTCAAACAGCTTGTTTCATTGTTTTTAGGAGCTTGACACAAGTGGAGGAACTATGCTCCAAGATCCTAGTTTCATTTTTTAAAGAGCTTGACCCAGGGAGGAAACCATGCTCTAACCGATTTATATCAAAATGAACAAGAAGGCGACGCTCCCAAGAGTTCCGCTCCTGATGGAAGGGAAACATCCTGGAAGTCAGGACCCAATGCCCCCAGCACATTATGCACTACGGCATCATCACTGAGCACAGGCACGGGGTATGTAGCCACATAGTTGACCTGCGGTGAAGCAGATACAACGGGTGGATAAAAACCAGGAGGGGGTGATGGCGGACCAGATGCTACATTGGGACCAAAGAACGACAGCTGATCAATGGTCACAATCCGTCCTTCATGTGGAAAACAGGCCACACGAAAGAGGGAGGAGACGAGCGCTCCCATGGCATAGGTGTAATCGCGCCCCAGTAGCAGATTGAAATCCAAGGGGCCCGGAACGACCATCACATCCATATGGACGGTTTTCCCTCCCAAAGTAATCGGTAACCTTGGAAGGATCCCCAACGGTTGACTCGTCCTTCTATTGAATGTCAACAGATTCTGCGTAACAGGCGCAAGCGGCGGCGAACCGAAAGCTTGCCAGGTAGTTGAAGACAGAATACTAACAGAGGCACCTTCGTCTATAATGGTGCTGGGTACAACCAGACCAAGAGCATGTACTGTGATCTCGAAAGGCACATAAGACGGAAGGCGAAATCCTGCAAATCGATTCCAGTCAAAGGAAGCGACCAAACTACTCGGAGGGGCTACCATCGAAATGCGAAGGTCTTCCCTTGATGTTACGGAAGCAGAAGCCTCCTCCATGACCTCCATCTCGAAGGCGGGAGGAATATCCTCTGGAGCCTCCATCATGGGAGGCGGAGGAGGGGCTTCTTGAAGTACAGGGACAGGAGAATCTTTCTCCAAGTCTGAAGAATCTGAAGAGATCAGAAGAACATGAGGGGTGTGAGGTCCACTCTCGACAGAAAAGACCTGGTGTACCGTGGACGGGGCCAGTTCAACCGATCCTACGACCAATGGTTGGTCAGGGACGGATTCGTGAATTTGAATTTCTGGGGGAGTGGGATCGACCAAGGATGACTCTTGACCAATCATGGGATCAGCTGGCGGAGGACTCGAAGAAAGCCGATTATAACCACGTGGAAGGCGTGGTGTGGAACCGGTCGGGTTGTCCAAAACTAGTTTGGCTTCATCCATATAAGGACAAAGGTGAATGGCATGGTGCCCTTCACACAACTTGCAGGGATTGGTGATCTTACCCTGCTTCTTAGGAGTCTTATCAGTACCAGATGAATACGTGCCCCCAACTTGGCTCCCGGAAGTCAAAGGCAATGGCGGTCAGCCGTCGGACCATGTTTCGAGCACCTTGGGAATGCCAGGGCAGTCTCGAAGCAAATGGTCTCCCGCGCACAACATGCACGGGAACTTGAGTTTCCGCGGAGGGTCGGAGGGCCTATCAAGATGAGATTTCTCATTGACAATAGCTGTACATTTAGCCTCTCGCTTATCAGACTTCTTCTTCTTCTTCTTCTTCTTAGCCACCTGGTTACTTGAATCCAGACTTTCACCAGACGAAGTAGAAGATGAGGACGCAGAAACATGCGAAGAAGGGGAGAGGTCCACCTTGGAATCAACATGATGTTGTTCAGGTGGGGAAACTGATTGAACAGTAGTGGAGACATTGGGGACAACAGAGGTTGAGAACAACCAAACAGGCAACCCAACAGTTAATCCAGGAAGGGACAACGTCGCCATGTAAGGAGCACCAACATTTCCAAAAGGAGGAAAATGACCAGGATTCCCTTCTGAGGGGATTCCTTGGTTGGTGAACTCTGAAAAAGTTGCCATCAAACTCAAAACCACACACGGGCCGAAAAAGAGTTAAGGGCACACGATCAAACGGTCAACAAACAATATCTAAGCAGGCGTGTAATCGTGGGTGATTAATTTTACCACATTGGAAAATAAACAAATTCTACCGTTTCATGTTTTAAGAGTCGAGAAACGATAAAAAGATGACTCTATCTCTTTCAGAGTTGATACAAGCGTGAAAGGACAAGCGCTTGACGGTCTTTTCAAGTTTAGGGAGTTAGAAAAGACCAAATGACTGCTCAGGAAAAACTAGGCACAAAGGGTGTACCAAATATCCGTGAACTGCAATATACACCTTGGTTTCAAAAATGACACAGAAATCGACCAAGGACTTTCCGTACGTGCAGGTAGTCTCCCCGAATGCTGTGTTCGGTGTATCACGGGTATAGGGCGGCAGACTCGGCTTCCTATGGATAAAGGATTGAAAACGTAGAGGGGTCTCCCTTTATATACGCGACGGTACGGGGAGCGCAAGTCCATACTAGCGCTGTCTAAAGCCAACAGGCGAACGACAGCTGCTAGGTTTAACGACGCCGGAACACGTCTCTAGCCTAGACCTTCTAAATATGTTGCGTTAAGTTCCAATGTTGCCTTAGGTTAATTGAATAAATTTTACAGTTGATCTTCAATTAAGTTTCATTTTCCAGGCCCTATCGTATGTAGTGTCTCCTAAATGCAAGCTATATGCCACGATGCAACATTTCGTTCGATGAAAACTAGTTAAATGAGAGTTGAGAGTTTTTATACAAACGAAATGAACGGAATACAAAAAAGAATGTCTCTAATGCAACTAATGCAATTGCACACTTTTCATCCAAACACTAATCACTAGTAATATGGAAAAGATCACAATTTGCACTAATTTAACAAAAGCAAAAGAGATTATTTTTTTGATTTTCAATGTTTAATGGCTAATGTGCACTGAAAACAAAAGGAACAATTTGAGAAATGATATCTAAGAGAGCGAAGCAAACAACATTCACTCAACGAAGCAAGCAACCAAATCTCTAAATTGACCCAAAGTCCCTCAAAGCAAAGAAAGACTCGAAAACTTCCGATGGACCATGTGATCTAGGTCCAAAGCAAGGCAAACGAATTCTGAATGAAGGAATGAACAATCACTCAAAAGACGCAGCAAAACAATCGAAGACTGGTAAGAGAGCATGGAGAATCAATCAACAAGTTGACAGGACAATCAAGACACCAAAACTCCAAAGGAGGGCTCGATTCACTAAGCCACTAGATGCCCTAGGGCTCAAATCGTGAAATCGATAGACAGAAGAAAACAACCAAAGGATAGCGGTGAATTCCAGTCAAACAAGACTTCAACACACTCAGACAATCAGGAAATCAAGAAGAAAAGTACTGGTCAAGCTCAGAAAGCTAAAAAATGAAGAAACTCAAAAAAGTCACAGGGGTGGCGCGACTGTGGACTTGAAACTGGCGCCAGAGGCCGATTGGCGCGAGACAGACAAATGCAACAAGCGCCAAGTGGCGCAACTGTCGGGTTAAAACCCGCGCCAGTCGAGTTCTTCAATAAAAATTAAAAAACAAGCTACTCTGAAAGTAGACCAATACAAGCTAAGCAAACCAAGAAGCTAAAATAGTGAAATAATCCAACCCAGAAGGTTCATCAAGCAAGGAGAAACAATCAAAGCGAACCAATCATAAATGGGACAAGGAAAACCAGACGATCCCCAGCGGAGTCGCCAATTTGTTGAGGAGGTAAATTCCCTCTGCGGACAGAGGCGATCCATACTAGCCCAGCAGGGGTCTAGCAACAAACAAACAATGCTATGACGCAAGCTCATAGTTACGAATAAAAGACTTGGGATAAGAGCCTACCTGGATTCCAACGCTAGATCTGAAGAAGAAGATGTCCCCGTCCTTCAGCCCTGGCAGATCACAATCCTTCCGCGATCTCCGCGGATGAACACCTGCACACAGAAGAAATGAACAGATACAAGCATAGGAACCAGCATACGTAACTAAACATCGGTCAGAAAAGATATTACTCGCATTAACATGATGGAAAAAGGAGTGGAACCATAATCATAGTCATCTATTAAAATGATAAACGAACAGAAGTTACAACCAAGTTCTGACGTCGCAGCTTCCTTCGAACGGGTCTCTGGTCGTCCACGTCTCGCAAAGCTCGCCAAGGAAAGGGAAACCTCTCCAGAGTCTCGTAACAATGGTCTCCTCGCTTGAATGGGCCTTAAGGGAAAGAAGGGATTCTTTACAGCACAAAGGCACTTCGGAATAGGGAGATGCAAAGCTTCAGCACTTCAAGACTAGCTTGCCATGGATCTGAGCAAGCTTTTATAGATGGGGAAGGAGGGAGTTGGGATCCCTATTATTATGGGATTGGCCCTATCAACAAGGAAGGTTCCATAGAAGGTGGCAAAACCACTTCCCTTCCATAGAACTCCCGCAGCCAAACCTCCCAACTCAAGATAGGAAATGGTTGTGAGTTTGTTTGAACTCAACTTCCGCCATCCATATTTAGAAAACAGTCCCTAAAATGGGTGGCGTGATTGCTGCTCTATGACAGAGCGCCAAGTGGCGCGACCTCTTTACATGATTTCCCTGATTGGCGCGAGCACTGAACTGTCTACCCGCGCCAATGAAAAAAGAGCTGTTTTTCATGGATTTTGCAAGGAGATGTCTCAAGGGGAAATGAAGCTCATACTCAGAGGGATGCATTGATGATGTTTTCAAGGCATGACAGTGTTCACAGGTCACATAATGGGTCCTCCATTGTGCGGGACGGGGAATGGTAGGGACGGTGACAAATTACTGTGTAACAATGGATGTAATGGGAAGATTCAACAATGCTAAAAAGTACGACAATATTGAAATGCACAGTAATACTGGAAAGCATAGCAATACCAAAAAGAAAAAAAAATTTGAAAGACACAACAATATTGAAAATCACAATAGCACAATGATACATAGAGTGATATAACAACAATTTTGTTGAAAAAACTAAGTATAGCTGATGTTGTTATATTTTCAGATGCTGCATAATCATGGGATATCATGTTAGTTAATGAAATAGTGATAGCATACACATAACAGAAGTCCTCTCCCCCTCCTAAATGAGAGGCCTCCTTCGACCGATTAGACGGGAAATGGTTATTTCGACGGCAGGATAAAGAGTACAACTATAAATGGGTCAGACTACACAAATGAATGACGAGACAATATGGATAGAATGAAAGCATGGGGTATAATGATAATGAATGATAAGAGACAAGAAGTATTAGTTTATGATAAGTTAAGTGATAGGAAAGGGAACAAAAATACGTAAAAAAAAAGGCTTTTTCTGATGATATTATAACTTTGTATGATATGTTTGAATAAAAACATAAATGCATGCATAAAGGTTTAGAGTAGGGAATTATTTAGAGGAAATAATCTCTCTAAAAAAAATATAAATGGGAAGAGAGTATTATAAGAGTTATTAATTGTGGGAATGGAACTTCAATACCATAAGCAGAGCTTCCACTGCCAGCAGGCATCCATAGCCTCGACAGAGTTGCTTTTTAAGCCAAGTGAGCCAAGATCCTCAATTTATAAGTGAAAAATTTTATTGTTGTTCTTACAGAAGAGACCAGTGTGATGGCATGGTAACCAGATAACCAAAATTCCATTCACTGGGAAGTAGCAAAAGTGAGCAGGACAACCCATGATGAGACCTCCTCTTCCAAATATATTTTAGCCATTTAATGGACCATAACCCTGGTGTGGTGGCCATAGTGGGTATGTCACATTGCTACATCTTTATGAACATGGTAGGCTAGCTCTTAATGAGATCCCCTATCCTCTATCTATATATTAGTTGTCATTACATATTTTTATGATAAATAGAGGGAGGCTCAATACTCCTTAAGAGTAGGGATGGTGTAAGAAGTTGAAACATATCAATAATAAGAAAAATTATACCCATAATCCCATTGATAATAGACAGAGAGAATTACAACCAGGAAAAGTAGAACCAGCATGGTAAAGATGATCAATCAATATCATACACAGTAGAAATCAATACAGTAAAGTAAAATATAAATAATTGTGTCCCTTTCAATTGTTTTAAGCCTATCATCAAGAAGTTGTCTTGGTCAAAGATCATAATGTTAAAAATAGTCGTCTGCTTTAATAAAATCCATAAGTCTTTGTCCGCATGAAGGTACTGTACTACAGGCCATAAAAGGAATCAAAGAAATGAAGCTGAAAAATGGACTAGAAGTGTTTGGGAAATATATAACAAGGGTGTTGTTCAAAACACACAAAAAATGCAAGAAAAAAACAAAAGAAAGTGTTGTTCCAAAGATGGAACATCAAAACCAAAAAGTGTTGTTCTGAAGAGTGAACAACAAAATAAAAAAGTGTTGTTCTAAAAAGGGAACAACAAAATCAAAAAGTGTTGTTCTAAAAAGGGAACAGCAAAATCAAAAAGTGTTGTTCCGAAAAGGGAACAAAAAAATCACAAAGTGCTATTCCAAAAAGAGAACAGCAAAATCAAAAAGTGTTGTTCCGAAAAGGGAATAGAAAAATCAAAAAGTGGTGTTCTAAAAAGGGAACAACGAAATCAAAAAGTGTTGTTCCCAAAGGGGAACACCAAAATCAAAAAGTGTTTTTCCGAAAAGGGAACAACAAAATCAAAAAGTGTTGTTCTGAAGAGGGAACAAAAAAATAGGCAGAAAACAAATTAAATCAGAAATCTTATTTACAAAAATAAAAAAAAATGAATTTCTACAAAGATGAAGCTACAGAAGTATTATCTTCTGCAACTAAAACTTCCATGGTGGATTCTTTGCATATCTGTTGACAAAAATATTCTCTTGTAAGGGGTCTTTGGTAAAGGTGTACCCGATGTCCACTTGCTTTAAAGGAACAATTATACCCATCAATGGTGGTTAACATAAGAGTGCCATTCTCATGTACTTCCTTTATTTCATAGGGACCTAACCACCTAGTCTACAGTTTTCTAGGGAAGTCTTGAAACCTGCAATCGTAGATAAGTGCCCACTTGCCCTTATGAAATGCCTTTTTTTTATCAGAGAAGCATGCCATTTGGCTCTTTGTTGTTGAATGAGTGCAGTATGCTGCAGAGCTGAAAGCCATATTTCATATAATTCATTTATTTGTTGTACTCTATTGATTTGGGCTTCTGTTAAATCCAGTCCCACTTCCTGAGCTATCCTTAGTGTTTGGATCTCAAATTATATGGGAAAAATAGTTTGCTTACCAAATACCGGTTGATATGGGGAGTATCTAGTAGTATTCCTCCAAGTTGTGTGATATGCCCACAAGGCTTCTTGCAGTCAAGTAGCCCAGTCTCGTCAGTGTGATGAGACTGCCTTTGTTAGAATAGCTTCAAATACTTTGTTGGTGCTTTCTACCTGCCCGTTTTCTTGCGAGTGATATGGAGAGGTAATTATGTGAACAACATGATGAGTTTTTAGTGTAGCAGCAATCTTATGGCCTACGAATTATGGCCATCCATCAATTATTAGTTCTCTGGGTAACCCATATCGTACAAAAATTTCAAAAAGAAATTTTATCATGGTTTCTTCTATGGCTCTAGGAAATGCTACCGCTTCCACCCACTTAGTTACATATTTTGTTGCAACCAATATATATGATTTTTGGTTGGATGATGGGTTGATTGGCCCAACAAAATGTAATTCCCAATGCTCAAAAGGTTCTATGACCAGCTGTGGATGCAGGGGCATCTCATCAGATTGGCCAGGGCGACCCATCCTTTGACAACTATCGCAGGCCTGGAAAAATTAGCATCTTTAAAAATCGTAGGCCAGTAGTAGCCCATTTGTAAAATTTTGTGTCCAATTCTGCGGTCTAAAAAATGTCAACCACAAGGTCCATCATAGCAGGCTTTTAATATATCATAAATATCATCTTCCTTGATACACCTGTCGATGTGCATATCGGCCCTTGTGTGAAAAAGGTATCCTCCTATCTAGGAGAACCGAGTGCTACGCTGTATTATTGATTTCCTTTCTCTGGGTGTTAGATGTTTAGGTAGTTTCCCACTATTAAATAGCTCGCCACATCTGCGTACCATGGTGTTTTCACGGTTACAACAAACAGGTGTTCATTCGGAAACTGATCCTCTACTGATATTGCATCATCCATTCTTGGTACTCGGGAGAGGAAATCTGCCACAAGGTTTTCCTTCCCTGGTCGATCCCTTATAGTTACATCAAATTCCTGCAAAAGTAGCAACCAACATGTCACTCTTCCATTCATAATGGGTTTTTTAGCTAAGTATTTAATAGTAAAGTGATCCATACACAGAATTACAGTGTATCCAGATATATAATGTCTTCATTTGTTAATAGAATAAATAATAGTTAAAAACATCTTCTCTATTACTGTGTAATTCAATTCAGCGGGAGTTAACTCTTTTCTAATGCAATATATAGCATACGGTTTCTTGTCTTCTTCTTGGCCAGGAACTGCTCCAATGGATGTGTCTAATGCATCTGATGAAATCTGGAATGGTATATCCCAGTTCGAACCTCGTAATATTGGTGTTGTTGATACTAGTTGTTTTAAATCTGTAAAGGCAGTATCACATTTTTCAGTCCATATGAAATCACTATTTCTTGTCAAGGCATATAATGGTGCAGCAATCTGTGAAAAATTCTTGATAAATCTACGATAATATCGAGAAAATCCCAGAAAACTACGTACCTTTGTTTGAGTGTAGGGAGTAGCTAGTAAGACAATTACCTGTATTTTTGCCGAATCTACCTGAATTCCATCTACTGAAATGTAATGACCCAAGATCAAGCCTCATGTAATCATCATATGGCACTTTTCGTGACTTAAACATAGGCTGGTAGCAATACACCGTTCCAGAATTTTTTCCAATGTCTATAATTCTTGCTCAAAGTCATCTCCATAAGGTGTGAAATCATCCATGTATGCTTCCAATCCTTCATTTATCAAGTCTACAAAAATACTGAGTATGGCACTTTGGAATGTGGCAGGTGCATTACACAACCCAAAAGGTAATACCCTATAGGTGAATGTTCCCCCACGGACAGGTAAAGGTAGTCTTATCCTGGTCTTCAGGGATAATTTGAATTTGGTTCTAGCCACTGAAGCCATCCAAAAAAGAGAAAAGTTGCTTTCCAGTGTATCTAGGACCTTATCAATAAATGGAAGGAGAAAGTGGTATTTTTGTGTTGCCTTGTTGAGTTCTCTATAGTCAACACATATTCACAATTTCCCATTCTTTTTGCTAACCACAAATAATGGAGAAACCCATTTACTATCAGATATAGGATAGATAAAATTCACATCTAGTAGTTTTTGAAGCTCTTCTTTAACAATATCTTTTAGGTGAGGATTTAATATATGTTGAGGTTTTCGAATGGTTTCTGCATCCTTTTCAGTGTAGATATGATGCATGCATAGCTGAGAGTCAATTCCTTTCATATCTGAGTAATCCCAAGTGAAAGCCCTTTTATTTTTCCTAAGGACTTGAGTAATTTTTTATTGTTGGTCATCACTCAGATTATTGTTAATGTTCAAGAACTTCAGTGGCTCAGTTTTGATAGGTTTTCTATTGGAAACAGTGGTTATAGGTATTGTTTGATCATGGATATCTCTCAGGGAATATTCTTCGATTTCTTTGTCAAGGACAGCTTTAATCATGTGACATTTCGAACTTAATACTGTGGTAGGATGATTGATAAAGCTATTAATGATATCATCTTCAGTTTGGTTTTTAAATTCAAGGGCATCTACCATAGTCAATGGTGACCGAATATTTTTTGTTAATTATGTTGCAGGTTGCCTCCTGGTTTTCATGATAGTTAAGCTTGGCTGAGCAGGAGGGTATAAAGCTAAATTTTTCACATAATTCCCCATAGTTATAGTCATACTACCTTTTCGGCAGCTGATATAAGCATCAGTATCCGCTAGCCAAGGCCTCCTAATATTAACGGATGCCTATATAACTGGTTCCTACGATTAATAATCAAGAAATTTCTTAGGTATTCCCAAGTGTCAACAGAGACCATCACATCCTGTAATGTTCCCTCTGGTCTAATGACTGAGCAGTCAGCTAGTTATAGTAAGGTAGTTGTTGGTTCCAAGGCTATGATACCAAGAATGTCACAAGTTGTAGTTGTGAGAATATTAATGACTGCCCCTAAGTCCACTAAAGCATTGGGAAAAGAACGACCATTTATCTGGACTCTGACAATGGGGTTTCCAGGATCTTCATCCTTTACAGGAGTCTCTTTGCCTAGTAATAAATCAAACAAAGCCCCAACAACATGGACAGTAGGGGTTGTTTTTTTTTTCCTCACAGACTTCTTTATACACAATTCTTTGATAGTTTTGGCATATATTGGAATTTATTGGATAGCCTGGAGGAGAGCAATTTTTATACAAATATTCTTAATTTCACCCAGAAGATCAAAGTCAGGATATTCAATCAGGTGTGGTATCAACAATATTTCTAGGAATGGGGGGGAAGTGGTTACGATTTGTTCAGGATTTTTTTGTCTGACTGTATCTTTCCCTTGTTTTATTTCTTGATCATCTACAGTCAGAGGCTTATTTGTGTGTAGTTCTTCCGGTTGCAAATATTTATCCTGATCTAGAGTGATTATACGTTCAGATCTCAACTTAAGCTTATTACATTCTTTCAACTCATTTTCAGGATCTAGACCCTCAATAATTTGTATTGAATGAATTGGTTTGTTATTTGGATTTGGGCTGGGTTGAGCTGGAAGTTGTAGTCGTATATTAGATTTAGAATTCTACTGCAATGTGTAAGGTGTTGGTAATGTTGGTTGAGATAGAGCTGTCCCTATAGGCTGGTTCGTAGATATTTGACAATTTGATTGCTAGTTCTGATTTTGTGAGGTGGAAGGGGACCATTGCGAGCGATAAGGGTTTTTTTCCATAATGGTGTTGGATAAGGGAAATTTGGCCAATTATTATTTGTATTTGACTGATTGGGCCATGGTGGCATAAAAAATACTTGAGGTGGCAAAAAAGGTGGCTGATTTTCCCATGCTTCCCCTGAATATTGCTGAGAATTATATTGCGAGGAAGGAAAAAATGAAGATGAATTGGTAGGAAAACCTGTCTGACGCTCTTGCCATTGGAGACACTGGTTCAAAAAATATACTGGTTCCATTTCTTCTGTTGCTTCCTTGAAAACTGCTTTCAATCCTGGGAGTGATGGGCAGCTTTCTGTGGCGTGCTCTTTAGTTCATATGGCGCATGTTCATATCATATCTAGGGTGCATTATTTATGACTGTGATTCTTTCTGCAACAAGGGTAGAAAATAGCAAAATTTTGTTCTGCTATAGCCTACTTTTTCTTAGCTTGCATGACGTCCAATTGTGTCTTCAGGGTCCCCAGGATATCCGTCTTGAAATCCTCCAACAGATTTTTTATTTCACTTCATGTAACGTTGTCCCCTGAGGCTTTTCTGTCTCTCATGTTTGCATCGCGTCCAACTGGTTTCAGCCTATACTTCCCCTGCAACACTTAATGCACAAATCTATAATATTGTTATAGCTTTCTTGATAAATATCACCTTTACCCTTTATATTTAGTGTCTCTACCGATTGGTTTTTCATACCTCTGATCAGCGTGGTTTTTAGAACATTATCAGGCAAATTTTTGTAAGGATACGTTTGCAGATTATATTGGAAATGTTCTACATATTCTTTCAGAGTCTCGCTAGGCTTGGCTACCATTTTGAAAATTTTTATCTTTTAATTCTCTAGTTTGGCAATAATCTTGATATTTTTTAAGGAAAGATGTTTTCATTTGGTCCCAATCATTGATGGTGCCTCCACCGAGTCCCATGAACTAGCACAGATCTGCTCCCTTCAAAGTATATGGGAATAGCTTCAACTTCTGAGGATCAGTAGTGTAATCATAACATATGCATAAAACATCAAACTCGAAAAGGAATGCATTAGGATCTTCTGAAGTTAGCCCATGAAAGATAGGAATATTCTGTAATGGGATAGCCTTCACGGGGGCATTGACAGCTATGTCAAAAATAGGGTATTGTAATGTAGAAGTTTTAGGTTGCTGGTTATTAGCCATTTGGTAAAAAATATGCCAATATTCTTAAGGGATCTCCAGAGCTGGAGAGTTATTCCTAGGATGTTTATAAGAGGTTGGATAAGTTCTAATAGCACTACCTTGATATGGAATACTAGGTGTCCTCTGTTTAGTCAATACTTCAGGAGATCTAGGTTCGGATAATTTAATTTCAAAACTCCCTATTTCTCCTTCTCCTTCACAGAGGTTGCAAGAATTTCCTTCTTGGGAAGGGCAAGTTTGTGAATTATGAGTGTTTTGAAAAATCTGTTCAATCCCTTCAATCTTATTGTGAATCTCAGCATTAGCTACAGATGGTGGTCTTGTATTTTGAAGGAAGTCAATAGGACGACTGACAACGATAATTCGGGGTCCTACAAATGATTGAGACTCAGCTTTTCTTACGATCTTGTCAATACAAGTTGATCATCCAAGGGTCACTAGTCCCTTAAGTTTTTCAAGTTTAGAAGGAGGAATTTTGTCTTTTTCAGGTTTTTCCCTCTTATTCATTCATGCAATAATACAAAAAATCATCCCTACTTTAAATTCTCATGAAATTCTGCTAGAAAGCGGGCGGATGAGCAAAAATTTTACTTGTTCTTTACACAGGTTCTTACCTTTTTTTCTTAATACCCATTTCTCCCTTAGCAGAAAAAAAAGCAATCAAACATTACTCAGAGCAACAAAACACTCCTCGGCAATGGTGCCAAAATGTTGGGTGCTAAAAGGTTTCTTTAAAAAATCCTAATTGCCTCACATTAATTATCAACCAGGGTAAGTCCTTTTATTTCAAGTGTGTAAACAGTACGGGAAATTTGATTCATAAAAAGAGTAATGATAAAGCCAATCGTTGAATACAGATGCAATCATAAATCTGAAGCTTTAAAGAAAGTAATTCATTTATGCATTATAATCCAAACTTGTGATTCATTCTTTAATTCAAATAATTCAATAAACCGAGAGCACTGAACCATTAACCAAGCTCTTTCAGCTGGATCTAAACTATCGACCAAAATGAAAGTAATGGAAATAAAAGTTTATACTTTAAGTGATCAAAACCAATTCTTTTAACAAACAACTAATAAATTGGAAATGCACACGCAGAGGAACAAATACAGAAATATAATATCATCAAAATAAATTCACTGTAAAGGAGAAAAGAATGATATACTTGCAGTAAATGGAAAGGTATAGCACAAAGAATAGTAGCGAAATTCACCAGAGACAGGGCCCTTAGCCACCGGCGAATATTTTCTAGTTACTTGAGAACAATCGAACAACAACACAACTATGTATTAATCATCGGAATCATTACAGTACAAATATGTCTTTCTGAACTATGTTCTATTCATTATCAAATGGTACATAAATGAAAGATACACGACATGATACAGTCGGATTTACATTCTCTGCTTTCTCCTATATCGTCATATCGTCTCCTTGTCTTTGTATTCTTCTCATTCTTTTCTAACTAAAGAAAAGGCAAATGTTTCACAATCGATTAATTATTTCGAACAACTAATCATTCTTCTATGATTCTTTTCCTGATTTTTCCACGCCTTCTTTTCCCTTGATTAGATCTTGTTGTTCCTTTTTGGGAACAACTATTGTTTTATCTGCTATTTTCATCATAAAATCAATGGGAATTATTTTAGACAGTTAAACCATATCAAGACTATTTCATTCATCCTTTATCAAAATCCATTCATGATATTATTATACTATAGCACAAAAATGGATGGAGAAGAGGAAAAAGGATAGTAATTGAGAGTAAATACATACCTACTGCAAGGCTCAACAACTGCGTAACTTGATCATATTTCCCACAGGTCTGGAACTCTGCTAACCTTACTAGCCACCCTTGTATTTCATGTGTCAAAGATACAAAGAAGATTTCATATACCTTTGTAATGATATACTTATTTTTCCACTCTTCAACATTCAGCCTTGTACTTCGATTCTCTTTTAGGGAAAATTTCTGAATCTATTTTTCGAACTAGTCTTCAAGCTTAGACTTCTCGGGCTGCCAATGACCTCGTGGCATTACCCAATCTCTCTCAAAATTCTCCCAGTCCCGACAACGGAACCATTTGTTGGATTGAGGGGTCCTAACCCAAGTTTGGATTTAAGGATTGCCAACAAACCCCTATATTACTGGCCCTTTCGGCAATGACCTTCTTGTGCAGGCAAAAATCTCCCCCGAAGTAGTATGGGAGGGTATTGGAACCAGGTTTTTGCACCTAGAGAGGGAGATAGTTATTTAAGGTATCCCTTCCAAGATCTATCAGTATTGCGTAGAAGTAGTCCTATCGTAAGACCCTTAATAGTATACATTCATTATGCGAAGCTTATAAACCCACATATAGCATGTAATATAAGTAAAGAAAGTATTAATAACCAAATCTATGCAATTAACCCTTTCTTATGGCATCACATCCACGTGTGTATCAATATAATCATAGAAGTAACACAAAGCACAGCCAATACTTATAAAACAAAGATACTTCGAACATATTCCTCATTCATTAGCATTCAAAATCCACTTATAGACCTGATTCCCAACCCGCGCACACAACCAATGGGGTCCACACACAACACGACTAAGGATCTTTGCGCACACAGCTAACAGGAGTCCCTACCCAAATAAAACTCAAACAGATCTCAACATTTTGCAACTAGCATAAATCACACTTCGCTTACCTCTAGACATGATCTATCCATCTACTTATAGGATCTTATACTGTGATATCCTACGGTCCACAAACCGTGGTTTGTAGACTCTTGCTCTACCCTTTGACCCATTACAATACATTGGGGACTTTGAACCATGCCAAAGACATTTCCCTAGACTAATTATTACAAAATTTATATCAAAAAGCAGCGTTGGAACATATCAAAATGGAGCTAGGGGACCCTGTTCCAAGAATGCCTGAATTAACCAAACTAAAAAAGTAGTTGCAAGAATCATTCGATAAAGGCTATATCAGGCCAAGTTTGTCCCCTTGGGATGTGCCAATACTATTCGTGAAGAATAAAGGTGGGACAATGCGGATGTGTATGGAATACCGACAATTAAACAAGATAACTGTGAAAAATAGATATTTGTTGCCCCATATTGATGATCTCTTGTATCAGTTGAAAGAGCAACAATTTTTTCTAATATTGACTTCAGATCTGGGTATCAGCAGATAATAATTAAAGATGAAGATATATCCAAAACAACCTTTTGTACTATGTACATACATTATGAACTTTTGGTGTTACCTTTTCGATTAACTGATGAACCAGCCACTTTCATGAGCTTGATGCATGGAATACTTCCCCCATTCGTTGATAAATTTGTCTTAATATTCATTAATTATATTTTGATTTATTCTAAAAGTGTTGAAGAACACAAATAACACTTAGTTTTGGTATTGAAGATGCTACGAGAACACCAATTCTAAGCCAAGTTCAATAAATGTGATTTTTACAAAGAACAAATCAAGTATCTAGGTCATGTAATATCTACTAAAGGAATTGTTGTGGACCCTGAAAATATTAAAACAATTATGGAATGGAGAGTTCCCACGAACGTGGCTGACATACATTCATTCATGGGCCTAGTTGGTTACTACTGACGGTTTATTAAAGGTTTCTCTAAAATAGCCTTCCCTATTACCTCCTTACAGCAGAAGTGACAAATGTTTAAGTGGACTACAGAAAGTCGAAATAGTTTTGAACAACTAAAGATATTATTAACTATTGTTTATGTATTAAAAGTAGCATACCTTAATGGAAGTTTTAAAGTCTACACAGATGCTTGCTAGGAAGGAGTGAGGGCAGTATTAAATCTGGAAGGTAAGGTTGTAGCATACAAATCCAGAAAGTTGGAGGATCATGAGCAGAGATATTATGCCTATGATTTATAGTTAACATTCGTAGCACATGCCGTTTGAATTTGGAGACGCTATTTTCTAGGAAAAAGGCTTATATTAAGAACTGATCATAGTAGTTTGACCATCTATTTCAAAAAATCATATTTAAACGCCCGCCAAGGAATATGGAATGCATTCCTAAGCGAGTTTTACTTTGATATTTAGCATGTGAAGGGAAGGGAAAACCAAGTTGTTGATGCGTTAAGCCGAAAATTTCATTGCATTTATGAGCTGTATACCAATCAAGAATAATTTAAGTTCCATGTGCAAATAATGGAAGAAGAAAAAAGAGATCCTGAGTATCAGTGCATGTGGCATCAAGAAAAGGAGGCTAAAGAGCAAGGTAAGACATCGGATTATGAAATTAATGGTGAAATTTTTTTAACTTTCCGTAAAAAGCTATGTATTCCAAACCATATGAGTTTAAGCGATCTCATATTGGATGAATATAACCGGAGTTCTTACACAAAAGATCCCAGATATCAAAAGATGTTGACAATAATTAGAAAAGGTTATTTTTGACCTGGAATGCGCATAAATATTGCTGAATATTTAACTGAATGTTTAGAATGTCAGCAAGTTAAAGTAGAGCAGCAACACCCAGCCACATTACTACAGCCTATCCCTCTACTGGAATGGAAATGAGAAGATTTCTCCCTTGATTTCATCCCGATATTATGAAGGATTAAAAGACATAATGATTCAATAATGGTGGTGGTGGATAGACTTAGTAAGGTGGCCCATTTTGTACAACTGCAATCAACTTATAAAACCGTACAAATAGTTGGCATCTTCCTGAGAGACGTATTTAGGATACATGGTATTCCGAGAGTCTTCATCTCCAATAGAGACGTGAAGTTTACATCAGCCTCCTTGAAGGAACCTTTTATGGGTTTGGGAACTCAAATCCAACTCAACACGGCCTAACACCCTCAAACGAACAGAAAAATTGAGAGGGTGAATCAAATACTAGAAGACATGTTGTGCATGTATTAGATGCAGAAAACCACAAAATCGGAAGAATACATACATGTAATTGAATTCACATATAATAATGGGTATCAAGAATCTCTTAAGATGAGCCCATTTGAAGCATTGTATGGAAGATAATGCCAGACTCCTATGAATTGGAGTAGTCCAGAAACCAGATTGATGTTAGGGTCGGATATGTTGGAGGAAATGGAACAAGGAGTGAAAAATATTAGGCGAAATTTGAAAGAAGCTCAAGACACACAAAAGCTATATTCAGATTGGAAAATAAATTTCCAGGAATTTGATGTTGGCGATCACATGTACGTGAGAACTAAACCCAAGAAAATCACCTTGACGTGGAATTATTGTACCAAGTTAGCACCCAGGTACTGTGGGCCATTACAGATCTTAGAACAGATAGGACTGGTGGCTTATTGATTGGCCCTACCATTCATATTTGCGTGCGTAACGTGTTCCACGTATCTTTATTAAAACAATACATAAATGATCCCAAACACGTGATACACTCGCAAAGCATACATGAAATTTTTGTTTACATTTTCATTTACAGTATGAGAGGAGAATCAATTCAACTAATTGTGAGTCTGTTAATTGCAGTCGAACCAGACGACGAGTTCCTGGTAGAATCACATTTTATCCTCAATCAGAGACAAGTAATTCTTTAGAGGTGAGTCATCCCCCAAGTTAAAGTGCAGTGGAAGCACATTGGCCTAGAGGAGCCTACCTGGGAAGAGAAATTATGTTCGAGAAATTTGTCTTGAATTTTTCTCGTTAAGAAATAACATGGAGGACGGTGTTTGTCTTAAGAGGGGGAAGTTGTAACACCCTGATTTATTTCCCGACTGTGGTTATTTTATTTTAAAAAAAATTTTCATTATTAAACGAATATGACTATTTGTTAATAATACTAAAGCTTTATCTTTTTGAAAAGTAAATAAATAATATGAATAATTATCCTGAATAATTACTTAACTGAATAGTAAAAATAATTTTCAAGAACCAAGGTAAAAAGCGTAAAGGAATTTCTAACAGTTACCTTCCCCATGAGGATAAATTGAGAATCCTAAGAAGGGGAAGGGGTTCTGCAGAAAAATAAGAGATGGGTTGTAGTAAGTGTACTGTAAATAGAGTATTCCAGAGCTGGTAGGACCTAGTGGATCTCTAAAAACATGGAAGAAGTATAATTTGGACAGTAATCCTGAGGCTTAACTTGGAAAATCTTCTTGCTACCTAATATTTAGCGTGGATAATAGGGGGAGAAGAGGACATGATTCCCTCTCTCAAAGATGGGAGGAAACATCATTTAAGTGTGTATAGGCCAGAGGTAAGTATTTACTTATGTTTTAAAGTCTGTGTGAAATTGGAAATGTAAAGTATGGGTATACTTAGAGCTAAAAATAAAAATATACAAAAGAAATACTATAAAGAAACAGTATCTTGGTCTTTATGTAGAAATGTGTAGTGAAATGAGGAAGAAACTATACAAACACAAACAAAAACTGTGAGTTGGATTGTAGAAGTTACTGATTTTGTCTACTAAATATAGATACATTTTTAATGAAAAAAGAAAATTCAAAAGCAATAGTATATATATACATATATCTCATGAAAAGCATCATCTCGAATTGAAAAATCCTTTGTAACAGGAAAACATATCAGGGATAGAATCATGACTTTAGGACGGAGCCCTGTGGTGACAGGGCTGAGTCCATGGTCTCCTTGTCAATAGTCATAAGAATATACACAGGTTTGGTAACAAAAAAATTCTAGAAAACAACTAAAAAAAGTATTTATATGTCAAACAGAAACCCTAATAGGTAAAGCTATATAGCCATTTATGTCTACTGACTACCATAGAATTCCAATGGAATATATGCTCATAAGAAAATTTTGGATTCTCTTTCTTTCTATTTAAATGAGTGGAACAATACAGTATATAGAATAAAATGTTCATATGTCGAAACTATGTCAGATTACCCAAAACAAAACCTAACTAATAACTGTCTGAGAAGAGAGGGACTATTATAGTTAATACAATTTAAATACCGAGAGGGTTTTAAACTTGAATAATATGAAAAAATATATATTAGACTTAAAACTAGGGCCAAGAAGCCGTTAATACAAACAAGTGTTCAATATGATAAGCGTTACAATTAAACCTCGAAAGAATCTAAATAAATTACATAGAACCAAAATATTTGCAAGAAATCTTAAGAGTCTTGGTAAGGAGGGTCACTTGAAGAGATAAATACCAGAACACTGCATTGTATAGACAGAGGACACAATCCTCAAATAAAAGAAGAGGAAAAACAGTTTTAGTGAAATACTGAAAAAATTAAAAGAACCAAATCTGTAACATGTAGGTTGCTTCCCGAGATGTCTGAGAGAGGGAAGAAAAAGGAAATGGTTTTTCCCTCACTGCAAACCTTTCAAGACCATGACAGGAAGAATGATATTATGAAATAGACTAAGTTCTTACACTCAAAATAGAAAGCAGAAAACTAATCTGAACTCTCGCAGCACAAAAACAAGGAAAATCTTTATTACCTTCAACAAGACAAAGACTTCAATTTCAGAAGTCGAAACTGTAAGTTTAGTTCTGTTATTTCCAAGAAGAGGAGGACCAGGTGGGTAATCATACCCAAAAACCTGAAAGCAACTAGCGATAAAAATAAGAAATCTATACACAAATATAAAACAATCATGTAAACCCTTTGACGAAACCAAATTTAAAATATGCATGACTAATTAAAAACCAAGCATGAGGACCTGAAGGTCCAACACGAAATACTGTGACAGGGTAACCATCGTCCTGTTGTGAGTATGAGCGATAATTGGGGTGGATAATTCCAAAGAAAAAATTGTAATCAAAGGGCAGTGAATAACTAGAGAAATTCTCCCGTGGAAACAATATAACATTGTTGACTTCTTTTGCTAACAAACTACTCAAGAGTAGAGACAAAGATTACCTTCATGGCAAGAAAGCAAGGTTGCAGAGCGATAGACTTCACCTCCAAGTGGCTATGAAATGAATTGATGCGAGGATTGAGGAGAAGGGTAGTTACCATAACTTCCCCAGTTTGCATCCTAGCCGTCAGGGTTTAATCCAACAGATAAAACTGAAACAACTGTATACCATCTATGACATTATTGAATCAATAGAATAAAATATATTTCAATTTTTGTAAAAGTACATGGGTTTAATACAAGGTATTAATGATGGATGGGAATTTTAATCTATGTACATGTGTGATATAATCCCCACAATGTGAGAGATATAGAGAACCTTATTTAATTACCTTAATAATGATATTTAAAATTACAAAGTTAGGAATCAATAAATTACTGATGCTTGCTTTAATGTACACCATGAATACTATGATATTTAGTAATAATTAGTGGATTACTACATATAGAGAAGTCAAGAGTGTTATAAGCGCATGTACATGTGTTAGTAGTATAAACATTTCATTTAATTGGATTTCATAAACACTGTATAGTGTATAGAATTTGTATATAATTTGTATGAAAAGTTTTTTTTTTATGGTTATGTGTGTATGTGACATGAAGTAATCCTTTATCTAGTAGTATACGAGTTTGACATTTTGTAATTCATTTCATATTTTTCATCTAATTTTTTAAACATAATGCTTGAATTTTTTTTGAATAGTTACTAGGATGTTGAATAAAAAATCAATATAATAAAATATACACAACTAACAAATTTTAAAAAATGCCACTATCTTAGTTTACTACTCCTCTTCAAAAGGGTACACTCGTTTTTTCAGTTTATTTTAATAGCTAAGAAAAATTCTACCTGAACACATGTGCATCTAAAATGAAATTAAAATATTACTTTACCAGCTTCCAAAAATAATAAAAACTATGATTTTGAATAAAAAAATAATTTTTAATATGAAAGACTTAGCTCTCCATCATATATATATATATATATATATATATATATATATATATATATATCCTTTATGATTAAATTTTCTATATGATTTATATATAAGCCAAATAGATGATACATTATTATTTCATCTCTATTTTACTCTTGATCTTGACCAATGCTTATAATTTTAGCATTTATTGAAATGCTCAAGTTTACAATTAACTTTTCATATAATTAGATATTAGCTCTTCTGCATTCTACTTGAATTCCTAAGTTCTCCATTATATTTAAAATTTATTAGACATAGTATGATAATCTAAGTAATAACAAATATTGTTTCTTCATATATTTTTCAAAATATGGATGAAAATCTATGAGATCGTCAATGGTTTAATTGTTAGGCCAAAAGAAACCGAAGAAATTGTTCTCACAATTTTATGTCAAGTTCCATGCCAAAATTATTAACACTATGTGATTGTGCACCATACTAAACAATTTCTAATTCAAATCTATAAGAATGTGACATGTGTTTAGTTGTATATGCACATAATGTAAATTTTGTTTGAACAA
Organism: Pinus albicaulis; assembly: GCA_034641835.2. Taxonomy (NCBI): domain Eukaryota; kingdom Viridiplantae; phylum Streptophyta; class Pinopsida; order Pinales; family Pinaceae; genus Pinus; species Pinus albicaulis. Next base: position 354,825,879 of record CM076582.1, read on the forward strand.
GTCCTACCAAAGTTATTACTTTCTAACTGAATTAAAAAAAATTCTTTGGAGGGGAAATGTAAATTGTCATACTTTGTCATATAACTACGAATAGAGTTGTTTTTTGTAAAACAATTCCATAGAATAATCATTTTATGTTATGTTATAGATATGAAAGATATATATTAATATTCTCCATATAATTTTAATATTGGTTTAAATATTTCATAGTATGCTTTATATGTATCATGCTACTAGCTACCATATATAAATTTTCTAGCAACATAATCCTTAGTTTATATGGAAAAGACTACACTGTGATGCAGGACTTGTTTTGTAATAATAGCAAGAGTAATGTTTCTATATCTTGTGATTATGGTGGTGGTTATATAATTAGTTTAATTTTATTTACATAATATATATCTGATCTCTTTTTTTTTAGTTATTTATGTTAACATTCTTAAAAATATATATATATTTCCAAGCCTACATCAAACATTTTTTATATGAAAAAAGAAAATATTAAATTGAATTCACATATCTGCTATATAATTTTCTACTTTTATCTTTGTAATTAAATTTAAGTTTTAACATTATTGTAAAAGATAAATATAAAATTTTAAAGTGTAACACAAATATTTTATTCATAACCAAACAATATTTATTCTTATTATCACTTTCTATAGTTCATCATGTCAATATAACCAAATTCCAAGGTGAATAATCTTCATATAAATTTATAAACTATTATTACATAATAACATATTTGAGAAAATAAACATGAATAATAACATATTTATTTATAAAAATAATAAAACATGAATAATAATATATTTATCTCAAAAATAATAAATTTAAATAATATGTAAATTTCTATTTTATATGAAAATATATGTATTAATAATAGATAAATTCAAATAATGCATTTTGAAACCATATCGATAAAAATTAAGCCTTTTGTTTTCATTGATACATATATTTTTTTTTATATAAAATAACTATAAATTTTAAATTTTACTTCACATGCATCTTTATTTTCACTCAATCTTTACATTTTGATATTTCTATTTTTCACGTCTAACTTTGACTATAGCATTTTGATATTATTTTTTTGAACATCTAAATTTCTTTCACATTTCTTTGACATTAATTATATATATATATATATATATATATATATATATATATATATATAATTAAAAATACATATAATTTATTTTTCTCTATATTAAATGTATTACCAATATTTAAATTAAATAACAAAAACTAACTACTGTATAAGCCTTGTTACTATTACCTAATAATAATCTAAATAATAATATAACATATCATTAACTCACATAGTAAGATTTATAATATATAAATCAGATTTATAATATGTTATATCATTGACTATATATTGAATATTTATACATAAAAATAAATAAATATTAGAGCATGACCATTGGTGAACATCATGAAACAGGTGGCGTGGAAATGCAATCAATAGGGCAACTCACACTTTAAATTGAGAAATAGAGAAAGCTCAGGCCATAAAATTTAATACATCTAACCAAGGCACTGCAGAGAAATTGAACTCTCTGCCTTATAGACCCACATTTTTTATATGCTCAGATTCTCATCTCCTCTGTGTTGAGAATAATGCTTAAATATTTATGTAATTTCTAAAATTAGTCAGCAGATTTTGTGATTCTATGTTATTAAGAATTAGTGCAGCAAATTATTAGGATGGCCAGTGCTCAGAATCATTGGCAGTAGTCAGAATAAATAATTAGTATTTGATAAAAAATAGAATTAGTAATAGGTTTATTATATAAGAATGTATTTACATAGATGAAGCAATGTGAGATTTACAAGTTGAGCAGTGATCTCATTTGATCTGTGGTTTTTTAGTTTTATTGTCTTTCATTGTTTTTTTATATGTCATAATTATTCTAGTTTTTGGCCATTTCAGATTCTAAAATTGGTATCAAAGCAGGTAAAATTGTTTTGGGTTAAATTTTTAATTGTTGGAATTTCGCCAAAGTTAAAAATGTCGAATTCTAACATGCCTGTTCCATAATTTCATGGGAACAATTATGATTATTGGTGCATTAAGATGCTGACCTTTTTTATTGGAAAAGATTTGTGGGAGATTGTTGAATCAGGTTATGATGAGCCAGGAGATTGGAATGCCCTTATAGCCAATGAAAAAACAAAAAGAAAGGAAGCAAGGAAGAAGAATGCTCAAGCATTGTTTCACATTCAGATAGCTCTTGATAAGAGCTTTTTTCCACGAATCTCAGGAGCAACCACTGCCAAAGATGCCTGGAAAACTCTTCAAGAAGCTTATCAAGGTAGTGATCAAGTTAAGGTGGTCAAGCTTCAGACATTGAAGAGAGAGTTCGAGAATCTGAAGATGCAAGAAGCTGAAAGTATAAGTGACTATTGTGTGAGAGTCAAAGATGTGGTCAATAAAATGGCTACACTTGGGGAAACAGTAAGTAATGAAGTTTTAATAAAAAACGTATTGAGATCTTTAACACCTAGATGGAATAATGTTGCCATAATATTAGAAGAAAGCAAGGATTTGACATAATTAAAGTTTGATCAATTGGTTGGATCTCTCATGTCTCATGAAGAAAGATTGAAAGAAACTTTTGAAGTTGTTGAGAAAGATTTTTCCTCTAAATTACAAATTACACATAATGAAGATGCAAGTAGCAATAGTGCAAAAACCAATCAAGATCGAGGTAAATGGCAAAGCCAAAAATTTTCTAGAGGTAGAGGTAGAGGTGACTCAAGTGGAAGAGGTAGTTTTAGAGGAAGAGGTAGAGGTAGATTTGATAAGAGAAATGTTCAATGTTACTATTGTAATAGATATGGCCACTTTGAAAAATAATGCAGATTGAAAGAAGGTAAAGATGCTAACTATGCTCAAGAAAGTAATGAGTATCCTCCAGATCAATTATTTTTATCTTATGCCTAAGGTGAAAATACTAGTAAAGATGTTTGGTAGATAGATTCTGGATGATCTAACCATATGACAGGGAATGAGAAATTGTTTTCAGCCAAGGATGGAAGTTTTAAATCTAAGGTCAAGCTTGGTGATGATAAATCTTTCGAGGTTGCTGTCAATGGAGCTATGGAGATCCGGACAAAAGAAGGTATAAAGAGTATTTATGATATTTATTATACTCCACAATTGAAGCACAATTTGTGAAGTGTTGGGCAGCTATGTGAGAAAAATTATGAAGTAGTCTTTGAAAATAAGACATGTACTATCTATGATAAGAATAAGGGAAATAAGGTGATCATTGTTGTGCCTATGAAAAGAAATAGGTTGTTTCCCTTAAGGTTTGATGAACATAGCAACACTCTTGCAAATATGGCTTTTGAGGATTCAAGTTGGCTATGGCATCTCAGGTATGGCCATTTAAATTTTCACAGTTTGAAGCTTCTAACCTCAAATGTATTAGTTTCTAGTTTGCCCAAGGTAGAGGAGCATAAGGAGGTTTGTGAAGGATGTGCTAATGGCAAGCATGCAAGGGAAAGGTTCCCAAAGGGAAATGCATGGAGGTCTCATCACCCACTTTAGCTTGTTCATTCAAACATATGTGGTCCTATGAAGACTAATAGTTTGGGTAAGTCATCGTATTTCATCACTTTTATAGATGATTACTCATGAAATTGTTGGGTATATTTTTTGAAAGCCAAAATTGAAGCCTTCGATACATTCAAAAAGAACAAGGGACTTGTAGAAAATGAGAAAGGGTCCAAGATCAAATGTTTGCGGACTGACCGTGGAGGAGAATTCTGCTCAAAAGCTTTCCAGAGTTATTGTGATATGAATGGCATCAAGAGGCAACATACTACATCATACACACCCCAACAGAATGGCGTAGCTGAACGGAAGAATCACACTATGGTTGAAATGGCAAGGTGCATGTTACAAACTAAGGGATTGAGCAATTCTTATTGGGGAGATGCAGTTTCTATAGTAGTGTACATCCTCAATCGTAGCCCCACTAGTGCACTAGAGAAGATGACTCCTTATGAATCTTGGTATGAAAAAAACCCTAATGTTAATCATTTCAAAGTTTTTTGTTGTTTGGCTTATGTGCATGTACCTGATAAAAATAGGAAAAAGTTAGATGCAAAGAGTGAGTTATGCATTTTCATTGGGTATAGTGAGACAAGAAAGGCTTATAAATTGTATAATCCCCTCACTAAAAATCTTATTGTATCAAGAGATGTAATTTTCGACGAAGGGGGAGTTTATGGTCATCAAAAAGGCCATGTTGAGAAGACAAAATTTGTTTTGAATGATGATATAATTGCTGATATTGAGCAACCAACTACTGCTTTTGTATCTAGTAGTTTAACTCCACCAAGCAGTCCTTCATCAATTTCATCAGCATCAAGTTCAAGTCCAACTTCTTCTCCAAGTTCTATAATGAAGGTAAGGATATTGAGTGACATATATCAGAGGATTGGAAATCAATCACATGAAGAAAACCCAATAGGTGAGATAGGGAATTTTGCTTTATTAGCCAAGGCTAATTTTGAACCATCATGTTTTGAATATGCATGTATTAATGAGGTTTGGGTGCAAGCTATGCAAGAAGAGATAGATTCCATTCACAGGAATGACACTTGGGAATTGACAGAGCTTCTGCATGACAAGAAAAAGATTGGCACCAAATGGGTCTACAAGACCAAATTTAACAGTGATGGGAGTGTTGAAAGACACAAGGCAAGATTAGTTGCCAAAGGATTCACAAAAAAGTATGGAATTGATTATGAAGAAACATTTGCACCAGTAGCAAGACAAGAGACCATTAGAATGTTGATTTCATTAGCAGCTCAGAAAAGGTGGAGCGTACATCACATGGACGTGAAAAGTGCATTCTTGAATGGGTACTTAGAAGAGGAAGTATATGTGGAGCAGCCACAAGGTTTTGAAGTGGAAGGAAAAGAGAATAATGTCTACAAGTTGAAGAAGGCTTTGTATGGTCTCAAGCAAGCACCAAGAGTGTGGTATGCTAGGATTGATGGATAATTTCAGGAGAAAGGCTTCCAGAGAAGTAAGAATGATCCTACCCTTTACTACAAACAAGAAGGTATTGATATTTTGATCATAAGTTTGTATGTTGATGATCTATTATATATGGGTAGTAGTTCCAAAATGAATAATGAGTTCAAAGTTGCTATGATGAATGAATTTGAGATGAAAGATCTAGGTCTCATGAAATATTTTCTAGGAATGGAGGTTTATCAAACTAAGGATCAAATTTTCATTTGCCAGACAAAGTATGCACATGATATGTAGAAGAAATTTGATATGCTTTATTGTAATGGATCCCCTACTCCAAGTGATCAAGGAGTTGTATTATGTAGGGATGATGGTGTTGGTTTAGTTGATGACACAACTTACAGAAGTATTGTGGGGAGCTTGATGTTTCTAACCCACAGAAGACCTGATATTGCATTTTCAGTTTCACTTGTTTCAAGGTATATGACAAATCCATCTCAAATACATATGAAGGCAGCCAAGATAATTTTAAGGTATGTGAAAGATACTCTAAATTTTGGTATTCATTACTACTCTGCTGAAAAGTTCAATCTTGTTGGATTTAGTGATTCAGATTAGGGAGGTAGTGTGGATGACCGTAAGTCCATATTTCGAAATTGTTTCTCTTCTCGTTCTCGTTTGATTACTTGGAGCTCAAGAAAACAAAGCATTGTTGCCCTCTCATCCACAGAAGCGGAGTATGTTGCAATTACTTCAGCAGGTACACAAGTTCTTTGGCTCAGAAAATTTTTGGAAGAAATTGGAGAGAAGCAAATTCAGCCTACAATGATTTATTGAAATAATGTTAGCACCATCAAGTTAGCAAAAAATCCAGTTCATCATAAAAGGAAAAAGCATTTTGACATGAAATATCACTTCATTCGAGATTTGGTGCAGAAGAATGATGTTGAATTAAAGCACATAAATACTAAGCATCAGCTAGTAGATATCTTCACCAAAGAAGTTGCAAAAGATCAGTTTTTGGCACTAAGAGATAAGTTAGTAAGCCCTCATTAAGCATTAAGGGGGAGTGTTGAGAATAATGCTTAAATATTTATGTAATTGCTGAAATTAGTCAGCATATTTTGTGATTCTATGTTATTAAGAATTAGTGCAGCAAATTATTAGGATGGCTAGTGCTCAGAATCATTGGCAGTAGTAAGAATAAATAATTAGTATTTGATAAAAAATAGAATTAGTAATAGGTTTATTATATAAGAATGTATTTACATAGATGAACTAATGTGAGATTTACAAGTTGAGCAATCATCTCATTTGATCTGTGTCTTTTTAGTTTTATTGTCTTTCATTGTTTTTTTATATGTCATAATTATTCTACTTTATTAGCTGGCTTAGAGAGTAGTGGCCATTTCAGATTCTACACTATGTCCATTAGTTTTCTTCGCAAACTCCCATCAGTTCAATTGTCGAGGGAGCCACAACACTCACGATTCAACTCACGGCAAATAATTTGCATTGTAATTTTCAGTAAAATTAATAATCATTTGTGTGTTTTGCTTCCAGATATAATCACACAATTTAGATAATTTTTTTTTTTTAGATTTAAGGGAATTGGTAATTGGTGGGGATCTTCTGAGCTAGGTCCAAGTTCAAATTTAACTAGCTGTCACTATAAACTCTAAACTAGATGTAACAACCTGCAAGTCACATTGTAGCAACTAACTTATGGCTCAACAAGAACCAATACTTCACTATGGTATTTAAAAAATTATTACTCGTAAAGATTTTTTTTTTTTTTTTAAAGATTCAATAATTCTTGTAGTCTCTTTTTCAAAAGTGTCGATAGTTCTTTGTAGGAAATAGGGTTGTTTATTTCTAACTTTAAATATAAAATTTTAAATGTAACCTTAATTTTGAATTTCATTTTATTTTTTAAATAATGTAATTTGAAATTAAAATTCCTGAGAAGATTCCACCATCACCTTTTTAATATAAAATCTTAAATAATAATAATTTATTATATTAAAATACCACTTCATTATCATATTAAATTACTGCTTGACTTTTGACCCAATAATATGTTACTTTATTTGATTATATTTATACTTGGTTAAAATTTCCTTGGTTACTTAAAATTTCCTCTTCAAGTATCAAAATATGTGAAATTGATTTCAAGTATCAAAAATATGTGAAATGGATTTTAAGATATACGGGATTCCCTGACGATTTTAGCTGGCCCTTCGGGTTTATTAAAAGAAAAAAAACTTTCAGACATAGTGACATTGTACTGAGTCAAATCAACCGAAATGATTGCAAAATGCGAAAAAGATCACAATATTCCAGGAAGATTGGAATCACGAAAAGTAAAAGTTCGACAACATGCTACGCTGATACTTAAATATGCATTTTATCTTTCTTAATTTTGGCGTTACAATTTAAAATACCAACACCACGGATTGGTCGGTCCTCAGCGATCACGTCAACTTGAGCTGGAGTAGAAATTGAGTCGCTTTCTCAACGCATCACACTCAATCGTGCAAACGCTGTATCCCATACATCGAACTGAATTTTTGAAAAATAAGGAGTTTGGGAAAGTCCCAGGGCTGTGGTCCTATTGTTAAGTAGAGAGGTTCCGTCTCTAAAAATCTCGTGGTCCAATTACTATATATGCTTGACAACAATTAAAAACACAAAAAAAAATGGAAAATACGAGCACATTCGGAACTGAGAATACTCTTTTTTTCGTTGCAGGTTGAACCACAACACCTGATTACGCTAGATTTTCTGCCATTATCAGTGGTCCGTCATCAGCATCATCTCGCCCATTTCGCTCTATTTAAGATACTCTTCTCTCGTTGGTCGTTGCATAACCCTTTCTCTTTTCTGTAAAAGGCCCACTGCAGACGGATTCATTCAATCAGTCAATTGATGCATCAAAGAATAACCTAGATTGTTACTGCCTTCGGAATAGGAATTAAGCTTTTCCTTTGCTTAATGATTAATTGTGGGCACGGGTGATTTACATGAAATTAACTGACAAACAGCTTATAGGTCCAAAACCCACCAATAAAGAAGAAAAAGAATTACAGAACATTATCGAAGATTGAAACAATTTTTCTGAAAATCATTAAGAAGTTGCAGAAATGATATATAAAATACTCGTAATGATCAATCACTAATGCGGGTATAATCTTTACAATCATCAACAGAACACTTTATCATCCATATAGAAGTGGATATAGAGTTAATTGTCGATTTAAATTATAAATGTAAGAAAAATAGTTTAGCCATACATCTTATTATCTATTTATGACCAAATAATTTTTAGCGAAGTGGATATAGAGTTAATCGTCGATTTAAATTATAAATGTCAGAAAAAATACTTTAGCCATACATCTTATTATCTATTTATGACCAACTAATTTTTAGGCCAGAAATAAATAAAAAAATTCAAAAACTCGTCAATCAAAATTTTGAATTGTATTGCTTTAAAAAAAAATTATAGCCTGTATTTAATATAGAATATTTTATATTTCTGTTTACATATATTCAATACAAACAAGCAAGCAATAGATATAATACTTATGATATGGTATTGACAATTCATTATATATATACACATATATAAAATTTTGATAGGATTAATTTATCATGTTTATATATTATTTGAGAAGAACTGAATTGGTGATTTCACTTTAATTTTCATCCATCCAAAACACCAATTAAATATACATTATTTCCAATTAAATTATTTTTTTCCCTTAACATATGCTCTTTCAACATTTCACTTAAACTTATGTTGATAAAGAAATATAATTGTATCTCACTCAAAAATAAAAACACAGAGATTTGTTGGATAGGCAAAGGATTCAATCACAAAAATAACACATGTATTTCACACACAAAACAATAAACTGTGACTCTTCAATTAATCTTCAATCACTCTAAATTAGAATCTTACTCAATGAATACAATGAACCCAGTCAAGGGTATTTAATCTAAATTGACATGCACACATTCTCACATAACTGAACTTGATTAACTCACTTAACTCACTCTTTAACTCAGTCACTAAATCTATCTATAACTCAACTCAACTAATTCACTTAACTGTTTGTCTAACTCTGCATGCGGGAAGTAATTATATATTTTAATACTCCCCCTTAATTACGACCGCTAAACTAAAACATAACTCATGACAACTCAAGTATGCCCGTTGGTCTATGTCTCAGCTAGGCTTACGACACCCAAGTTTCTTTTGTGAAACTCAAACAAATCTACTACTAATAGATTTCTAAAGATATCAGCCAATTGATCACTCATTCTACAAGGCTTCAAGTGAACTTCTCCATTGCTCACAATTTCTCGAATAAAGTGATATGTAGTATCAATATGCTTGCTCTTTTGATGAAAAACACTATTCTTGGATAGTGCAATCGCTCATGTGTTGTCACAGTATATCGTTGTTGATCCTTGTTTTTGCTGCTTGAGTCCATCCAATACTCTTCTTAACCATACTGCTTGACATGTTTATGAAGTCGTTGCTACATATTCTGCTTCTGTTGATGATAGTGTCACAATAGGCTCCTTCTTATATGCCCATGTTATCACTCCTGAACCAAGTTGAAAAACATAACCAGATGTGCTATTTCGATCTTCCAAACTTCCTGCAAAATCACTATTTGTATATCCAATCAATTCTTTCTTTTCTGTACTTGAATACATTATGCCATAATCTCTCGTTCTGCTATGTATTTTAGAATTATTTTTCCAACACTCCAATGTGTGTCTTTTGGAGTCTCCATAAATCTGGAAATCAAACTGACTCCCTGCATAATATCTGGTCTTGTAGCTCTGAGATACATGAGGCTGCCAACCAATATTTTGAATAGATTTGGATTGACATCTACCCCTTCATCATCCTTACTTAACCTTGTCCCTGTTGCAACTCATGTAAGTACATGTTTGAAATTATCCATCCTGAATCTTTTCAACAAATCTCTGGCATACTTATTTTGACAAATAAATATTCCTTTTCATATTGCTCAACTTCTATGCCAAGAAAATGTTTCATGACACCAAGATCTATCATCTCAAATTCTTTCATCATGGCTGCTTTAAATTCATCTAACTCAAGATCACCTGTAAAAATCATATCATCAACATATAAGCAAAAAATCAAAATCTGCCCATTCTCATTTACCTTTATGTATAAGGTAGGCTCAATGTTGCTTCTGAAAAATCCATTCTTGATCATGTAGCTGTTAATTCTTCTATACCATGCTCTAGGTGCTTGCTTAAGTCCATAGAGCGCTTTCTTCAATTTGTAAACTTTATCTTCTTTACCTTCAACTTCATATCCTGAAAGCTACTGCACATAAATTTCTTCTTCTAGAACTCCATTCAAGAAGGTTGATTTGACATCTATCTGGTATACTTTCCACTTGTTCCGAGCTGTTGTCGCTAGAACTGCTCTTACAGTATCCAATCTACCTACTGGAGAAAATGTTTCCCCAAAGTCTATTCCTGCGAGAATCCTTTTGCTACAAGTCTTTCTTTAAATCTGTCAATCTCACCTTTCTCATTCACCTTTTTCTTGCACACCTACTTCACACCAATGAGATTTTTATTGTTTGGTAAATCAACCAAATCCCATGTATCATTCTTTTCAATTGAATTCATCTCTTCATCCATGGCTTGCACCCAATTTTCATCTCTGATTGCTTTTTCAAACGAAGAAGGTTGGAATGCAAACAATGTAAAATTTGAACTAACATCCAAATCATCGTAAATATCTTTCAAAATTCTCATATTTTTCTTACCATTGCTTTATTCATTAACTAATTCGCTGCTTGGAGAATTTTGGTTTGTTGTCTCCTTGAAGATCCATGTTGCTCTGAAAATCTTGGAGTCCTTACTGGTGTGACTCTGTTTGGTGTCTTCTCTCTTGATTCTTGTTTCTCCTTTTTTATTACTTCATCCTCTTCCATCAATGGTGTTTGTGCATTGGTTAGTATGTCTACAATCTCATTCCATGATTCTTGTTCTTTGAACACAACATCTCTGCTAATGATTGTCTTCTTGGTGACAGGGTTAAACAATTTGTAAGCTTTTGAGTACTCACTATAGCCAGTAAATATACAATTTTCACTTTGATCATCTAATTGGCCTCTTATTTGTTTAGGCACATGTGCATAGGCTACACATCCAAAAAATCTAAAATTAGATACACTAAATGACATACCTGACCATGCTTCTTCTGAAGCTCTCTTCATTACACTCTTTGTAGGCGATCTGTTTATCACATAAACAGCACATGCAACTGATTTTTCCCAATACTCATTAGACAAGTTCCTTGCCTTCAACATGCTCCTTGTCATGTTCATGATTGTTCAGTTCTTTCTCTCTGCTACACCATTTTGCGGCGGTGTGTATATGGTTGTAAAATGTCTTATTATTCCATGTTGTTTGCAGTACTCATGGAATGCCTTTGAATCATATTCTCCAAAACGATCAGATCTCGATACCTTGATCTCTCGATCACTTTGGTTCTTCACTAAGGCTTTTAACTCTTTGAACTTTGCAAAATTTTGAGACTTCTTCTTCAAAAAGTAAACCCAAGTCTTCCTGCTATAGTCATCAATAAAGGTGAGGAAGAAACAAATTCCACCAATCGAGTGTGTCCTCATAGGTCCATAGAAGTCTACATGGACCAACTCAAGTGGTTTCTTTGCTCTGTAAGAAACTCCTTTCGGAAAAATTTCATGGTGTTGCTTTCCCAAGTTGCAACAGGGTGAAAATGTGAAGTTGGGAAACACTTTTTGCCCTTTTTTGACGTTGAAAATTGTAATTTTCTATGTTTTTCAACTTCAACTCCACTAAACTCATATTTTTATCGCAAATTATGCTTTGACATAAAAACAAGAATTGTAGAGAATTGTCTTACCTACATACCGATATTTTTTTTTAAAAAAAATATTGACATATGGAGGGGTAAATTTGTTGTTTACTAACTGCATATACTTGAAATTTTCAGGCAAACATAAATAGTCACTTTATTATCCTTTACTTTTTTTAGGGAAGGTTATTCATTTTTTGGAAAAAAACCATAGCATCATAATTTGCATATATTGCACTAGTGCACAGACTATTTTTTGGTAATTTTCGGATCAAATCACTATTTTTTATTATTTTTTGAAATGGACGAAGACAAAAAAAACAGTGATGTTTCAGTACATTTTATTATCCTTTGATTTTCTTTTCAATGTGATCGTCAATAAGAAAAATGAGAGTACCCTTTTGAAGTAGATAGGGAGAGGAAGTGCACTATGATTTTTTTAAATTTTTTGGTGTCCTCGTTTGAAAGTTATTTAATTTTCATTCAGTGCAATTTTTCGAACAATGAAATTCCATAGTGACATAGTTTAGTAAAAAATTAATAAAAAATTGAATTTTTTAATGAAACTCCATAAATCTCACATCATCAAAAACTAGATTTAGAGACGAATCTAATGGTACTTGGTCCGACATATAACATTTTGTTTTTGTTGGTGTTCTATCCCTCCAAAGTTGCAGGTTTCTCAAAACTGCAGAGTTTTCTGAGTTTTTTGTTGACCAGAAACTCTCGTCCGAGAAAAAATCCCAGCCAAGAAATTTTTAAAAATCTCGGCCGAGAGTTTTAAACCAATTTATGTGCGGGAAAACTCCCGGGAAAAAGTTTTAAAAACTCTCGGCCGAGAGTTTGCGACCGAGAGTTTGCGCAATAAAACTCTCGGCCGAGAGTTAGAAAAACTCTTGGCCGAGAGTTTTATTGCACAAACTCTCGGCCGAGAGTTTGCGGCCGAGATTTTTGTGACACAACTCTCGGCCGAGAGTTTTCAAAACTCTCGTCCGAGAAAATACGAAATATTTAAAATCTCTCGGACGAGAGTTTTGAAAACTCTTGGCCGAGAAATTTAGTTGACTTTTTTTCTCGGTCGAGAAATTAAAAAATCCTCCCGAATTCTATCTCATGCCAAAAAGTGTTTCCCAACTTCGCGTTTTCGCCCAACACTCACAAGTGCTAGCAGGTTCTTTGATGGGAGGTAAACCTCTGACCATCTGTTTCTACTGCAACAATATTAAATCAGAAAAATGCATGTGTCCAAACTGAAAGTGCCATAACCAGTAATCATCAAAACATGCAGTTGTAAAAGAACTAACCTGATCATTGTAGTTTAGAATTAGAGAAAAGAGTCTATTCCTCGTCATATGCACCTTTGATATCAACTTCTTTCTTGGGTATTTGTCATAAATAACACATTGTTTAAGTGAAAGATAACTGTGTATCCTTTCTGCGTGAATTGACCAACACTTATGAAACTATGTTTGAGTCTAGGCACATAATATACCTCTAATATGGTCTTTGGCTCCCCTTGCTTGGTCACAATCTTGACCACTCCTTTTCCATTTACATCCGTAGTCTTGTCAGTCCCTAACTCGACCTCTGCCTTCACAAATGCATCCATATTTACAACCAAATTATTGTTTTCTGTCATGTGGTTACTGCAACCACTCTCTAATAGCCAGACCTTATCAAATGATTCATGCATGGTGTTTCATGCTAGAAACATGGAGTCAGTATTCTCTGTACTAAGATTAGCTCTCTGATTTCCTTGATCAACTATCTTCTTCCTACAATCACGAGAATAATGACCAAATATATTGCAATAATAACATTTCACCTTTGATTTGTCAAACCTTTGATTGTTGTGAAAGCTACTACTTCTTCTGCGTCCACTTTGATGCTCATGCTCTTCTCGGCCATCTCTCTGACCACCATAGTTGTTGCCTCGTCCTCTGCCTCTCGATCCACCTCTGCCCTGACCTCTTGAAATATAAACTTGAATTTTGATGGAAGTTTCTAAAGTGGAATCCTTAATTTTTTCTATCATTGCCTCATGCGATAGAAGGTATCCCATCAGCTCATCAATTTTTAGTTCTTCCAAATCCTTCACTTCTTTTATGGCTGCTACCACAACATCAAACTTGGTAGACAAAGATCAAAGAACCTTCTCGATCACTGTTCGATATTTAATATCTTCGGCATAGATTTTTAACTGACTGATGACATACATGACCCTATTCATGAAGGAATCAATGTCCTCTATCTCCTTCATCTGCAGAATTTTGAAATCTCTCCTAGTATTATGCAATTTAATAATATTAACTTTTGCCATATCTTGATAGCTTGTCGCCAAAGTTTCCCATGCTTCCTTTGCTAAATAAGTTATCATTATCTTCTGGAATGCTGCTCGGTCCACTCCCTGTTGGATTAGAAGCAACACTTGTGCATTGTTTCTCTTTTCTTTCTTCCATTTCTCTCTGTCTACATTGCTGAGGGCTCGTTCTTCTGCGTCTATCTGAGTTTTTGCAAACCCAAACTTCACATGATCCCAAAAATCATGTGCTTTTAGCATGGTCTCTATCTTAATGGCCCACACATCATAATCCTTCCCTATGAAAGAAGGAGTTTGTGGCTGGAAGATGCTTGTAGCCATCTTTCTTCAAATAAAATTCACTGTTGAAACCCTAAATTTTTTTTTTATACTTTTCTAAGCTACAAAAGTAAACAACCTTCAAATAAAACCCTAAGTTTTATTTATTTATATAAAAAGTCTTTTATGAAAATATTCTATATAAAAATACTTTTATATAAAAAAAACTTTATTATAAACCTCCACTTTTTCAAATCTTAAAATAATTCCCTTTGAAAATTCTTTTTAAAACCTCCTCACGCTTTATGAGAATATGCCTTTTAAAATAAAACTTTATGAAAACCTTATAACCCTTATTTAAAATTTCTTTCATAATACTCACTTAGGAATATTCAAAAGAAGCCATAAAATCATTTTGATATGGTTTTTAAAAGAAAATCACCTCTTTGAACTTTTGGTCCACTAAAGCGTCCGTTCTTCAATACGGCAGCGTGGTAATGCAAGCCGTGAACCAATATCCCGCGTTATTTCCTTAACGCACTCCAAAACCAGAACTCTCAGCATGCATGCAAGGCATGTTAATTTTTCACTTTTAACACAGTTCTCTACTGTGCGAACCAGCTTTATAATGCTTTGTCTATGATTAACAACTGCGTTATAGTGTAAATATGCGGAAAAAATAATTCTTCTTCTTACACACGGATAATTTCTAATCCGTCTTTCTCCAGTTTCTGTAAGCTCGATCTGATACCAATTTTTTGGATAGGGATAGGATTCAATCATATAAATAACACAAGTATTTCACACAAAAAACAATGAGCTGCGACTCTTCAATTAATCTTCAATAACTTTAAATCACAATCTTACTCAATGAATACAATGAACCTGGTGAAGGGTATTTAAGCTAAATTGACATGCACACATTCTCACATAACTAAACTTGATAAACTCACTTAACTCACTCTTCAACTCACTCATAAAATCTATCTATAACTTAACTAAACTAATTCACTTAACTGTTTGTCTAACTCTGCATGCGAGAAGTAATTATATATTTTAACAAGATTGTAGTGGACGAGATGCACCAGTGAAAGAACATGATCAAGAAATCATAGAAACTTTGAAGCTTCAGTGTTTTTTGTATTCTAGATGTTCCTAGAAGAAGGGTATCATGGTAGCCTCAGGAAAGGGACATGATTTTCCTAATTTTATGTAAATTTTGATTAAAAATGTAATTCTCACGTATGTTGGCAAGGAACGAGGCCCTCATTTCATTAGGGTTTTCTTTAGCTTAAATTGAGTATTTTTTAAGTGTGTCAAGCAATATCCAATCAGTGAAGAAATGAGGGTGAGAGCTGTAACTAGGCATTTTGAGTTAGGACGAGAATCATCATCCTAGGGCACTTAACCTGTAATTTCATGTGCAATTTGGAACTCAGGTCGATCATGCCGTAATACTAATTTATGTTTAATTTTTTTTCCTACGTGTTTTTATTTTGTTTGTTTATGTTACATTTTTAGACCCTATAGAATATTATGTCTTTTAATTTTTCGGTTAAGGTTAGAAAAGATTGTCCAAATGTAGATTGATTTCGAGCCATCGGAACCCTAAAGGGTGCTCAAAAATCGTCATAAAGATTCAAAGAAAATGCGCATAGTGGGCAACAATGGAGTGAAGGACTTGGGTCTAAGAAGAAGTCGGAGCCAATAGTGGTGTAGGCTCGCAAGGAGAAGAAAACCCCCGAATCGAGTGAGCGCCATTGGGGTGGTTGGGCCTGCTTTAAGTTTTTGGCGGAGGTAATGAAAGGGTCAACCCCGCCCTCCAAATGTGAACTGACCCCGAATTGTGGAGAGTACCCTAACTTGCACCATCAATAGGGACATGAGATTGACCCAAATTTATTATCCAATTTTGACGTTCAAATAGGTGGAACTGCTATGTTTCATTGGGTAATTTTTTATGATTTAGCAAGAGTCGAGACCCCAAACAAGTATGGGGGAGCCTACTCCTTGAGCCAAGATCATGGCAGGACAATATACTCAATGGGATTTGTACCTAGGTTTCGTGGGTTTCACCCAGCTAAACTTGCTGTCGGCGCTTCATTATTACAGAAAAAAATCAGATATTGTGTAGGTCATAACCCAAACGCTCCTTCATTGGAGCCACGAGGGAATGGAAATGACAAATCCTTTGGATTTGGTAATCATCAATGATCAAAAATAAGAAGTGGGGGGTTTCTATCTTATTATAGTTATGTAAATTTATCAAGGTTTGTGGTGTGAGAAATGTTTTAGAAATGTGAATGGATGTGAGTAGCCAAACAATCCAAGAGAGAGTGTTTTTCATCCTTAAATATCTTAGTATAGTCTCACATATTCTTTCAACCCAAGGTGTTTTGGGAATAGACCAAATTCGTAACTCACTTCAGAAGTCATGAGAGTTAGTTCTTTTGTTTTCTATGTTCATTTTCTTTTTACCACTAGTCAAGATAAATCCTTAAATTTAGAAGTAATAATATTTTTAGTATTATTATTTTTCTTCAAGATGATATCATTTTTGACCCAAGAAGTTTACTCTACAATTTAGTATGAGAGACATGTGTAAGTATGCTAAGGCCTCGAAAAATAATAAAAATAATTTTCACTCAAAAATAAAATTAAATAACCATATAAATAAACAATTAAAAATCTATTAACACAAGAATTAAAAAATTTATATTTATCTTATAAATATCTCAATATAAGATTTAAATAAACTATTTAAATATCCATTTTAATAAATATATTTGAGTATTTCATTTCTCTCTTCAAAGAATATACATAAGTTACACAGTAAATTTGGAACACTAATCTGATTATCTTCTTATTCATTAAGCATGCTCGATAAATTTAATTTAACTAAATTCTATACTTCTTTATTTTGTTTTTGGTTAAATATGTTCAATAAATTTAATTGAATTAAATTTTCTATTTATGTAATCCTTTTTATTTATTTTCCTTTGATTTGAGATGCCGAGTAAATTTAATTTTATCACAAAACTGAGGTCACTGTAAGTTCATAAGATTCATTTAAGGAAGTAGCTTTCTACATATGCATTATGTAGATGTTGTCAAAATCAACTTCATGTGTTAGTCGGTGATCACTTACATAAAAATAAAAATAGAGTATGTGTTAGGTGGTGATCACTTACAAAAAAATCAAAATATAGTATGGAAACCAACTATAGTCAATCAAATGTACAATGGGAACCTTTTGTTATTACCTAATGTGTTTCTTTGAGATAAAGGATGGTATATTGCATACAGAAGGTGTATGCGATCAAAACACACACACACACTGATTACATTATGATTACTCTATTAAATAGAGTTTCTAAGATCCAACTTATTCCTAAATTAGAGAGAGAGGTTGAGAGAATTTATCAACCATTACAAACCAACTTCTCAAATAGGATGTAAGAATTAATTCCAACATCCCCTCTTAATGCTTACATTACATGAATTTATTGAAATCACTCATAAATAAAAAAATACACAATCATTCTTTAACCAATTTTCAGCTTATCAATATAGGCTCCATCAAGTTGCCTCATAACCCTCGTAAAGGTGTAGTTAAAAAGTTGGATTCCCGAGTTCGGCTACTGAACTCCCGAATCAAGGACCTCCCGAAGTCAATTACTGGAAAACATCTCAATCTGTTGCATAACCTCATTAGGATATCAATCCATTTCTACGACTAATGAGGGATCCTTCCCTAGATCCGCAATTGCCATACTATCTCGACAACCATCCATGTTGAGCCTGAACTGTAGTTGTTTTTAAAACATTTTAAGAGGTTCATATTCTTCATTGAATTCATCATCATAATTCAATGGATACTCATCTATGGCTATATTTGTTGATTCTTTCCCTTTTAACACATCACTGGCACGACTTCTGCAATTCCACGTTGTATGCCCAATTTTCCTGCAATAGTAGAATTGAATTTCACATTTTCTTGCATCTTTATTTCTCAACCTTGACTTTGTCCAAAATGCATTTTCTACACGAGAGTTCTATTCTACATCCTCTAATTTTAGTCCCTTTTCCTCCACCAAAGTGTTGCAATTGTCTCATGTAATTTTTTTGTGTACATTTGACTCAAAGTGAAAAAAACATTACTATAACTTGAAGGAAGACTATTTAGTAATATCTCTCTAACATATTCATCCTCCACCTTGGTACTTGCTTCACCTAATTTTCTTAAAGGAGACATTAAATTACTTACATGACTGGACATAGATGTATCCTCATTCATTTTCAGACTAAATAATTGCAGCTTTATGGAAAATTTTGCATTTGTAGTTTTTACAGCAAAAAACTGAGCCAAATGTTGCCATATTTCCTTTGATGTTTTACTAAGATCTACAATATGTAATTTCGAATCTGAAATGGAAAGTCCAATAATAGACTTAGCTTTTTCATCTCTATTTTTCCATTGAAGTAACTCCTTGGCATCTGTAGGTGCTAGTTCTGAACCATTCACTATACCCCACAAGTTTTTATTCATTAATTGCATTTGAATTTTTACATTCCAAGAAGGAAAATTTATACCATTTAATTTTTCCAAAACCATGAACTCCATGATCATAGGAAGGATTCAAAACCGAAAATTCCTTTTAAATTTTAAAGTCAACCTTTTTCTAAAATACTGAAACTATTGTAATTATTTACTATTGTAATTATTTTATGCCGACAAAGAAAGTTTCAGGTACTCAATTTTCAATGGGAAGAAAGGATTTTGAGCTAAGTATATAACTTACCACACCTCATGTGTAGGCAACACACTTTCCATCAACATCTGGGCCTCCACAAAGTCGAATCATTCTAACGCGTACGATCACCCTTCATAGCTTCACACAGATGCAATTATTTGTTCAAATCAACATATCCAACTATTGTTAGTAGATCCAGCTACTCTTGGCAGATCCAGATCACATTAAAACATGGCCCCTGGAAATGCGACAAACTCTTTGAAACTATGGTTCCATTGGTGATGCCGGCACATTTTTCGGTTTCTACTTTTACTGACGTCGTAGAGCGACTACCACTTTAAATTTTTGTGGTCATGCACGAGAAGTAGTTCATATTTTTTCCTTATACATTCATGAAAAAAAGAAAGGCAGACCTAAAATTAGTGCGGTGGGCTACTGCTAATTTCAGTCGAAGAAAATTTTAAAAATAATTGCCGGGGGTTATATTACCAGGTCTAGAGTTGCAAAGCGCCATTTTAATTCGTTCACAGATACATCACAGTATCTAATAAGACCTCAAAAACCTCTAAAATCCATAAGAAATTGACCATCGGTTATCGAAGCTTGACCGAATTTCAATGAAAGTTTGATCCTTTGTTACTCTTCGTAGTTACCTCACATGGTGTCAGGTTGTGACTCAAACACAATATTCACTTCACCCAGAGACATACAGATTTTTTGTTGGGTACAATGTTCCACTGTAGGATTCAGGTTTCAATTTGTACACCATATTCACTTCACTGCATTCCCACAAAGATCAGGGTCATCTTCATGCTCAGATACAACAACAATGCGCTTCGTTGATTCACCATCTCAAACCTCAATGTTCACAATATGCATAGTTCATTTTTTTCACAACCTCTTGCACAATTGCAACATGAGCCTAGTGCTCTGATACCAAGATAAAGAATGGATATTGCACACAAAATCTGTATGATTACTCTATTAAATAGAGTTTCTAAGATCCAACTTAATCCTAAATTAGAGAGAGGTTGATAGAATTTCTCAACCATTACAAACAACCTTCTCAAATAGGATGTAAGAATTAATTCCAACACTTTGTACTTCCACGTGTCTTCATTTTCATCATTAAATTTTCCACCTTCGCACTAATCCCAATTACTTTGTTATCTAATTTGTTATTGACATCTGTATTTTTTAGAAAAAATAAGTCTCCAATTAAAATGAAATTGTGCCAACTCAGGTACGTCACAAGTAATAATATATTTATTTATTTAATTAATTATTATTATTATTTTAAATTGTAGAGGTAAATAAATAGGAAGGAAAAAATCATTGTTCCAACCCATATACCATATACAATATGAGTAATGTTATATTTAATTAAATTCATTTTATGTCTGGTTTTGTTAAATTAAGAGTTAATGAGATATATAAGATTAGAGGATATGAACTCTATTATGTAGTAACAAATTGATATAATATAAAAGTTAAGTTATTCATATAAATGAAATGTTTGGTTAAATATTCATTTATTATCAAGATTTAACATTTATCTTATAATATATTTCACATTGTTAAAATAAATAAATAAATCATAAAATTTAATTAGGTTAGAATTTTATTATTTATATGAGTTAAATATATATATATACAAATGTAAAAATATTTTCTATATGGATAATGGACCCCAATTTATGATGGAATTTCTCAACATATAATGAGTTTTTTTTAATACCATCGTTTATCAAAATCACATGTCAATAAAACTTTAACTCATTTGATGTTACACTTTTTTTTTTTTTTGTCTCTCAAGGTGTCTATGGTCTTCTAGCCTTCAATTGTTCTAAAATGGGCATCTAAGTTTTAAAAGTCACTCTAGATCCCACACGGCATAGGCCACACTCCCTTTAGCTCATTGGATCTAGTTGAATTTCACCATTTGATCTCACACTTATTCATATTTCTTTTTTATTTAATCAATTTAATTAAAGTGTAGAAATGATATAATTTTGGAAATAAATATCATCATTTAATCTATAAATATTACTAAGAATATTTTAGAATATTTCACAGGATTTAAATCTCTACCATGCACCTAATAATTAAAAATAAATATCAAATATTTATCCATTAATTTATGTATCATATTAATTTTAGTTCATAACTAATTAATAACCATAGGGAATTTCAAATTACATTATTACCTTATAGACAAAATAGATATTGGAAAATAGCCATCTTAAATAAATAGGTGGCTTACAAAATAATGTAAATTTATTTTCTTCATATTAAAATCAAGATTTTTATTGTTAAAAATGATCAACAAGTTCATTATCATATTTACTGAATTTTTCTAATTTAATTTTATTTTCCATTTTTAAATTTATTAATGATATTTTTCTAGATTACTATTTGTCCTCCTCTCCTTAAGAGTTAATGAGATATAGTATATTAGATGATATGCACTATATTATGGATTAAAGAGTTAATATAATATAAAAATTAAGTTATTCATAAAAATGAAATGACTGGTTGAACAATTTATCATCACCATTAAACATTTATTTTATAATATATTTCATATTGTTAAAATAAAATAAAAATAAAAACCATAAAATTTAATTAAGTTAGAACTTTATTATTTATATTAGTTAAACAAACAAACACACACACACACGATATATATATATATATATATATATATATTTTGTAATAATATTCTTTATATGGATATTGGACCCCAATTTATGATTGAATTTTTCAATATATAAATTGCTTTTTTAATACAACTTCTTATCAAAACCATGTTCGAATTAATGGAGAAAGATACAGTTAGGATAGGATTGAGACTTTAATTTTGGATCTCAGATCCTAATATTTAGGGAATGTTTCAAACCACCTAATTACGAGAAAGCCTATATGTACTAGGTTGTTCTCTTGATTGATGTAATAGATTTTCTGAGTGTTTGTACACTCTCCAGGTATCTTACCTGGAGATTCATTTAGCTAATGTAAATTTGTTTTTTATCATGGGATGAGAGCTTAAGGTTGAAGCTAAATAGATCTGTGGGAGAGGATGCTGCAAAGCATTGTAGCTTAATAGTTGAATTGGGGAGCCGAGCTGTGTTGTCCGGCGTGTCGGTGTTATCCGGTTGCTTAGCACTACCAACTAGCTTCTGCTGGTGACCTTGTTCCTAGCATAACATGAGCGATCATTTTCCATTTTCTCTTTCTCGGTGGAAGCATCATTTGAGGTGAGATCTGAGAAGAGGAGGAGCATCGATTGTGTTGTTTCCCTCCATTCTTCCAGCATAGAGCTTCGCTTTGAAATGTGATGTGTGGTCTAAGTGCTGCAAGGGTGTTAAGTTGATTGATTAGCAGGAAGGCCGAGAGACGACAATTGATTTCTTGTGTGAGGAGGGCCGAGAGACAAAATTTGACTAATGTTATTCGCTGTATTGCGTGAGGCATGGTGACTGTGTGCAAGACGGCGTGAGGCGACTGCTGCGATCCTAGATGGAATGCTACCAATGAGAGGATTTGTTGCGTGTGTAAGTGGTGTGGATGACTGTTGCATTTCTTGACCTGCAGCATGATCGATTTTGTGTTGCAACCTCTGGTGCTTTGGAGTGGCCATATTCCAATAGACCAGCAGATCTGTGATTGCATGGCTAGTGGCAGATCCATGGGTGGATCGATTTGGTGCTTCTGGTGGAGCCAACCTACTCGAGCCATCTGCCCTCTATGTGGAGACATGGAGGATTGAGGAGAACATCGACCGGGTTTGAACTGATGAGAAACGCTATCTGTGTTTGATTCGTTGTTGCTAGAATGAAGAAGATCGTCTGTTGCTGTGCGTAGCAATATTAGAGGCTGAGATTTGCAGGTCATGTACTTTGAAATCTGGATGCCTATATTGTCAAGATTCATCGTGGAATTTTTTTTAATAACCAGTGTGTGAAGGAAGTGAGCTCATGGAAGAGCTACTCTTAAGAGCCTACAGAGGTTGCTAAGTGGATGCATAGCTTGCTCATGATTTGGATAAGATTTCTCCTCTGATCTTCAAGGGATGACACAGAGAAACACCCTGTGATGAACCTGTGATGAATATATTTGGTTGTTTGACCATAGCTATAGCGTGAACTCCCGTGAACAATCAGACCGAGGTCAAATATTTGAAGGTCAAATTTTTTTCCTTCAAATATTTTATCGGCTATCTAGACATTGAATCGACCTTTACTAAGATTATGAGTGTATCGGCCCTCGATCTCTATCACAAATCGCTCAATTGAGCAGCAAAAAAAAAATAGCGTCGTGCAACATGAAGATTTGGAGCTACTACGTGAGTGGAGGTGTGATCTTGGTGTGATCTGTGGGGGTTTCAAAAGTGTATTCAAGGTTGATTCCAAGAGCGGCACTAGTCCATTTGGAAGAGACGCATTACATTGTCATAGTATTCAAAGGAGAGTCTTGATGGGTCTCAGTGGATCCAGTCGAAAGGCTTGCGCATGGAGTTGATGCGGTCAACCTTACTAGTGTAGTGTGAAAAGGAAAAAGGCATGGTTTCAAAGCCCCCATGTTGTTTACTGCACTGGCAGAGGAGACGTGGGCAGTAGCAGTGGATCAAGCTCTCAACAGATCCGAGTAATAGTCAAGGCCTCAGAATAAAGGCATGGTTTTATTCTTTTTTTTTTGGTCTTTGTGACAAAGTTTTTATTTCCGTGCCCGCTTGATAATTAAACATCGGACATGTTCATGGCTGGGAGAAAGGGAGATGCGTTGTTGTTGTTTCTGAGGATATGCCTGCAACTGAAGAGTGGATCTGCCCAACCGCCAGCAGCGTGACAGTATGCAACTTGCAGAGCCACCACCGCATAAGAGGATCTGGGTGCATTTAGAGAGTGGATTGGATCTCATCTAATCGTCGTGATTGAGCAATAATTTGGTGCCATCCTTGAGATGTAGATTACAATTTCCTGCATTTGATGCCATCATTTCTAGAAGTGTCAACGAGGCTGTTGATTAAATGCGTTGAGGCTCTGGACTGAGAGCCGACGCTGCCATTGAGGCTCCAGTCTTGTCTTGGTGTAGTCTTAGCCCTTAAACAAGAGCAACGTGAGGAGCCGTTGTGCCTGTGTGGGTTAACGCTGTAGTGGAAAAAATGTTCTTGCAAAGGAGAAAATAGAAGGAGAAAATGAGTCGTCAAAGTAAATTGAAAGAGTCTCGAAGAAAATTCAGGAGAAAGTATCAACGGAAAAGTGAAAAATATTGTGTTGCAGAATTTTGTGAGTTGATTCAGGTTGACGGTGATGGACCAGTTACCGATCAAGGTGTAGATTTGGAATTTGGTGAGATTATTAAATGGTTAATGCCAGATTTACCATCTTTTTCAGGTATGAATTATGAAAGCTGGGCAAATGAAATGAAAGCAGTACTATGGAAGGTAAATTTACTAGATTATGTTGAATATGTTATTAATGATAATGGAGATATAGTAGTATTAATTCATATAACATCTGCAATAGATGACAACATCATACTCAACATAATATATGAATATGGAGAGATTCCTAGTACAAAGTTTTTATGGGATTTTTTTAGAGATGAAATACTGTTTGATTGAGGGCAATGATGCTGAATATATCGCTCTTGATAATGATCCCATATTTGATTATGAAACTAAAGATGCAATGGTCGGTGATGAATGTGTATCTGTAATTGAAACTTGTAATGATGAAAACACATCCATTATTATAGAACTTGAAATTTTTTCTGATGCAAAATTCAAGTTTTATGAGACTTATATATCTCATGATGAGTGGATCAATTTGATGATTGAAAAACATCTTATTGATGAATTATTGTTTGGTGAGAAGGAATGCCTATCTTCACATACAAATAAAATGCAGAACATGCTTGTAGAAACAGCACTGGACGAAGGCATAATTATGTTAAAAGAAAGGGATGAAGTAGGGAGATATGGTGAAATGAAAGCTCTCCTGAAGGAGTAGGAAGATGAAATTAATTATTGTCATCTTTATAAAACTAAATTATTTTTTGTGCAGATATTGGTAGGCAAGAAACAACAACGAATTTTGAAGAAGAATTGAAGTTTCTTGAAGCATGGCTTTAAACACCATGTATTTATTAAATTAACATAGAAACTGTAGTAATCAATGGTGAAGATATCATCGCTGATGTTCAGATGATTGACACTAGAAATAGTGAGAGAAAATTTTCTCCTATTAAGCCTGCCATAATTCTAAGAAGGATGAGAACAAGAATTCAAGTTTTCCTTCACAGGGGAATAGATGAGGTGCAAATACATCACTACCTCACGGCGAGGAAAGTGAAGATGAAACCTCACCTCAGAATGAACAAGTATGGAGTCACGAGCATAAATACCAAAATTAAAACCTCTATTACCAAGTTTTTCATGTCTTATTGTAAGCCTAACTAAGACTTGACCAACAGGCATATGTTATTTTTTTTAGTACCCTTTCTCCATTAAGGGGCAGTGTTAGAATTAATGGAGAAAGACACTGTTAGGAAAAGATTGAGACTCTAATTTTAGATCTTAGATCCTAATATTCAGGGAGTGGTTCAAAGCACCTGATTATGAGAAATCATATATGTACTAGGTTGTTCTCCTAATTGAAGAAATAGATTGTCTGAGTGTTTGTACACTCTCCATGTATCTTACCTGGAGAGTCATTTAGCTAATCTAAATCTGTTTTTTATCAAACCAAATGTCATTAAAAATTTAAAGCATTTGATGTTAAACTTTTTTTTTTGTGTCAAGTTGTTTGTGGTCCTCCAACCTTGACTAGTGGCTTGAGGAGCCCGCTGCCCTGGGTCATCTATGCTGTCAAAGTTAGCAGTGATAGCATCCACCTGGCCACACCATCCCTTTATTTGACTGGGTTTTTTAGGGTGCCTCCTCCCCTTAGCACAAGGCACTGTCAAAGTCAACAATGATAGCATCCGCCTCACCACACCATCCCTTTATATGACTGGATTTTTTAGTGTGCCTCCTCCCCCTAGCACAAGGCACTGGATTTTTTAGCGTGCATCCTCGCGCTAGCACAAGGCACAAAAACACTCCTTGAGGTTTTATCCTTGGTAGCCTTTATGATGAGGCCCATCCTCAATGGGTTTTGTTATCGGAAATTGACCATTTGATGTTACCCTTATTTATATTGTTTTTTATTTAATCAATTTAATTAAAGTGTAGAAAATATATAACTCTAGAAATAAATATCATCCTTTCATCTGTAAATACTATTAAGAATATTTTAGAATATTTCAAAGGATTTAAATCTCTACCATCCACCTAATAATTAAAAATAAATATCAGAGATTTATCCATTAATTTATATATCATATTAATTTAAGTTGATAATGAATTAATAACTATAGGGAGTTTAAAATTACATTATTAGCTTCTAGACAAAACATATATGGAAAGATACCAATTTTCAATAAAGAGGTGGCTTATAAAATCATGTAAATTTATTTTCTTCATATTAAAATGAAGGTTTATATTGTTCAAAATGATCAATAAGTTCATTATCATATTTATTTCAAATTTTCTAGTTTGGTTTTATTTTCCATTTTTAAATTAACATATTTTTTTTAATTGTATTCTAGATTAATGATATATATATTTTAGTCTACTATTTGTCCCTTTCTTATTAAAGAGCCCAAATAAAAATATTTGAACCTTGACTCTCTAAGTTTTCACTAATTTCACATTATTTTAATCACCAACTAAGCTACCACATAACTATATATTGACAATATCCAAAATATAATTAGAACAATTTTAGTTAATCAAATTATCTAATTAAAGAACATTGATAGGAAATTACAAACAAAAGATTGAAACATTTTATTTTCATGTATGATAATCATTCCCAACTTTCCAATTGCATCTTCTTTTACTTTTAATACATTTACAAATTTTTGAAGATAAAAAAGTGAACATATATTAATCCATTTATAGTGTCTCAACACAATTTTAACTATAAAAGTTATTTAAGTTATAGTTTACAAACATTGATAAAAAATTACAACTAGAAATCGAAACATTTTACCTTCATGTAAGATAAGTGTCCAGCACTTTCCAATTCAACTTCTTATTGACTTAATACATGGTCATAGGGTACATGAATTTTTATTTTTATGATGGTGGGGTGGAGAGTAAATATTAGATATAACATATTCTTATCATTTTTATTTAATATTTATTTTTACCTTATATACAAGACTAGCCTTGTTGGAAAATATTGAACAAAACATATTATTATAAATTTTATTGAATATTTCCCCTATGTCATATATAAGAAATCAGAGGATACCAGAGGATTCACCCAATATTAAATCCTAAACCTCCTTTATATAAACATTATTAGTCACACACTTTGGTTTCTCTTAAAATGATGTACCCTTCACACTCCAACTCGAAAATTGGATTGGGAAAGATAGTAGATAAAACATATTATCATAAATATTTTTGTTGTCTTACTAAATCCTTTATTCCAAAAACTTAATTAGAACAAAATATTGTGAGAATAATCTAGATTAATGTAGAAATAGATTTAGTTTTGAGTTGTTGAACGAGAGCTTTAATTTAGAAATTGGTTCCATCTATTTAGGTTTGTTTCCTCAAATTCAGGAGATTAGGTGAGTGCACTCTGCTATATAAATGTAATGTAATCATGCAGTTGAATTCAATTATTCAGTGAGGTTTTTCTCATGATTGATGTGTTGTTTTGTGCATTTAATTTAAGTTGGTATCAGAGAAAAACTAGCTGTCTCCGATCTGTTGGGTACTGGAGTAAGCTCTGGCTTACATTCCGCATTCGAAACCCGATGATCGGCACACCAGTTCATTGCAGCGGATCTGCTACTCTCTCCTTTTCACAGATTTTTGCTAAGACAGAACCGCACATCACACCCGTGAGTGGTTCAATGCAGTGTCTGTGAGTGATTCTGTTGTACGCTTATAGATTCGGGCAATTCGTGAGTTCAGTCTCACGCAGAAGACATCAAATAGTACAGCAACGTTGCTGGTTGCTGTGATTACATAATAGACAGCTGAATTAAAATCATTTTTTTTAATTCCATTAGCAAGTGAAATTTCTGTAACTTCAAGGTGCACGGTGTTGTTATTGTCAACTAGTGCGGCATCACATTGAGGTTCGAAGGCTGTAAGGTTGGTCATAAGTCATAGTTTTTATTATTATTCAAACAACAATCCCATATTTGTTATGTGAGGCGTATGATACAAGGAGATGAACATTTTTTTCATGCAAAGGTAAAAGCTAAGTTTTTTAGTTAAAAAAATACTTTTTTTTTTAAAAAGCATTTTTTTTTATGGAATTTATTATATGAAGCTTCATTGGCACTTTATTCGAAGATTTCTTTGTCCTCGTGGGCTTTAGGACTAGGGTTTGCATCAAATTAGGTACTGAATAAAACTTGCTATTGAGATTTTAAAATTTGGTTATTATTGTTGAAATGGCTAATCCTCTTGCCGATTCATATTTAAATGAATCCACCAAATTTGACGGTGAAAATTATGTAAATTGGAAATTTAAGCTGATCACAGTTCTGGAGGCATACAATCTCTGGACAATTGTTAAAGGTGACGAGCCCAAGCCTACAGCTGCTGCTGCGATCCCAGATTGGGATAAGTGAGAAATGAAAGCAAAAGTGCTGCTACGCATGTTAGTGAAGGACAATATTATTCCTCACATTCGGGACTGTCAAACTTCAAAGGCGACATGGGACACTCTCAAAGGTTTGTATGAAACTACTAATGCAAACCACATTTTATTCTTAAAAACAAAGTTACTATCTGTTAAAATGGATGCCAATGAAAGCATTAACAACTTTGTTTCTAGAATTAAAGACTTGAGTGATAAGCTTGGTGATATTGGTGAAAAAGTGTCTAGTAGCGATTTGTTAACTGTTGCTTTGAAGGGTTTAGTCCAAGACTATAAATTCTTTATTTCAGCGCTCTCAGCCAGACCATCGCCTCTTACACTTGATGAATTGGCTGGAATTCTTCTTCAAGAAGAAGAGAGAATGAAAAATTTTGAACTAGAGTCAAATGGTTCTGATTTGGCTTTGACTGCAAGAGGTAAAAGATCATTCCGAGGGAGACCATGGGACAGGAACAGAGGCCGTTTTCAAGCAAAGTAGAAAGGTATGACACCTCCTGACTCGTATGTTAAGAGGAACATTGAATGTGATTATTGCGGAAAACCTGGACATCTAGCTAAAGATTGCTATAGAATAAAGAATCATGAATCAAAACAAAGACATAGAAGGCATAATGGAAATTTCATAAACAGAGACACCTCAGTTACTGATGGATTTAAAAATCTTAAGTTGTTTCTTTCTGATGCGGAATTGTCTGCTGAAACTGATGATGAGAATGCTTGGTTCATAGATTCTGGTGCATCGACACATATGACTTGTAATAAAGAATGGTATGATAAATATTATGAGAAATCTGATGGCACACACATTTACCTAGGAGATGACAGGTCACTTAAAGTCCAGGGTTATGGCATAATAAATGTGTTCTTACCTAATGGAAAAATGAGATAGATTCATGATGTGATGTATGTACCTTCTCTCAAAAAGAATTTGATATTTGTTTCCACTATCACTGATAATCATTTAAAAGTGGAATTTGGTAAATTGGGGTGTATTGTGAAAGATGTTCAGGACCACTATAGGGTTGTTTCTACAGGTACCTGGGTCTATTTCATTCGAAGGAAAAGTGATATATTTGAGTATTTTAAAGAGTTCCGAACTATGATTGAAAAACAAACAGGTAAGTACATTAAAATACTAAGATCTGATCAAGGGGGTGAATATAAGTCAAGTGCTTTTAACAGCTATTGTTGTAACACCCCCCAATTTGTGTGTTGAATTTTTAAAGTTAGACATTTGAACTTAAATCCTAAGGGGGTGGACCCCAAGGGATAAGTGTGGTGTGAATGTAAGTGCATATTTTATTTGAAGAAATAAATAATGTGATTGTGCAATTTGACCAAGATGAGAATTAGAGATCACTTTCCAAATCCATGAGGATGGATAAGGCAACAAATCCCCAAAAATCTTTCAAAAATCCTTGAAAGAAATTAATTTAGATTTGAGAAGGAATCTAAAATTCCCCAATGAAGAGGAGTAGTTGGGAAGAGGTGAGAAAAAGCTAGAAAAGCTGAGGAAAAGCTTAAAGCAGCTTTAAAGAGTCCCAAAATGGGAAGCCTAGGCTAAACAGGAAAGAAAGCATCCTGCTATTCTGGACGCAGAATTAGAAACATGCTTTGGGGGAAATATGAGCTTAAATAAGCTGCTCCTAGGCAGATCAGAGGTTGGTCTGTCTTGGGAGAAGTGATCTCAGCTCGGGGGTGAGTCCTCGGAGATAAAGAGGACTCTAAGGTTGGGAGGTTGGTCAATTGCAGATTGTGGTATGTTTTGAATTATTGTTATTTGTGGTATGTTCTGAATTATTGTTATTTTACTTTCTGTTGGTATGAATTGGCTACATATATAAAAAAATAAATTAAATGGTGTGATTGATGTTAGTACTACATTTAACAAAATCCATCCTAAGGCATCCACCTTCCAGATTCTTTTTAGTTGTAGACCAGAAATCCATAGAGTAGAAACCTCAGAAGCTCTAAACCAATTGTGGTCTAAATCTGAAGTTACTTAGTCTCTAGGGATAATGAAATGTTCTCTTGCTGCCTGTAAATACAAATGTGATAATTGTGCTCATAAGTATATTATAAAAATATGGTAGCAGGAAAAAAAAAACAAGATAAAGACATTAGAATATGTGGAACCCAATATTCTTCTAGATAAAGAAGTGCTTCTACTCTATGGGAGTATTCTAGCTTGTGTAGCAAATTATGGAGGCTATCGAAAGTGAATACCACCTCTAAACATTGAAATACATATTTTGGTTATGGATTTAATCTATGCTCAATGTATACCAGCAACTGAACTATTAAATCCATGTAAAGCATTTAGCAAAAATATCCCTATATTAAGAAGTATTAAGATTCAATACCTATAGACCCTTTTCACATAGACTGTACATGGACTATACCTATATATATATATATATGAAATATATAGGTTAAAAAGGGAGTTATAATTTCAAAACATATATATATATATATGAAAAGTAGATTCTAATACAAATCCGACATGTTAAAACGAAACATATAGATAAATGGTTCCTACGACTAATCGAATCAATGTATGGTCAAAATTTATAAGTGTATGACAGTAAAATTTTAAACCCGTGGCCTTCGTCATAAATCAAACGAAACCTTTGGCGGCCTGACTTTTATAGCCATGGTATTTCGAGGACTATTTTAATATCAAATAAAATTAACGTAAGTAAACGAAAAAAAAAACACTGATACTATGTGTGTAGCTTATCACAGTGGCAATAAAAACGCCGACGCTGAGAGCTAAAACCTAGCTTGTTTTCATGGCGCTTGCCATACATGCAAGTATGAGAAAATCAGGGAAATAAAATAAGTAATGAGCGCCACAATAATAATTTATTAGCTTTTGATTCGGGCGAAAGAGTTATAAAAAAAAAATGGTAAACGTATCATGCAGGGTTCCAATGAGTTATAACCAAACGATAGTCGTTGTAGAGACGTGCACAATAGGTCAACCCAGCGTAATCCTCGGTTAGGCTACCATAGCAGAGGCCGCGGCATTTGTGAGGCCGCCGAATGAACCGCAACCAGAATATGAAATAACGCTTCCAAAGTAATAGTCAAGGACCTGAATAATTGCTGTAGTTGAGCGTCCTGCACCGTGTTAAAATAATATTTATATGTTAGAAGTATTGTGTAAATCCTCCCAGCGCCAGCGTGAAATAACTTGCGCTTGAAGGGTATACTATCATCATTAAAGCGATAGAAATAAAGATGCAGAGCTTTCGTTCAGGGAGGTGGATGGCCGACATAAAAAAATTCGGCCCCCTTTCCTCATATGAATCACAACAAAAAAACGACCGTGAACCGAAATGGAAACTAGTGACATAGCTAGAAACTGTAGAGCAGAACACTTGTGATTCTCGCTGACAGAGACAGTTCGACCTAAGCATATAATCACAAACATAGAGTAAATTTGATAGATCTAGGGTGATTTTGAACGATAGCTGGAGGGGGTCAACACATAAGAAACGAACTGAAGCAACATGCTACACCCGGAAGGAAAGAATTTAGGGTTTACCTGTGAGTGGCATTTCACCTTTACGTCTGGCTGAAGGTAACCACCAACAAACGAGGAACCCAGACGGTGTGCGAGGAAAGTTGCAGGTTGGTTGTGTAACGACTGTCGCGCTTGAATGCGGTAAAAATGAGATTCGAAAGACTCTCGATGTTTAACCCCCTGAAAGACCTGCAAATGCTTCGGCATAAATGAAACGGATTGAACGCAGAAACAGTAACTATTAAATCAAAATACCCATACATCACACCCGAATGGAGTTGCAACACTGTGTTAAGAACAAACAAAATTAAATCGCGCCAAAGAAGGCAGATTGGACCCCAGCCTCTGGGGGACAGACAGAGGCGTCGATCCTTTGCCTCCTCGGCACAGCTATACGATAGCTAGTAGATACTGTAGCGGAAAACCAAAAAAATGAAACAAGGTCTACCACTGAAGGAAAATAGTAGACGAGAGGAGTCAAAGAAAAAAAATAGAACCACGACAGGAAGGAGCTGAGGAATTAGGTCGACTGAAGGGGTTTCAATTAAAAGAACACCCAAAACCCTAATTTCACGGTATCAGTACCTCAGAAAATCCCGAGGTTTATTGAGGAAACCCATCTACATTGACAGTAAGGTACCAAGCGCCATCAATGGGTGGAGAGAAGGAGGGCATCGTATGCATGCCGTCGCTGGGTTAAACCTAGCAAATTCGACAGCCAGAGGCCAAACACAATGCACCAGTACATGCACCAGCCTTCCTCCCACGTACAAAATGCGCTCCTGCCAA
The DNA here is from genome assembly GCA_034641835.2 of Pinus albicaulis. Lineage (NCBI taxonomy): Eukaryota > Viridiplantae > Streptophyta > Pinopsida > Pinales > Pinaceae > Pinus > Pinus albicaulis. The sequence continues at coordinate 354,859,154 of CM076582.1, forward strand.
CAAAAAAAACCAGAAAAATATTATATTTCACGCACACGTCAAACCCAGATGGACTAAACCTAGCAGTAGAAGGCACATCCAATCTTGAAATCGTACTAGGATGAAATACGATGTGGAGCAGCACATAACGCGTGTCTCTACAGGTCCCAAATAAAAAAAAAAAAAAAAAAAAAAAAAAACTAGGGTTTACGCCAACCCAGCCGGCATTCTGTACTATGGTGATAAGCGTCATCGTATCCGCTGGCAAGGAGGTTGCCACGACTCGACCAAACCTGCGAGGAATGTACGCCAACAAGTCATCACCAATTCCGGTGGGAGAGCGACGCGTTTTCACACAGTTCATAAGCCAAACGCCGAAATTTTATGTGACTCTGTCTATATCTGACAGTAACTGAACGCATGGTAGGTATTATGTGCTCAATGGAAGGTTCATCATAGTCTCCAATGTAATTACGCTAGGATAAATCTTTGTTGAAAAGCGGCAATCGTTTTTAGTTGAAGGCCTTGACATAGTTAACAAATATAGATATAAATATAATTTCATATCATGTCGTGCTATGGGCGTACCTTTAATAGTGGTAGCGGATGGTATAAATATATGTATGTATGGGGTATATAGATATATGAGTTATGCATAGATGTAGGAAATTTTAAATTGACTAAACCCCATGCCATATATGTATATATGGATTTGATATTATGTAGATGTGTATTCGATATTTATATATGGAATTTATATCTATGTAAAAGTTATGCATGGGTGTATGCAACGTTGATTGACTTTATACAATGACACATACATATGTATAAAGGATTGATATTTTATATATATGGGTGCGATGTTTTATATATATGTGATATATCAGTACCCTATGTGGGGTCGAAAAAGATGAGCACATAGGGCTATAAGAATTCTATAAGAGGCTTAGAATTTTATGAACAGGGGTTTAATGTGAACTGGGGTAGCATTGAATGTTAGTATAATGGAATAGTGAGCAAATACCCAACTTCTGAACTTAGTATTCAGACAAACCGGTAAATACCAAGGGGATCTAAGTATGTATATAAAAAAAAAAAAAAAAAATTCCTTAAACTGGGGTTGTTACAAATGGTATGAGAGCCCAAGTACAAAAACTGGGCTGTTAGTATTGTGCTCACAAAATTCTGAATGTTATTGAGCAGTGTAGAGATTGGTAATTTATTTTTGTTGTGTTTGACTGATTAAATTTATGAGTGTGTACAGTGTGGTGCTAAAATGGCTGAAGAGGGAGGAATTTATGTGGATCTGCATGATGAGTTTGCTACTCCAGATCCAAATGCCCCGGTCATGGCCATGTTGCACAGGATGCAACGAGAATTGGCTGAACTGAGAAGCCAGAATGACATGTTGTCATCAGCCAGTAAGGAGCAGGAAAAGCTCATCAGAGAGCTGACTTCCCGGAACAGCCAGGAAGGCGAAGGTTTCGGAAAACGAAATATGGATGAGTCTGATGATGATGATGCTATGAGACAGCAGCATAAACAGAAAAGAGAACTACAGGGGGAGTTCCGAAAGATCAAACCTCCCTCCTATGATGGGGAGAAGGAAGAGGATGCTGAAGCTTGGTTGCTGAACATGATCAAGTATTTCCAAGTGTATGAATATGAGAGCAATCTGAAGGCCAGATTAGCTGTGTATCAGCTACAAGGAAAGGCTACACTATGGTGGGAAGAGACAAAAATGGTGCATGCCATTGATGAAAAGAGAGTTACTTGGGAAGATTTTCAGATTAAGTTCAAAAGTCGTTATTTGAATGAACGTTATTATGATGATAAAGCAAAATAATTTCATGAACTTAGATTAGGACAGCTCACTATTGATGAGTTTGTCACTAAGTTTACAAATTTACTGAGGTATGTCCCTTACATCAGGGAAGAAAAGGCAAAAGTGCAAAGGTTTTTAAATTGTTTGCCTACTGTGTACAAGGAGAAAATTGAGTTTGACAATCCAAAGACAATGGATGAGGATGTTAGAAAAGAAAGATTATGCTATCAGCAGTTTAAAGGTAAAGCTGAACAAGGGAAGAGCTGGCTGAACAAGGGTGAGTTCAAAGGTAAAAGACCAAAACCAGCATATCTGAGAAATTTTGGTAGAGATCATCAGCGGAAACAATTCAATAAACCAAAAGAAAGTCAAACAGCTCAGTCCCAAGTGGCTTCAAAACCAGTAGAAGGGAACAATAAAAAGGAAGGGACAATCAGAATGAAAGAACCTTTGAAATGTTGGGGCTGTGGAGAACCCCATATGATGAGGGATTGCCCCCATCGAAATATACACATGATCAGCAGAGAGCGAGAGGCCACAACAGTAAATGACATAGCTAGAAATATACCAACTATCAGTGCAGCCCTGGAGAATCGGCAAGCAGAACATCAAGCAACCATGGTGGAAATGGAGGGTAAGATTTCTGACCTACCCATTACTATTTTGATTGATCCAGGTGCTTCTTTGAGTTACATTAGTCCTGGAATTGTAGAAAAATGTAAAATTAAACCTGAAAAATTTCAGCAGTCATGGTTGGTACAGCTGGCCACTGGAACTAAGAGAAAAGTCACACATAAGTTGCCCAAAACAGCAATACAATTAGATGGGTTCCCAACAGAAGTAAATTTGAACATATTGCCATTAGGATCCTATGATCTGTTGATAGGAATGGATTGGCTGGAAAAGAAGAAAGCTCTGATGAACTGCTGGGATAAAACCCTGCATTGTGTGGATGAAGAAGGGAAACCTTTTACACTAAAAGGGAAACCAAAATCCATTTCAGTAAGACAAATATCAGCCTTGCAATTGAAAAGAACAGCTAGAAAAGGATACCAAGTCTATGCAGTGCATATAGAGGAAATAGAACAGAAAACTGAGGAAGAGTTACTGGATACTATACCAGTCATTAGAGAATTTAAGGAAGTCTTTCCCAAGGAAATCCCTCATCTTCCCCCAAAAAGAGAGATTGACTTTTCTATAGATCTGGTGCGAGGAGCCACACCTGTTTCCCGAGCCCCTTATAGGATGAGTCCGCCAGAACTGATGGAGCTGAAAATGCAGCTGCAAGAATTATTGGATAAGGGTTACATTAGACCAAGTGTGTCTCCATGGGGAGCACCTGTTTTATTTGTTAAAAATAAGGACGGAAATTTTAGGATGTGCATTGATTACCGTCAACTGAACAAGTTGACCATTAAGAATAGATATCCACTTCCTAGAATTGATGATCTGTTTGATCAAGTGAAAGGGGCCTCATTCTTTTCCAAGATAGACTTAAGAACTAGGTATCACCAGCTCAGAATTAAAGAAGAAGACATCAGCAAAACAGCATTTCGAACCAGGTATGGGCATTACGAATTTGTAGTCTTACCTTTTGGTCTGACAAATGCCCCTGCCACTTTTATGTGCCTGATGAATAGTGTGTTGAATAAATATTTGGATAAATTTGTTTTGGTGTTCATATATGATATTTTAGTCTACTCCAAAAACAAAGAAGAACACAAGGAACATCTATGAATAGTGTTGCAAACTCTGAAAGAAAATCAGCTATATGCCAAGTTCAGTAAATGTGAATTTTATAAAGATAAAATTCAATATTTGGGTCATATTATTTCTGAAAAAGGGCTTGCAGTTGACCCTGAAAAGATAAAAGAAATTAAGGAATGGCCAGTCCCAACTGATGTTTCAGCAGTAAGGTCGTTCATGGGGATAGCAGGCTACTATCGTAGATTTGTGGAAATATTTTCTGCCATAGCACATCCCATCACTTCATTGCAAAGAAAGGGTGTCAAGTTTGTGTGGACTGAAAAATGTCAACATAGTTTCGAGCAGTTAAAACAAAAACTTATTTCAGCCCCTATATTAAAAATTGCTGATCCTGATAAAGAGTTTGTGGTATGTACAGATGCTTGCAGATGCTTGCAGAGAAGGGCCGGGAGGAGTCCTGTTGTAGGAAAATTCATTCATTGCCTATGAATCTAGGAAACTGAAAATACATGAACAGAATTATAGTGCATATGATTTGGAATTTGCAGTTGTTATCCATGCTTTAAAAATGTGGAGGCATTATCTCTTGGGGAAGAAGTTCACATTGATGACTGATCATATCAGCCTCAAATATTTTTTCTCCCAAACTGATCTGAATGCAAGACAAGCCAGGTGGCTGTCTTTTCTAAGTGAATTTGATATGGACATAAAACATATCAAGGGGAAAGAAAATAAAGTTGCTGATGCATTAAGTAGAAATGCTTGTCAACATTTAAACAACATTGGGAGTAGTGCCCAGATGGAGATAGAGGAAATGGTGGGAAAAGCAGCAAATCAAGATCCCAACTATGAAGCCCTCTTGGTGAAACTACAGAAAAGGGATAAAACTGATTTCACTAAAAACCAGAAAGGGCTTCTCTATTACAAAAACAGGTTGAATATTCCAAATATAGAGTCATTGAAAAGAGAAATTCTAGATGAATATGACAAGCAGCGCTATGCAAGACATCCAGGATACCAAAAGATGTTAACAGCCTTGAAGAAGAAGTTGTTCTGGCCAGGAATGAAGAGAGATGTGGCAGCGTATCTAAGTAGGTGTATGGAATGTCAACTGGTCAAAGTTGAGCATCAACACCCAGCAGGGCTTTTAAACCCTTTGCCGATTGCAGAATGGAAATGGGACACAGTTTCCATGGATTTTATAACAAGATTACCCAAAAACAAATATCAGCATGATTCGGTAATGGTAGTAGTAGACACTCTCACCAAAGCTGCCCACTTTATACCAGTAAAATCTACCTTTGGAACAGCTCAAGTAGAAAATGTTTTCCTAAAAGAGATAGTAAGACTTCATGGAGTTCCCAAGGTAATTGTTTCAGACCGGGACGCTAAGTTCACAGCAGCGTTTTGGAAAGGATTGTTTGCAGGAATGGGTACTAAGTTGAATTTTAGTACTGCCTATCACCCTCAAACTGATGGGCAAACAGAAAGGACAAATCAAATTTTAGAGGATATGCTGAGAATGTATGTGATGGATAGGCCATCATAGTGGGAAGAGTATCTGCATCTAGCTGAGTTTGCTTATAATAATAGTTACCAATCCTCTATTAAGATGAGTCCGTTTGAGGCACTATATGGGAGAAAGTGCCGTACTCCTTTGAGCTGGAGTCAACCAGAGGATAAACTGGTGTTGGGACCAGATGCACTACAAGAGATGGAAAGAATTGTCAAACAGATACAAAAAAATATCAAGACAGCACAAGATCGCCAGAAAAGCTATGCTGATAAGAAAAGAGTGCACCGAGAATTGAAAGTGGGGGATCATGTGTATTTACGCATCAAACCCAAAAAGAGCACACTTTATGCTGGAAGTTGTGCAAAACTTGTACCTAGATATTGTGGGCCTTTTGAAGTTTTAGAAAGGGTGGGACCAGTGGCTTACAAGCTGGCCTTACCACCCCATGTTAGAGTACATAATGTGTTTCATGTTTCATTATTAAAAATATATGTACATGATTCTTCTCACATAGTTGATTGGAATGTTGTACAGGTGGAACCAGAAGGGGAGTTTCTGCCAGAACCGCTTCAAATATTGGAGCGGGAAGAAATTGAATTGAGAAACAGAATAGTGGCCAGAGTAAAAGTGCAGTGGAAGAACTTTACTGCTGAAGAAGCCACTTGGGAAAGGGAAGCTGAAATGATGGATAAATATCCATTTTTGTTTAAATGAACTCTAGTAGTTGAATAATAACACCGAGGACGGTGTTTATTTTCAGAGGGGGAATATGTAACACCCCCCAATTTGTGTGTTGAATTTTTAAAGTTAGACAGTTGAACTTAAATCATAAGGGGGTGGACCCCAAGGGATAAGTGTGGTGTGAATGTAAGTGCATATTTTATTTGAAGAAATAAATAAAGTGATTGTGCAATTTGACCAAGATGAGAATTAGAGATCACTTGCCAAATCCATGAGGATGGATAAGGCAACAAATCCCCAAAAATATTTCAAAAATCCTTGAAAGAAATTAATTTAGATTTGAGAAGGAATCTAAAATTCCCCAATGAAGAGGAGTAGTTGGGAAGAGGTGAGAAAAAGCTGGAAAAGCTGAGGAAAAGCTTAAAGCAGCTTTAAAGAGTCCCAAAATGGGAAGCCTAGGCTAAATAGGAAAGAAAGCATCCTGCTATTCTGGACGCAGAATTAGAAACATGCTTTGGGGGAAATATGAGCTTAAATAAGCTGCACCTAGGCAGATCAGAGGTTGATCTGTCTTGGAAGAAGTGATCTCAGCTCGGGGGTGAGTCCTGGGAGATAAAGAGGACTCTAAGGTTGGGAGGTTGGTCAATTGCAGATTGTGGTATGTTCTGAATTATTGTTATTTGTGGTATGTTCTGAATTATTGTTATTTTACTTTCTGTTGGTATGAATTGGCTACATATATAAAAAAATAAATTAAATGGTGTGATTGATGTTAGTACTACATTTAACAGAATCCATCCTAAGGCATCCACCTTCCAGATTCTGTTTAGTTGTAGACCAGAAATCCATAGAGTAGAAACCTCAGAAGCTCTAAACCAATTGTGGTCTAAATCTGAAGTTACTTAGTCTCTAGGGATAATGAAATGTTCTCTTGCTTCCTGTAAATACAAATGTGATAATTTTGCTCATAAGTATATTATAAAAATATGGTAGCAGGAAAAAAAAAAACAAGATAAAGACATTAGAATATGTGGAACCCAATATTCTTCTAGATAAAGAAGTGCTTCTACTCTATGGGAGTATTCTAGCTTGTGTAGAAAATTATGGAGGCTATCGAAAGTGAATACCACCTCTAAACATTGAAATACATATTTTGGTTATGGATTTAATCTATGCTCAATGTATACCAACAACTGAACTATTAAATCCATGTAAAGCATTTAGCAAAAATATCCCTATATTAAGAAGTATTAAGATTCAATACCTATAGACCCTTTTCACATAGACTGTACATGGACTATACCTATATATATATATGAAATATATAGGTTAAAAAGGGAGTTATAATTTCAAAACATATATATATATGAAAAGTAGATGCTAATACAAATCCGACATGTTAAAACGAAACATATAGATATATGGTTCCTACGACTAATCGAATCAATGTATGGTCAAAATTTATAAGTGTATGACAGTAAAATTTTAAACCCGTGGCCTTCGTCATAAATGAAACGAAACCTTTGGCGGCCCGACTTTTATAGCCACGGTATTTCTAGGACTGTTTTAATATCAAATAAAATTAACGTAAGTAAACGAAAAAAAAAAAACACTGATACTATGCGTGTAGCTTATCACAGTGGAAATAAAAACGCCGACGCCGAGAGCTAAAACCTAGCTTGTTTTCATGGCGCTTGCCATACATGCAAGTATGAGAAAATCAGGGAAATAAAATAAGTAATGAGCGCCACAATAATAATTTATTAGCTTTTGATTTGGGCGAAAGAGTTATAAAAAAAAGAATGGTAAACGTATCATGCAGGGTTCCAATGAGTTATAACCAAACGATAGTCGTTGTAGAGACGTGCACAATAGGTCAACCCAGCGTAATCCTCGGTTAGGCTACCATAGCAGAGGCCGCGGCATTTGTGAGGTCGCCGAATGAACCGCAACCAGAATATGAAATAACGCTTCCAAAGTAATAGTCAAGGACCTGAATAATTGCTGTAGTTGAGCGTCTCCGCACTGTTAAAATAATTTCTTATATGTTAGGAAGTATTGTAACTCTCAAATGCTGTGCCAGAAATAACCGCGTCAAGGGTATATCATCATCACAGCGATAGAAATAAAGATGCAGTAGCTTTCACTGTGTGAGGCAGATGGCCGACATAGAAAAATTCGGCCCCCTTCTCATATATGAATCACAACAAAAAAACGACCGCGGAACTTAAAATGGAAACTAGTGACATAGCTAGAAATCAGAGAGCAAAATCAGGATTCTTACGACAAGAGACAACACCTAAGTATATAATCACAAACATAGAGTAATGGTTAGATCCGGGGTGATTTTGACTCTTTGCTGAGGGGGTCAACACATAAGAAACGAATCAAGCAACACACTACACCCTAGAAAGAATTTAGGTTTACCCGTGAGTGGCGTTTTCACCTTTACGTTCGGTCAAGGTAACCACCGACAAACGAGGAACCCAGACGGTGTGCGAGGAAAGTTGCAGGTTGGTTGTGTAACGACTGTCGCGCTTGAATGGGGGAAAAATGAGATTCGAAAGACTCTCGATGTTTAACCCCCTGAAAGACCTGCAAATGCTTCGGCATAAATGAAACGGATTGAACGCAGAAACAGTAACTATTAAATCAAAATACCCATACATCACACCCGAATGGAGTTGCAACACTGTGTTAAGAACAAACAAAATTAAATCGCGCCAAAGAAGGCAGATTGGACCCCAGCCTCCGGGGGACAGACAGAGGCGTTGATCCTTTGCCTCCTCGGCGCAGCTATACGATAGCTAGTGGATACTGTAGCGGGAAAAAAAAAAACGAAACAAGGTCTACCACTGAAGGAAAATAGTAGACGAGAGGAGTCGAAGAAAAAAAAATAGAACCACGACAGGAAGGAGCTGAGGAATTAGGTCGACTGAAGGGGTTTCAATTAAAAGAACACCCAAAACCCTAATTTCACTGTATCAGTACCTCAGAAAATCCCGAGGTTTATTGAGGAAACCCATCTACACTGACAGTAAGGTACCAAGCGCCATCAATGGGCGCAGAGAAGGAGGGCATCGTATGCATGCCGTCGCTGGGTTAAACCTGGCAAATTCGACGGCCAGAGACCAAGCACAATGCGCCAGTACATGCACCAGCTTTCCTCCCACGTACGAAATGCGATCCTGCCAACAAAAACCAGAAAAATATTATATTTCATGCACACGTCAACCCAGATGAACTAAACATAGCAGTAGAAGGCGCATAAAATCTTGAAACAGTACGAGGATACAATACGAGATGGAGCAGCACATAACGCGTGTATCTATCGGTCCCAAATCAAAGAAAAAAAACTAGGGTTTACGCCAACCCCGCCGGCATTCTGTACAATGGTGTTCAGCGTCATCGTATCCGCTGGCAAGGAAGTTGCCACGACTCGACTAGGCCTGCCAGGAAGGTACGCCAACAAATCATCCTCAATTCCGGTGGGAGAGCGACGCGTTTCACACAGTTCATAAGCCAAACGTCGAAATTTTATATGACTCTGCCTATACCTGACAGTAACTGAACGCATGGTAGGGATTATGTGTTCAATGGAAGGTTCACCATAGTCTCCAATGTAATTGCACTAGGACCAAATCTTTGTTGAAAGGCGGCAATCGTTTTTAGTTAAAGGCCTCGACAGAAGTTAACAAATATATATATATATATTAGTATATTTCATGTCATGTCGTGCTATGGGCGTACTTTCAATAGTGGTAGCGGGTGGTATAAATATTTGTATATATGGGGTATATAGATATATGAGTTATGCATAGATGTAGGAAATTTTAAATTGACTAAACCCAATGCCATATATGTAGATATGGATTTGATATTATATAGATGTGTATTCGATGGTTATATATGGAATTTATATCTATGCTAAAGTTTTGCATGGGTGTATGCAACGTTGATTGACTTTATACAATGACATATACATATGTATATAGGATTTATAAATTATATATATGGGTGCGATGTTTATATATATGTGATATATCAGTACCCTATGTGGGGTCGAAAAAGATGAGCACATAGGGCTATAAGAATTCTATAAGAGGCTTAGAATTTATGTACAGGGGTTTAATGTGAACTGGGTTAGCATTGAATATTAGTAGAAGGGAATGGTGAGTAAATAACCAACTTCTGAACATAGTATTCATACCAACCGGTAAATACCAAGGGGATCTAAGTATGTATATGAAAAAAAAAAAAAAATTCCTTAAACTGGGGTTGTTACAATTGTAGATCTAATGGGATCCAACAAAAATTCACAGTACCTCATACCCCTCAACAAAATGGTGTTGCTGAGAGATGGAATAGAACACTAGTGGAGTGTGCTCGCAGTATGCTTCAAGGTAAAAATATTTCTAATGGTTTCTGGGAAGAAGCCATTAATACTACTGTTTATTTGAAAAATCGAAGTCCAACTAAGAAATTAGCTTTTCAAACACCTTTTGAGATTCTTCATGGTCACAAACCTGATGTCAGTCATTTAAGAGTCTTTGGATGTACTGCCTTTGCACATATTCCTAAGGCTAACAGAAGAGCTTGATGCAAAGTCAATCAAGTGTGTTTTTATTGGGTATTGTACGGATCAGAAAGCATATAAATTGTTTGATCCAAGTTCACATAAACTGTTTGCAAGTCGAGATGTGGTGTTTCATGAGCATGCTGATAAATGTGATACAAAGAATGATCCATGGCATATATCTAATAATGATCATGTCAAACTTGATACTTTGGTTAAACAGGAACAGGAACATGTACAAGTACATGTTCAAGATTAGGATGAGAGTAGTATGAGCACATCCAGCAGCAGTGATTCATCACAAGAGGAAGATTCACCTCAAAGCCGAAGAATCATGGATGGAACTCCAACAGGTATTGTAGTACCAAGAAGGTCAACCCGACAAACACAACTTCCTGCAAGGTATAGAGATTATGCCTTGATGTCTAATATCATGAATGTTGTAGAACGAGTTGATTATGAACAAGCTAAAGAACATGAACAATGGAGAAATGCTATGAATGATGAATATGACTCTCTTATGAAAAATCAAACATGCGAATTAGTGGAACTTCCTGAAAACAAAGTTCCAATTGGAAGTAAATGGTTGTATAAATCTAAATTTAAAGTAGATGGTAGCATTGATAAATTTAAGGCAAGATTAGTTGCAAAAGGATATGCTCAACAGGAGGGAATTGATTATGAAGGTACTTTTGCACCAGTAGCTAAATTGAATACAATTCGATTACTGATTGCCTTAACTACAAAACATAATTGGAATATACATAAATTGGATGTCAAGTTTGCTTTTCTGAATGATGATTTAAAGGAAGAAGTTTATTTGGTTCAACCTGAAGGGTTTGTCAAACAGGGACAGGAGCATCTAGTCTGCAGGTTGAGAAAAGCCTTATATGGTTTGAAACAGCAGCCGAGATCATGGTATGTAAAGATTGATACCTTCTTTTTTCAGAATGGGTTTGTGAAAAGAAAAAATGATCCTAACTTGTATGTTAGGAAAGATGAAGAAGGAAATGTTGCTTTAATATCTTTGTATGTGGATGATCTCATTATCACAGGCAATGCTTACAAGTTAATTGAAGAAATTAAAGTTCAGTTGTCGCAGGAATTTGAAATGAAGGATTTGGGTGAATTGCATTACTGTTTAGGAATTGAAGTATGGAGAGAGCCTGGTAAAACACTGATCACTCAAAGCAAATACACAAATGAAATTATTAAAAATTTTAATATGAGTGATTGCAAAGCTATGTCAACTCCCTTAGAGAAGAATGCTAAGTTGTACAAAGAGGATGGAACTAAAGAGGCAGATGGAACATTATATCATCAGTTGGTGGGAAGTCTAAACTATCTCACCACTACCAGACTAGACATTGCATACTCAGTCAGTATCCTTAGTCAATTTATGGCTAAGCCTTCAGGAAATCATTGTAATGCTGCAAATAAAGTCCTTTGATACTTAAAAGGAACAATGAATTTAGGCATTATGTATACTGATGAATCTGATGTTGCACTGACAGGTTTTTCTGATTCAGATTGGGCAGGAAATCCAGATGACAGATGATCTACATCTGGCTATGCATTTCATATAGGATTAGGGGTCGTATCTTGGAGTAGGAAGAAACAACCAACTGTTTCTTTATCATCAACAGAATCTGAGTACAAAGCTTTGACCAATGCCACCTGTGAAGCTATTTGGTTGCGGAGAATTCTTGCAGATCTTGAACAGGCGCAAAGTGGTTCAACATGCATCAATTGTGATAATCAAAGTGCTATCAAATTAGCACATAATCCAATATAACATGCCAGGACAAAACACATTGAGCTGCAATACCACTTTGTACGAGAGAAAATTGAGTCAAATGAAATTGAAATAGTATTTTGTAATACCAAGGATAATATGGCTGATATATTTACTAAACCTCTTGGTAAAATCAAATTTGAAGTTTTTAGAAGTCAATTAGGTATTGTAGAAAATCCATTTCTCCATTAAGGGAGGATGTGAGAATAATCTAGATTAATGCAGAAATAGATTTAGTTTTTAGTTGTCGAACGAGAGATTTTATTTAGAATTTGGTTCCACCTATTTAGGTTTGTTTCCTCCAAATTAATAAAACCAGTATGGATAAATATATTGTTCGAAAAAGTAATCTCATTAATTTGTTGGAAGGTAGAAGGTTGTGAAAAAATAAAATATAGACATTTAAGTTATTGAATGGTCCTTTCCGGATAGAGAATAACAACAAGATAGACCAAAACTATTCGATTACAATCGGGATAAGGCACGTAATCTCTCAGGCCGTTGATGACAGGAGAGTTATTGTTCTCCAAGCATTGTGACGATCGTACTCTTCTTCTGGAAGTTAATCAAGTGCTTCCTTTGGAATTTTTCTCGTCATTTTCCATTGAATTTTAATACAAATTTGGGGAACAATTTAAGTGTGTTACATATTTTTATCACTTTAAATTTATTTTTATATTTAAAAATAAAATATAAAAACATTACTATATAATAAATAACGTTATCAAATTTCAAAAACAATCTATTATAATAAAAAGTTAAATTCCAATTAAAACAAACCCAGTAGAATCAACTTATTATCATAAAAGAGTTGTTAAACCATTCAGAAAAGTAACTGGATTTGACTTATATTCCAGTTTACTTTATATTTAAAAGTAAAATACAAAAACATTCTTTTATATCGAATTTCAAAAACAATTTCTTATTATAGAAAGCTAAATTTCAATTTAAACAAACCCAGTAGAATCAACTTATTATTATAAAAGAGTTGTTAACCTATTCATGAAAGCCACTTGATTTGACCCATGTTCTTCTGGAGGTTAATCAAGGTTTCCTTTCGAATTTTTCTCTTGATTTTATTTTCACTTTTAATACAAATTTGAGAACCAATTTAAGCGTTACATATTTTTATCACTTTAAATTTAAAAATAAAATGTAAAAACATTACTGCATAATCAAAAGTCATGTTATCAAAATTAAAAACAATCTCTTATTATAAAAAATAAATTTCAGCTAAAATAGGTTAAATTTAATAACTAGGTTAAATTCTCATGTTACCCCTTGAGGACAGCCGTCAGTATTCTTCATAAGTGCGTAGAATATTGTTGTTATAAAAATGTTTGAACTATCTAAGACCTCTTACCATTATTTTGAAACGAAAATCAATGCAGAAGGTTGATTTCTAAAATCAATTCTGAGATTGTATAAAAGGAAAATACACCCATTGTATTCAATAATAAATTGTAAAAACTTATTCCATCGGTTCTGTCCCCATTGTTTCTACAGTATCTTTGTATTTTTCTACTTGTTTTCTTCTCTGTCAGTGTCCTTTTCCTCTCAGCTTCAGCTTTATCATTATTAAAATCTTATTCTGATTTTCTATTATTTTCTGCTTCAACTTCAGCTTACGCCTTTTCCTTAATTTTTATTCCTATGTAAGTCTTTGAGTCTCATTGTATTCAATAATAAATTGGACAGGGAAAGTGTATTCTTTATATTCTTTAAAGCTACTGTTATGCAACTTCATGTAAAATATTTGTATTTCTTAACGCTAGATATATTGTTCTAAATTACTGAATTTAATTACCATATTTGTGTCAACCCTTTCTTCAAGAAATTTAAAAGAAAGAAAACCCAATTATTCTCATCAACAGAGATAACAGCAACAGGTCAAATTGTAAATTAACAATTTTAGTATTGCAAATTTATTTAGGGGTAGCCTAAATAGAAGGTTTGGCTTTCTCAGTCTAAATTTAGTGTTGCAATTTTCTACCAGATCATGAATTTAAGTTGTTTTGTTTAAAGTTGTTTAAAATGAATTTTTGGATGTAAAATTTGATGGCATCTCTGAAAAACTGGAAATCTTTTGAAATGTAAAAATTACATGGCTACAGCTTAAAATTGCAAGAAATTCTTACCGAATTTCAAAAAAAAAATATTGGAAACAAAAAAGACAATGAATCCTACAAACATTAAAAGCAGTACTGAAAATGTATTCTTCGAGATTGTCATTAGAAATACTGATAATAGAGTGAGTGATGTGTACAGAAATAGGAGGTTTCATGCGTAGGGAGATGACACTGCCCTCATACATCTACTACTTATTCAGTTGAAACTGAATGAATGAATGAAGGAAGAGATATAAGTCCAGTATCATCTCCCCTGCGCAGGAAACACGAGACTCTCTGATCTGTTCTCTCTCTGTCTAAATAAAATTGGGAATGCACAGATTTGTTCTCTATTTATAACGGGAAGAAATTACTGCGTCAAGATTACAATTCACAACTAACCACGCACATAGAGAATATTTAGATGCTATTTTCATTTCAATTTCTATACAGTCGCTGTTTCTGGTTGGATTGATGGCGATGTCAATATAAAGAGTTGATTAGGTCCGCGCGGCTGGGATTTTTGTTGACCATTTGAGCACGGATATTATATTTCCACAACATTTCTCTCCATTCACACCTCTGTCACGGGGGCTGCACCAATTTTCAGCGATCACAACCACTGCTTTTCAAACGCATAAAATCTATGGTCGTGATCATATATCATTAATCATACATTCATGTATTCGCTTTAGGTTTTTTCATCAATCATACATCAGTAATCATACATTCATAAATTTCTTTTTAGGTTTTGTCATCAGTCATGTATCATTTATATAAGCAATCATACATTTATAAACTTTTTTTAAGCTCTCAATTTCCTATCATGTGCCATACTTTTAATCAATTTACTATCATTTGCCACACTTTCAATCTTATTGACCTATTAAGCCAACCTACCTATAGTGATGTTGGAGCATGCACTTCCCTTCTTCTTGACCATAGAAACAAGATTTTGAAGAATCAAATTTAGATTATTTCTCCCCTCTTAATGCATTCAATAGATATCATTAGTAGTTTTATAATTATGTTGAAATATATAAGTTTGGAGTTTAAAAAGAAAAAGAAAAAAAATAAAAAGTAAGTAAAAATAAAAAATATCATTTAAAAACAATAACAATTTAATGTCATTATGGTTAGTTGATGAAATTTTTAAAGGAGATTGATTTTTGTTTTTTATTTTAAAGGGGTGTAATAACTAATTTCTATATTGTGATTATAGTTTTTTTATATTTTGGGTGGCTAATTTTATTGAGAATGGAGACAATAGCATTAACTAATATGGAGAAGTTGTGTGGTGCTAAGTTTTACATAGCAGCATTAACTAACATGGAAAACATGAGTGGTTTTAAGTTTTCCCTATGGTAATCACATAAGGAGCATGTATTGATTTTAAAAGATCAATATTTTCTGATTGAGTGTATATAAAAGAAATCGTCATCAATGACGGATGAAGTATGAAATAAGCTAGCTAAAAATACGATTGTAACAATGTGCCAATATCTAGAAAAAAATATGTATTTCAATGTGTCTGAATAGAAGATGACACAACGATTATGGAAGAAGCTTCATGACCTATATGAGAAGAAGTCAACATCAAAAAAAATGTTCTTGATGAAGAAGCTTTATAATTTCAGGATAAAGGGGGGTGCTTCACTTGTTGATCACTTCAATGAATTCAATATTATTACTAGTTATATTGCCTCAATTAAAATCATTCTAGATTATGAAATTAGAGCTATTATGTTAATGTGTTATATGCAAGACAACTAGGAAAATTTAATTGTAGCTATGAGAACTTCAATACTTGCAGGGACCTTGAAGTTTGGTGGCATTACTAGCAGGTTAATGAATGAGGAGTTGCGACGCAAGTCAATTAAAAAAACCATGGAGGATAAGCTCTAGCTCTCACTGATCGTGGTAGGAGAATTGATCGAGGCCATCAAGGGACTTGAAGATTGAGAGGACGATTGAAATAAAGGGGGGATAATGCTCATTTTCTTTCATTGTGGTAAATGAGGGCACATAAAGAAATATTGTTGAGCCTTGAAGAAAGGACAAAAGGATAAAACACTAACGAGTACAAATCACAAGTCATCTAGAAAAAATGAAGGTGAGACTATTGTTGTGGTAACGGATGGTGATGTGTTATTTACTCTTTCGGTAAAGGATGCATGTTTATATACATATAGTAGTAGCTTTGATTGGATCTTTGACTCTAGGAAAGCTCACCATGGAACCCCATTCAAAGATAATTTTTTTGCATATAATCATGGTGATTAGGGTAGAGTGCATTTGGGGAACAACATTTTTTGTAGTATTTTTGGAGTGGGATATATCCAGATCAAGATGAAGGATGGATAAGATACATTGCTGAAACATGTTAGGCATATACCATAAATGTGCATCAACTTAATCTTTGTGAGCTGACTAGATGTTGAAGCCTATTTCAAAAGATTTGGAAAACGAGGCTGTGAAATTAGGAAATGAACGTTAATCATTGCGAAAGGACCCAAGACATGAACATTTTATACATTTAAGGGAATGGTAAAAAAAACGGATTTGGTTGTTGTCACAAAAGAAGGAAATTAAACAGAACTGTGGCATAAGTGCTTGGGTCACATGAGCGAGAAGGGCTTAAAAATCCTTATTGGTAAAAATTTATTGTTAGGCTTGAAATCCTCTAATATATATCTTTGCGAGAATTGTATAATGATAGACAAAGAAGGGTTTCATTCCTTAGAGGTAGTCGTTATAGAAAGAAAAATTTGTTATAATTTTTACACACACGTGTTTGGGCCTATTAACATTAAGTCTTTAGGAGGAGCATCATATTTCATTATATTTATATATGATACATCTAGGAAGGTTTGGGCCTACTCTATGAAAAGTAAAAGTGAATTATTTGAAATATTTCGAAAATTCCATGTTGTTGTTGAAAGAGAAACTAACAAATTGATCAAGTGGTTGCGAACATATATTGGGGAACAATATTGCTCAAAAGCATTCAAGGAATATTGTAATAAGTTTCACATAAAGTATGAGAAGATTATGCCTCGTACTCCTTAAGAGAATGGTGTTGAAAAAATTATGAATCTCACCATTATGGAGAAAGTGAGGAGTATGTTTTCAAATTCTGGTTTGGAGAAGTATTTTTTGGCAAAAGAAATAATGACAACTTACTATATTATAAATTGGTCTCCTACTACAACCTTGAATGATGGAATTAATGAAGAAATTTGGACTGGTAAGAAGTTGAATTATTATCATTTGAAAATATTTGGATGTCACGCAATTGTATATATTCCCAAAGAAAATAGAGCTAAGCTAGATGATGAATCTATGAAATACATTTTTCGGGGATATGTGGATGAAGAATTTGGTTATCACCTATGGGATCTAGTCAAAATTAATGTTATTAGAAGCACATATGTTATATTTAACGATTCAAAAATGTTTAAGAGGTATGTAGGTGAGCTTGATGTCAATAAAATTATTGATAGTTTTGAAGAACAACAAGAAAACACCCCACAAATGAAAGACAATGGACAACAAATTCAATAGTAGGAAGGACAACAAGTGGAAAATGATGAACATCAAGAAGAAGGAACCTTGCAGGAACCATTATAGCAGATTCAACCTGATAATATACCACCACAACTGGTTCATAGATCTTCTAAGCCACATAAACCTTCACAAAGGTATCCTCCTTCAAATTGTATCATATTAACTGATGAATGTCAGCCTAATTCATTTCAAGAGGCTTGTAAAGTTGAGCACAATAAAGAACGGAAGAAAACAATGGAGGAAGAAATGAACTCTTTGCTAGAAAATAGAACTTGGGAATAGGTAAAAGTTCTAAAAGGTAGAAAGGCTTTATAAAACAAATGGGTATACAAGATTAAGCATGAAGGTGACAAAAAGACGGAGATATGTAAAGCAAGACTAGTGGTGAAAGGGTTTTCCGAAAAATAAGGTATTGGTTTCACTGAGATTTTCTCACATGTTGTCGAAATGTCATCCATCACAGTCATTCTTGGTCTTGTTTCTCATTTAGAGTTAGAATGTGAATAGTTAGATGTAAAAATTGCTTCCCTTCATGGTGAATTGGAGGAAGAAATTTATATGGAGAAACCAAAAGGCTTCATAGAAAGAGGAAAAGAACACTTAGTTTACGGGCCGAAGAAGAGTCTGTAAGGGTTGAAACAAGCACCTCGACAATAGTATAATAAATTTTATTCATTCATGTTGGAACAAGGTTCTCATAGGTAGGAAGTTGACCATTGTGTTTATGTCAAGAAGTATGATCAAGGAAAATATATCATATTATTTTTATATGTTGCTTACATGTTAATTGTTGGGAATGATAAAAATATGTTCAATAAGTTGAAGAAATATTTGGACAGCAAATTTGCAATAAAGAATTTGGGTCCAGCCACTACAAGGAAAAGACCCTCTAGGAGAGGTTATAAAGGAGGTTTTTAGTGTTATAAAATTGCCGAAAATTGTTAAAAAGACATTTTCTACTATAACATCCATCTACAATTACGGAGGTTTTGGCGGAGATTTTAATGGAATTTTAACAAAACTAAAGAAATTGAGTGGCTGGAGGTTATTACGGATGTTTTTTTCATCGGTGTGCTTCTAAGGTGTCAACACACTAGTGCGTGTCAACTAGAATATGGCCCGGGGCGGTCGAAGGTGCATGCACCGAGCCATTAAGGTATAAAAACGCACCGAGTGTAGTGTTCGTGATACATTGCATGAGGTCGTTCTAATTGGTCTCGGGATTTGTGTCATTTTTATAGGTCATCTCACACACTGGTACGTAGACTTATAGAAACACACTGGTGTGCAGTATCAGAAAAACACACTAATTTTTCTAATTCTTATTGGTATTGTGTGGTGCCCATATGTTGTACAAATGCACAAGTTTGTAGTCTCACATAAACGCACCGACGAGTAGTATCGCACAAATGCGCCAAGATTTATAATTGGTATTGGTATTTGTGTGGTGCATATAGGTCGTCCAAATGCACTAGTGCGTGGTATCACATAAACGCACTAGTGCATAGTATCAAACAAACGCACTAAGATTTATGGTTTTGTGCAGTGCCTATAGGTCGTAGAAACCCACCTGTGCACTGTATCATACAAAGACATTGGTGTATAGCAACTGACGCACATCGGTGTTCATTTTTTATTTTTTAGAAACATCGACCTATGACACTGCAATTATTGTGATTTTTAAAAATTCATTATTCATCAAAAGTCAATGCATCTTATAACAGTATTCATTAATTAAAATTTTATTAATGCTTTTGAATGTGATGTTTGGATTAATTTCTTATATCATATAATAATTAATGTGATTTTTTAGAATTCATTATTCATAAAAAGACGACACATATCTTATAACAGTATTCATATGAATTAAATTTTTATTAGTGAATTTGAAAGTGATGTTTGGATTAATTTGTTATATCATTTCATCAAATTTCACATCCCTTCATTGTAATATTTAATCATCCATAAATTTAATCGATGGGGTTACATTACAGAACAACAATAGAGAATGCAATAGAATAAATTAAAGCATATATATATATATATATATATATATATATAGTCTTTGTCATAGAAAATGAGACAGTTATTGGTATCCCTTTGTCTTTCAATTGGGACACTATGTCCATTACATTAAAGAAAATGTCTAATTTCATAGACAAATATTTCAAAAAATACAATGCCTTGCTTTGATATCCAAACATAGCGATCATCATTCTTCGCTTGAACTCTTGTCACTGCTAGAGCTACTTCCATGACTTTGGTTATTTTGAGGAATGTTTTGTTCAGGGTGTTGATTGTTTTCTTCTTCTTCACCTTCCATCTACAAACATAAAAATAAATTGTAATGAGTTTATATACATTGGTGACAATAATGAAAATTTTAATATTAAATAATATACATCAGTGTAAATCGAAAAGAAATGACGTACCATAGAAACAATTGACTCATGAAGTATACACATTCTTTCAAAACCATGTAGTATGCCATATTTGAAGATTTCATTTGTTGGCATAGTTCCATACTTTTTTTCCTGCAAGTTTTATACCCCATAACAAATCATATATTTAATATAAAAGTTTTTTTTGTTCTATTAATTATAGATGGATCTAAGTATTTAACAAGATCAATATATGCTTAAAAATTCCACAATTAATTTCTGATATGCCAACATATACTCACAACCCATATTTAACCCAAGGTCAATCAATTCGTCTGATGGTTCTTCTTTGTATGTTAGTACATATTTGAAGAAATTCAATGATGATTTTTGTAAAACAACTTAAAAAATAAAAAGATGAAATCTAGTTAAGTTGTTATAAGGAAGTAACAATTACTCACAAACTTAGATATCAACCCTTTTCTTCCTTGTTGCCCTATTTTATGTGTTGAATGGGTTCCATTTTCTTTTCTTTTCTGCAAGAAAATACTTGAAAACTAATATTTAATACTAAATTTTTTATTTATTGTACCTAATGATCAAAAAATTCAATGATTACATATTACGTTTGAAGCATGTTGTTGTTGTGATGGCTCCTCCTGCGATGCAATTTTATCCATTTCTTTGGGCATCTCCTTGTACACCTTTTTGGACATTCTTATCGGCATAATTCTAATATAAGCTCATTTATCTTTTGATATTTTCATAATCTTCCTGAAAATGTAACATGACATTTAACTATTTAATTTTTATATTGATATATGAAAAGTAAATATAACAAAAGTTATATTTATAAATGATATTTATAAATACTTCTAGACAAACATTTAAGGGAATATTACTTTTTCATTCCTTTTTTTTTTTTGGGGTACGTTTTTGGGATTAAAATTCTGACATGTCTCATTGATGAATTCTTTGGATACTCTTCCTGTATTTTAGATGAAATTTTGTTCTTGGAATCATTGGATTGATTTTTGTATTGTAAGTGGAAAGAACGTCTATACATTTGTTCCACTAGATCCATCAAACTTTTGTAAAAGTTTCCCCCCCTTTCACTAACCTCCAGCACCACTCCAAATGAGCTAAGGAGAAACTCATTTTCATTTGCATGTTCTATTTTCTTTCTTTTCTTAGAACATCATTCCTTTTCTGAGTTGTGGGTCCCTGTAGAACATTAAACAGATGTGAATTAATAGATTGTTTGACACATGTTATCTAATAATTTTAAGTATATTGTTAATGAAAATTAAAAAAAGAAATTCATATTGGATCGATACTATTTTTTTATTCACCTGATTCATCATTTTGCAATTTTTCCATCAAGCTTTTATGCTCTTCTGGTCCTAGATTAAAAATAATCTTATGAAGCTTCGTCATTTTGTGGCTCTGCATGATACACAGTCAACAATACATATTAGTTAAATTTATATAGAGTTCAAAAATAATATTTTTTGTAAAGAATTTACAAAGAACTTGTCTTTTTTGCTTTTCTTGATGTGTTATCAGCATTTTTGTTACTTGATCTCTTTTCAGCCATTTCTTTATCAATATGAAACTTGTATCATATGATGCATAAATACATTTTATAAATAAGTCGTCAAATTTTCAGGTAAAAACAAATCTCGAGAAATCTTTGTGTCATTCATGGTGTCTGCATCGACGTAAGTGCGTGCTGGTATTATAAATGCACTGCCAAAATAGTATAATACACTGTACGATGCTATATGTCAACAAGGAGCACCGGTGTGTTACATGTTAACCATCTCACCAATTAACACAGACAAAATAATAAAAATTGTCCAATGTTAGTTTTTCTAGCATAAACGCCCCACGAAAACAAGGGACCACCATATGGTGCTCTTTGTCAACTAGGAGGCCTAGTGCGATGTGTTATAGGTTACATGGTCCACCGATTAACACAATAAAAAAAAAATTGCGAAATATCACGTGTGTGGTGTGCCATAATGAAATAGTGCACTCATGCCCTATTTTACATATGGTTCACTGATTAAAAAGAAATTGTTTTTAAATTTTTTATCACACAGTACTTGCGCGGTGTTCTAGCATAAACCAGTGCACTAGAGCGCTAGGTTATGTCAGGCACACCGTTAAAAAAAAAATCTATTTTTTTAAAATTCACGCAAGGGCCAACATGGATTGGGATCTGACTATGCAAGTTGTCCCATGGGTTGGATGTCATAGGCCTATATATAGCAATACAAACCCTATAATTCTAAAATGAAAAGCCTTAATTCTGAAATCATAGAAACAGGGAGAAGAAAGGGCAGAAGAAAATTGAAATTTTTTTCCTACTTCGTAAAAAAAACTGCAGAAAAAGTAAAAATAAAAACAGTAAAATTTAATCATGAGATTGTTTGAAGTTCTATGCTACATGATTTGAATCACCAGAGGTTTGAAATTTTGATTTTCTGAATACTTCAATTCGAACTTCTTTTGTTCAGTGCTCTTGTGATCTCTTGCTCCACGAATGTCCCCTACAAATCTCTAGTTGAATTTTTTTGCAAAAATAGTGAAATAATTAAAAGTGTTTAGTATTTAAATAATTGTTTTATGAAATTATATTTTCGAAAATACTTTGCTGCTCATTTTTCAATTTATTGCTTTTTTTCACTTAAAGGAAATAGAGTTGTGTTTTTTTATCTACGGTTATTTGTCACTGGTGCGTCACTTAATAGCACCATACTAGTGCATCCATTGATAACACCGAACTGGTGTGAAGTAACTAAAATGCACTAGTGTGGTTATCTGTACATTAGCACCGATAACAAGAAGTCCATTTTTAAGGCACCAAAATTACTTTTAGGTGTGTACACCAAAATTTAATGTTGATTTTTCTCAAATGTAGAGAGAAAATATCATAATTATATCAAATAGACAATTGTTCAAATTCCAAATTGTTCCATAATATTTCTCAAATTCCATCATGGAGTTCTCCCTATCCATCTAAAGGTGTAATATTTGCTCCAAATTTCATTTATATTTTCATTATCTAACTGAATTTATGTTTTTTATCCATGCCAATCATGCACAACTTAATTAAATTTATAATGTATACAAATTTACAGGTTCATGCAGATTCAGAATAGAGTTCATATGCACAAAATATTCAAACAACTTCAAAACGTTGGAAGCTCTTATCAAGAGTATCATACCGCAAGGCGCATTTGGTAGATGAAAATGGACAGTTGCTTCACCCTGCCAATTGTAACAATATTGCATCTTATAGCCACAATCTTGGGACAATGATGGTAATAATTATAATTGTTTGGTATATTGATTAATGTAATTATTTCAACGTCAAACCAATTTATCATGCAATATTTTCAATGTGCTTACTAATTGGTATCATATATTTTGTACTAATCATTTTCAAATATTTTTTTAAAAATTATAAGGATTCTAGTGATAATGAGTGACCTACCTACCATCTTCTGTTGCACCCCACGACAATGTAAAATCGAGAGAAGACTTGATTAAGAGAAAAAATCGAAGAGGAACGATACCAAGAATGGTTGAATCAACCACCGATTCAATTCTCTCTACGTCCAGATTCACCAATTAGGAATGACTACAACAATAGTAGTTCTTCACAAGATGACAATGGAGGAAATAAAATAGATATTGGTATGGATGATTACTTAAGGGATATGACTGCCATGGAGACAATGTTGTTATATTCATTCCAAAACGATGATCAACTAGGGGATGATGCTCATATCGTTGACACCTTTTTTGAAGGCCTTAAATTTGCTTCCACCACCCCTCTCTTTGGACTTGGCGGTCAGTAAAAGTCTACCCAGTTTGGGACCATGATGTTATTGTACAACTTCAAAGAAAATTTGGGCTTTTCGAATGCATGTTTCTATGAAATTTTGAGGTAAGTTACCATAAAGTCCTCCCTTATATAAATTTGAGAAATATAATTAGTACACAATGAACATTACAAATGGTAAATTTTATGAACGTTAATAATTATATCAACATTAATGTACATTTATTAATATATTTTTCCATGATCACCAACTACAGGTTATTCCAAGATAAGGTTGTTTTGAGTGATAAAGTCTTTCCCAGTAGCTGCGAAGAGGCAAAGAAATTGTTGAAAATGTTGGGTGTTTAGTACATATCATATCATGAATGTCCATAGAGGAGAATATGCATACAAATAAATATGTCTGAAATGTGGGCATGACAGGTATGATAAATAAAAAAAGAAGGGTAAATCATGTACTGGTCCTCATTTTAAGATATTGAGGCACATGCCTATAGGCCCAAGGCTTTAAAGGCTATTTAATTCCAAATAATTAGCTATGTTGCAAGGATGGCATGCCTCACATAGAAGTGAGTTGAGAGCTATGTGAATCCCAACTGATTCAGTATCCATGTAGCATATAGAGGATACATGGCCTGAAAAATTCAAGGATGAATTACGATGTCTACGACTCAGTATATCCATGGATGGTTTCAACCCATATTCCCTCTAGAACACCAAATATTATGTTTGGCCTATATTAGTGATCAATAAAAATATCCCCCCATGGTTTTCCATGAAGAAAGAACATCTTACGTTGGCTCTCATAGTCCCTGGTAGAAGACAAGTGAAGAATATGGATGTCTGCTTACAACCACATGTATATGAATTGAAGGAATTATGGGATGGGATAAATGCATACAATGTATCAAGACCCATTGCAGTAGAGAGGATTTTTATGTTGTATGTCATATGTGCTTACACGACACATGATTATCTAGGCTTATGAGTTTTCTCTGCTAAATTAATTTTTTAATTTATTGAATTCTTTATATACATAACAATATTCTTTCACATATTAGTTATTTAATTTGTTGTAATTGTTTTGATCTTCATGGTATTCTTTAACGTGCCATCTATATTAATTGTATACAATAATCTCACAGGTCTTGTAACAAAAGGGTATTTTGGATGTAAATGTTGTGGACCCTCTCTGAAAGCTAGATGGTCCAAGGACCTACGAAATCGAGTGTATGATTGCTCGAGGGTATTCCTCCTAGAAGAACATCCTTACAGAAGGGCGACATCCGCCTTCAATGGTAAATAAGAGAGAACCCAAAGGCCTCCAAAAATGACACCAGCTTAATGGCTTAGAGAATATGAGGGAAAGAAGGAGAAGGAGTTCATATAAATGTTCAATTCAAATGGGTAGCCTATGTTAGATGATCCATAATTCTTCGACACCTATGTTGAGAAATTTCCCATTGGGATGAAAAGGAAATCTACCTTTTATAACCTCCCATATTGAGAGCATTTTAAGATTACCCACTTATTATATCCCATGCATATATTTCAAAATGTTTCATTTTCTTTATGGAGGAACATATCATCGAAACAAAGTGACACATTGGTTGTTAGGAAAGATCTTATTACTTCAAAAACTAAAAAGAAACATTGGCCAAGGCGATTAGAAATTATAGAATGAGAGGCAGGCAATGGTCCATCTAATTCATGGTATTTCAAAGAAGGTAATTTCCCATGGATTTTTAAAAAATATGTTCTTTCTTTGGCAAAGAGGTTATAATGGGTGCGAGGGTGCCATCTTCATACGGGTCTTCACAATGATGTTGGTTCACCATGCATGACCATTTTTTGAGGTTGAAATCGCATGAACATCTGAATATTCTAACAGTACGTATAATTTCAAAAGCATGATTTTATTATTTTTTATATTAATAAAATTTATCCCATGCAGGAATGATAAAACATAGCTAATTTTGTATATTATTGCACGTGTTTATAACTTTGCAGTGTCATTATCCTTTGTTCATGAGTGGGTGTCTGAAACATGAATTACCTCAAGACCTAGCATGTGCCATATCGAAATTATCTGCATTTGTACGTTGGATCACGTCAAAGGGTATTCATGTGGATAACATTCCACTGTGGCATCAAGAGATAGCTCAGATTTTTTGTATGTTTGAGAAGGAACTGCCGACGAGTTTCATGGACTTGCAAGTTCATCTTCTAATTCACCTAGTAGATGAGGTTGAATTAGTTGGGATTGTTTCTTGTCGTTAGATGTTGTTCTTAAAGAGGTACATGAAGAAATTGAAAGGCCTTTTTCAACAAAGGGAAAAACCCGAGGGGTCTATTGCATAGGGGTACATATCGTATGAGTCTTTCTATTACGCCAGTGATTACATCAAGAAAATTGACATCACAATAGTTTCAGTGATTTGGGACAATGAAAGGGATGGAGACAAAAGAGAAGGGGAGTTTCTCCAAACGAGTGGAAAAAAGTGCTTGATAACGAGTAAGCGACTTATAATTTTTAAAATTTACACAAATTAAATATTCATGTTGAACTTTGATTTAATATATATTTTGATCTCTATGTACTATATAATGTCAGTTTGATTTCATGAACGAATGCAGAAATTGAAGCAATCAATAAATTCAATCTTTACAATTCTGAAGCGCCACAACCATGGGTCGCATTGTACAAACAAAAGAGGATGAGATGGGATAGTGACCGAAAAGAATTCAGACGGTTGAATGGTAGAAGTGCACCTTATCCCAATTATTTAAAAGAAAATATGCCAAAAATATGCCCCAACAATTGGGTTTCTCACCAAGTCAGAGAGAAATATGGTGGAACTGGTCATTACCCTTGTGTTGAAGAGGATGTGCTAAACGTAGGGATTGGGTGCAGCAACTTGGTACTAATATATTTAATTTATATGTACATTTAAAACTTAACAATGCACCTTTCAAATGTAACTACATCTATATTTGATATTTTAACTATTGGGTTATTATAGGATACATGAAACTATGAGTTTTTAAATTTTTTTTATAATAGGTGCATTTGTTCCCATCTGCGTCAGCATATGGACACCATTTTCTCATAGAAAGTGTCGATGCTGGAAACATCACACAAGACTATGGAGTGGAGGTCGAGTTCAATCAATATAGTCGATCTAGCCACCATGATCAAAACCTAGTACAAGGGAAGCTAGGTTACGTCGGAAAGATACAAGAGACCATTGAAGTGGGTTTCTCTTCTTTCCAATCTGTTATCTTTCGGTGCAAGTGGTGGGACACCTTTGATCGGAATAATTTAAAGGAAGATCACAATAGTATGATGATATGTATCAACTCTAGAAAGATGTGGGATGAAGCTAAGGAGCCTTATGTTTTCCCCAAACATTACAAACAAGTGATTTTTTTACCCATATGTGTTGGATAGGGATTGGTTGTTCGTATTAAGACATGACCATAGATCAAAATATATTTTTGAGAACAATAGTGTTATGATGCCATGCGAGATGGAAGATAATGAGGGTGATCATGAGAATCGAGAGTGATATGGTACATGTGTTATTTCATCAATATTTATATTTTTTAAGATGGGTTTTTTGAAACATTATAATATGTATTTTGAATTAATTGGTTATTTGCATTGTGTTAATCTTAAAATCAATATAGAACTTGATAATTTTCAATTCTGTTGATCTAAAAAACAATCGTGTACAGTATCAAGTTATTTTTTTTGTATGTAAGATCGTAGTAAAATAATTCTAATTCTAAAGTACATGAATTTATTTGAATCATTTTCTAAACTTTATTATATTACACAAATTCATATTATTCTAGATTTACTATTTTACAATTACTTAAAATTTTACAAATTTACAAATTAAAAAATTTTAAACATTATATCACTGGTTATCATAGCTTTGTACACACTAACCATGCACCCATCAAATATTTAATGAGAAAGCATGATGTTAATGCTAAAGTAATTAGTTGGTTGTTATTATTACAGTAGTTTGACCTAACCATTCTTGATAAAACAAGAAAGGACAATTTTGTTGCAGATTTTTTATCCAGTTTATCTCTACCTAGAGAGAAGAAGGAATGGTGGATAACCAGCTCCTGGATGAACACCTCTTTTCTATCTCAGCACTCTCACCATGACTTGTTGACATAGCTAACTAATTTATTTCTGTAAAGTTACCTCTAAACCTATCATTCAAGGAAAAGATAAATATCATATGAAAAATCACCCCTTTCACCTGGATTGAGGGGAATCTCTTCAAGCTCAGCCCTAATCAAATTCTCAGGAGATGTGTGAAGGAGGAATAATTTTTTTACATCCTCTCTTCATTTCATGATAGCCTTTGTGTAGACCACTTTGTTGCAAAAAGGGAAACCATAAAATATTTTCAGGCAGGTTACTATTGGCCTACCCTTCACGAGGATGCTAGAAGATACACTAGCAGGTGTGACCAATGCTAAAGGAAGGGGAAAGATACAAACAGGGATGAAATCCCTTTTCACCCTCAGGTGGCTCTAGATCCATTTGAAAGGTGGGGCATGTACTTCATTGGACACATTGACCCATCATCTGGGGAAAAAAAGTATATCATAGTATCCAATGACTACCTGTCAAAGTGGGCTTCACCAAAGGTTGTAAAGGTAGAAACCGTGGAGATAGTAGCATAATTTCTGAGACAGAATATGTTCTGCAAATTTGGATACCCCAGAGAGGTAGTTACTGATCACGGGGCATAATTCACATCTCATCTCATTGAGAATATTGTGCGGAGGCATAAGATAAAGAATAATAATTCCACTGCCTACCACCCTCAATAAAATGGCTAAGTTGAAGTAGCCAATAGAGCCTTGGATAATATCCTCACCAAGGTTCTGAGAAGTTGCAAGAGAGATCAGGCAGACGGATTGGTAGAAGCTACTTGGGCCTAAAACACTACTTGGAAGCAATAATAAGGTTCAATCCCTATGACTTGGTCTATGGGAAGATACCTATGATTTCAATTGAGTTTGAGTTCAACACCTTGAATATGTTAGTTGAGTTATACCTAGATATAATAAAGGCCCAACAAGAAAGGTTTTTGGAATTAAATGTGTTGGATGAGTTCCGGATGCAAGCACTCCTTCACACATAAGCGATTGAGCTGAAAAGGAAGGTCTTGCATGACAATAACATTAAGGAGAAGACCTTTCAAGAAGGAGATTGGTATTTTTTTTATGACTCAAGGTTCAAGGATTTCAAAGGAGAAATTATGACAAGAGGGTTGGGACCTTAGGAACTGGCAAAATGCTATGATAATGGTGTAGTTTAGATCAGGACCATAGACGAGGAGGGCATTACCCTACTTGTCAATGGTTATAGGATCAAAGGTTACAAAAATCCCATGTATAGGGCTCAATTAATAAATTCCATAAGAAAGGAGGTGTATTACATTGGAGAGTACATAGTTTCCAGCACCTCCCCCTCCTAGAAAAAAATAAAAAGAAAAAGAAAAAATAAAAAGACATGCGTGAAAACCTCTCTGAGGCACTCAAGGCCAACTCCAGACTTGAAACCCTCTATGAGGAAATCTTGGAGAAAAAAATAAAGAAAGAAAATAAAAAAGAATAAATGATCCTTGTGTGAAAACCTCCTTGAGGCCCCCAAGGCAGCTATACGGGTTCAAAACCTTTATGGAGGCAACCACATGCCTTTAGAAAAAAAAGAACTAATAATAAAATATCCTTGGGTGAAAACCTCCTAGAGGTACCCAAGGCAGGATTTTGAGTTGAAAAATGTTGTGGAGGCAGTCCATATGCCTCCAAAAAAAAAACAAGAAAAGAGAAATCAAACAAACAAAAAAATAAAAAGTTGATATCTATGTACACACTTGTTTTTGTTTTGCAGGTTATTGGTCAAAGATGGTTTTTGGATCTAGAGGAGTAGTTTCTCCTCAATTATTCCTCCCCTATTCTTACACACTCCATGAAATAATTGAGCATGCATGCATTCATTCATTTCACCTCACAAGTAGGCAGACAATTCCATTTTTTCCCCTGACAGTAATTGCTACGGGAAAGCCTAGAAGCTACACGATTCCTATAGCACTACAGGAAACCCTGTAAATGCTACAGGAAACTTATTTATGAGGAAATAATATCTATAAAGTATTTATAAACTTCACAAATATCATGATAATTTATTCTTTTCCCATACCTACCACTCCTAACCCTCACTTCACTCCATGCAGAAGGATTCACTCTCTAAAACCTATGTTGTGCCACTAGCAGCTAAATCATTTATACCTTAGCCTGAGACCTCTCCCCTTACTTCCCCATCACTCCACTCACTCCATCAATCCATCCCTAAACTCCATAACCATTTCAATTCATCCCTAATCAATATGGAGCCCCAAGAAGCAGAAAAAAGGTTGCTACATGAAGTTGGAAAGTTTCCTCTAGAAATTCTGTATATGGCACATCAAGGTCAAAATTAAAGATAATTTGATGAAAATGGCTTCAAAGGAAAAAAAAAATACTCCAGGAGAGTGAAAGAAGTAGCCAGGGCACCTAAGGACCTCAATGCAACACCTGTAAGAAGAAAAGACAAATAAAAATGTTAAGCAACTCACTCAGAAAACAATATGCTCACTCAAAAAAATTTTAATTAAAAATAGAGTAAAAGAAAGATAGCCATGGTTTTCACCAAACTCTAGGTACCTGCACCAGATTATGTCTGCAAAACACCAGCACCAAGTATTCTTAGGTATGGCCCTTCACTTCTTGCTATGTACTCATAATGATAAAAATGATTTAATGTCGAGGTTTAAAGACGTAATAGGCAAAAATGTGGCTAGTTAGCTTGGCCACCTTTGTAAATTGAAACTGGATGAAAAATATAAGTATACATGCCACATGGGAAGCTAAATTCAGTAAAGCAAGATTGAACAAGAACAAGGAGGTGATTTTGAGGTTGGGGCAATGATTAACTGGAGTGGGAACAACGGTCCGAAAGGGGAAAACTCATGCTTAGTACATGTCAGCACTCCACTCAAAATTCATTGAAAAGGGCCATAAAGGTAATATTTGAATTTTTATATCGACTCCATATTTGGACAAAAATAATTTAGAGGAGCCATTAGAGGGAAGAGCATTGAGCCTGATGTTGAATGCACCATTGTGCTATAGGAAACAATGAAGTGTTCCATGAAACTACGCAAGAAGTTCAACATGGATAAGGAGATCAAAACAAAGCCACTCTTGGGTGATATTACTTCCTAAGGCCACCATATCCCAAGAAAAAACACTAGAGGATAGAGGTAAGTGTTTTTCATCCTCCATAATTGTAATTTCTTCATGAAATTTACACACAGTGAGTGATAATATCGGAATTAAATGGTGAAATTAGAATTTTTTTGAGACCATAATCTCCAAGACATCTTCGCAAGTAAATCTCAAATAAAAACCATCTTATCACCTTCCTATCAAAACCATAAAAATGGCAGTGGGATTTAACAAAAGGGAGCCCAGTGATATTAAGATAATAAGACCGCATCCTCAAGTAATGGAGATTTTTAGGAACCACCAATGGTTAGGTTTCTTCCAGCTTATCAAGGGTTTTCATGAGGAGATATCTTAAGAGTTTACAGTGGCTTTGTAATCATACTCAAAGGGGAGAGCTAGCACTATGGTTACAGGCCTAACCGTCACACTTTTACCTGAAACAATCAGTAGAATCGCCAATTTTCCCTTAGTACTAAAGTGGATTGAGGAATATAGGATGACAAGCACTGTAGCCAAGAAAATATTCTCCCTCCCAGGAGAAGAGTTCATTGAGGACAAGAATGGAGTAATGAGAGAAGGCCTTCCATACCCCTGGGATGCAATAGCCTTCCACATCATGAAATTAATTTCTTGTGAGGCACTCTCACACTTCTTCATTCAGAAGTTAGAGGGTCCATTAAAGCTTTGCAAGATATGTAGAATGAGGACTAAGTTGTTCAGAGGATGAGAAACCATTTGGTAGGGGGTTGATGATGAGCTCCATTATAAGTATAATTGGAGGGGTTAATTTTCACATTTTTATCGTTATTAAGTCTCTCTTTCTCACATTTAATTATATTATGGTCTTATGTTGCTAGTGTAGCTAGTGGTTAAGGTTTTTCACACTTCGAATGCCTAATATGGGTTTGTTGATGGGAAAATATGTCTGGAAAATAGTAAGGGATCTCCCCTGTAAAAAGTTCCAAATAGACTCTACACCATTTGTGATAGGGATCCCATTGGGGATGTGGATTCGGCTACCATTGAATATGCCTTTTCTCGGATGGAATATGTGCCCTGTAGACTTGACGATACATGGTTACTCAAATGATACGAAAAAAATGGTCGATGGGTTCTCCTGTAAATGAAGAATTATAAATAGAAAAGAAATTTTCGAAGCATGAAACCAAAGGAAATTTTGTTAGCAACACACCATTAGGGTCATGATCATAAAAGCTGCTTGACCAAAAAAAGAAACTACTCTCTATGGTCGAAACACCGTTCAATTCCTTAATTTTTTTCTGAAATATGGAGCGTCATTAATAATGAAGTCATTAAACATCTCTTAATGAATTATTCACATACCATTAACACATATAAAAATATTAAATGTACAAATGGCATATGAACAGAAAACACAGACTAGTTAGTTATAAAAGATCACAAACACATAAGACATAATATTCATAATGCTAGCACACATAAGTCCTCATCCGATCCAATAGTGGAATCAAAACATTCATTTGTATTCATTCTCAGAAATATGCATTCAGTGTGATACAATTATCTCTTCTCCTATTGGAGTCCCGAAAAAAGGTCCTTACAATGTCTCCGGAGGGAGTACTTATAGAACAAAATTGACCCTTGGGCAGCCTTGACTGTTGAGTTTCCTGACCGTCGGCATGGTCTGCGACCTAGGTGGTATTTGCGACTTGCGACTTGGTCCTCAGTGCAACCTGCGACATATTCCTTGTTGCGACTTGTGACCTGATCCCTGTTGCAACCTATGACCTGTACCATTTCCTTTTTCAAGGGATCAGTTGTGTGATGGATAGGCGTAGTACATCTATTTTTTGTTCTTCCTTAAGATTATTTTGCCAGGCCTAATAGTCTGCATCCACCGGAGTGACCTGGGGGTTATCTTCTCCTAACCTGTGAAAACACTCAAGAGCGTCCGGACCAAAGTGCACCTCTTTACTGAGATCTGATTGGATAAGGAGGCTAGTTTGGTGTAGATCTGAGCTGGTGTAATTTTGAACTAAACAATGTTTTCGTGTGAGGCCGGGAGGCCCTGGGAAGCAAGTACTTGCCTAATGGGTTGCGTGAATGCTTGAATGTCATGGGTCATGTCTTCCCTTATTTTCTAGATATCCAATGCTCCCAAGGAATGGATATGATGTACCTCTACCATTTAATCGATTCCATTGATCAGGTGTACATAAGAGGACATCACCTTTTCCACATCCTTTACCAACTTATCCTTGGATTCTATCTTCATTCATATCTGGAATTTGTCGTTTTGCATACAGATCCAATCTTTCCTTGGCAACGTGTCAGGAGCTTGCGGATATCTTTCTGACAATTCCAACATGCTATCCAAGGTAGCAGAGGCTTCCTTTATTTGTGTTGTTTTCCTTTTAGTCTCTACTTGTGCTCTTAGCAATGGTGTGACTGTTTGCTTTATCATGAAAATTTCCTCATATACTTGATTCGCCTCAAAACTAACCAATTCCCTTTGAATAGTCATTGGTAATTCGTTGGCTCGGCAGTTGCGAAATGAAGCCTTTGGATTTATGCTTCCAGCGCCTTCTTTTCTTGTCCAGACTGAGCTGCCTTCTGCTCGGAAGCCTGGAGTCTATTTTGTGGAGACAAAATCTCTCTGCTCATTCTACTAATGTTTTCCTCTATGGTTGCTGCGAAAGTAGTCCCTACTAACACGATCATGATTTTGACTAGTCCTGGTATCTAGGACTATATCCTTCTCTGCGCTAATTGTGAGGGTCTCAGCCAAATTCCATTCAAGGAATTTTCTTTTCTCATGCCTGATCTTGTGCATGAACTAGTCATATGTCATCCTGGTCAAGTCTAAAATCTCATCTTCTCATTCCTCTGAGATGCCATGTTCTGAGAGCGGGAAGTGCACACTCATCATGGGAATTTTTTGGGGTACCTCAATATGAGGAAGCTATTTTTTCTCCCCAATCCTCAGGGGTGGTGTCTTGCTTCCCTCTGCATCCTTCGAAGAGCCTTCCTACAACTTATGGTTTTCTTCCTCCTTCCTCTTATTTTCATCCTCTTATTTATCCCATTATTCCCTTAATATACACTCATCCTCTTTCTTCTTCTATTATTCTTCTTCCTTCTTCTTGCATTCCTCTTCCTCTTTCATCTCACGAGCTTCTTCTGCCCGATTTTTCCTTCGTTCCTCTTACTGTTATTTTTTTTGTTGATCTTTAGCTTACTTCTTTTGCTTATCTTCTTCCTGCTATCGTGCCAGGGCATCTTGGGTTATTTTGAGTTCCTCCTCCCTTGCCTTCTTCTCAGATTCTTGCTGTGCCTTGGCCTCTTTCTCTCTATTTTCTTGTTTCTCTTTAGAAAGACTATTGCCCATACCATTCGTTGGCTTCCTGGTTTTGGAACATGAGACTCCTCTTATCGGCTCCTTTTGTTTCAGTATGTTGGCCCTTTCTTCCATAGTTTGATTATCTTGACCCCCTTGATCCTTACTTAGGTCAGATGATTCTTTTAGTGAGGCTTCCATGTGTCTGTTGTACCAGTTCCTGATTTTCTCTTTAACAGGGCATTCCGTGTGTTGGTATTTCCAATTGAACTTGGCCCGTTTGCAATGTGCGGGGATGATCCTTTCGGGGTCATACAATCTATGGGTGAAGGTCACGAAATGAAAACCTTTGGTTTCCTCCGCCTATGCTTCTACTTATTTGAAATCCTTAACCCTGTAGGTGCCGATATTTAGTGGGAAAGTAGGCCATGGTTTCTTTTTTCCTTTGCTAAGGACCTTTGAGAATCCACTCGTTATTTGGTAACATACCTTTTGTAAGAGTATTTTATCATTGAAAAGTTGGGGCAGTGCATGAGGCACCTTAAATTATCTGTAGACCATGATAAAAGTACTTTCTTCAATTGGAAACCATTTGGCCACTTGGGTTATTGTTTCCATGGCTCGCGTGGACATGCACGGGGCTTCTTTGCCAAAAATACTTCTGTAGATTGCGGGAATGAAATTCTATAAGATTGATTCTATATATTTATTGTATTTGGAAGCCCAAAACACACTTAAGCCTTTTTGGATTGGGCCACCATGCTTCACATCCGAGTTATGCAGCCATCCTTCAAACTGGCATCTTGTGCATACTACGTCCAAAAAGTAGGAATACATGTAGAATTCAGACGCACATCCTTCTTCTAGTGCCTCTGCTGCTAATATTTTTTACCTGAGGGCTGCTACTATCAGGTTAGCCTAGTTGAACCGGATGCCGTAAGAAGTGATAGCATACATGACTGGGACCTAAGTCTCGTTTAAAGTAGTGGCATTTGGTCAGCCGTACATCCTACAAATCATTTCTGCCACAAGTTCTTAGACTTTCCTAAGGTGTTTGTTTTATATTCCTAATCCTTTTTCACCTTAAACTTCTTAGGGTCCTCCCACCATCCCTTCAAGATCTCCGGTATTGTTACTTCATGAGTGGCTACCTAATCGGCATTGAAAGATTTTTCTCTGGTGGGGAGTACATAGTATACTTCTATCATAATTCCCCATTAGATTAGCAAACTTATTTCCTGAGTGATCACAGATGACCTAGATCCTCGAGTCAAATTTCTAGAGGATCCATTCAGTGACCTCTGCACATGGGAATATGGGTGGATGAGCACTTGCATAGTGAAGCTTGGATCTCTTGACCTGAATATACACTTTTTGCTTTGTGAGGTCTTCTAGGAACTCAAGCTTTGTGAACTCCTGATATAATTGGTGCCAAGTCATTTTGTCTCCTTTCCCAAACACATAGGGGGTGTCCCCATAGATAGGGGTGGGAAAGGAAGTGCGCCTTCTTCTGAGATCTCTATCTTAGGACTCTTGTTTCTTTTCTGAACTGTTAGAGGCCCCATATTTTTTGAGGCCAAAGAGATGGAGACACACTCGAGATCGGCTTCAATATCCCCCAGAAAAAGTGCGATCAGTTGTCTTGTCAGAGGTGTTATTTTCTTCATCGCGGAGGCCGAATGCGACCTACGTGACCCTTTTATTTAAAAATGGGTCACACATGTGATCCTTTAATGCAGGTAACTGAGTCGTAAATTAGGGTTGATTGAGGGGAGATGTGACCTTGCGACCCTGCGACCTAGAGGTCGCTACATCGCTAGGTCTCACAGTCACAAATGTGAATTTTTAAGCTAGGATGCGACCTTGTAACCTTGCAACCCTGTGACCTGGAGGTCGCTAGGTCGCTAGGTCACACAGTCACAAATGTGAAGTTTTAGGCCAAGATTCAACCTTGAAACCTTGTGACCCCTTCGTCGCACCAAAACCCAAATTCATGAGACCCCCATCCTATCTGACTTATATTTGGAATCGACTAAGGTTAGTATATTCATGTATATGTAGTTAAAAATGTGGCCCAAAATCATTTATTTCCACATTGTTTATTTTATACAAATAATTATCTAATTAGTTTTAATTTGAATCTGTTATATTGCAGTACCAGTTTATGTACACTTACTTTACATGGGAGAACTCACATAAGAGTTACAGTGGTACTTAGAGTGGATAGTTTGTATATTTTCAGTCTCATTTGATAGGAAACATTCAAATGTGATACAAAATTTGTATATTTTCGTACATTGACCATTTATGGATGTATGTGGACATTCTTTTAGTTTATGGACGCTTATTATTTTAGTTTATAGATGTTAATGTGATATTTGTAATTTGTCTATGAATCCATATGGATAGTTTATTAGACATGTATTCAATATTCAATTTATGTATTTGTATTAATCTTGCTTATGGATGCTCATTATTTTTTGAAGTTTATGGATATGTTAAAATTATTTTGCTAATTTAAAAAAAGAACTATATACTATAAAATTTATTAGTAAAACATAACACTTTGGATTTATAGTCTCATAGACTAAGAAAATAAGTACAACCTTAAGTTATGAGGCAAGTATCTTTCATACAAAAACCAAACTAAAATATATCATTTACCAATTTAATATTGAACATGGAAATAATTGAAATCATGCTTGATATTGGCTTGTAGAAAGAGACTTTTAGTGAAATCAACATGTATTTTATTAAAATTCAATTTTAAAAATATATTATTTGAATTATAAATTCTTCCATATATATATATATATATATATATGAATTTTTTTGGACCCTCCCATATACCATTGCATGAACAAATTTTTTTATTATATTTCAATAAATTTCTTATCTCAAGATTCAATTAAAAAATAGAAATAGGATTGAAATAAGTTTTATTCAATTTTAAAATATGTCATGTAATAAACAAATAGGTTTTATTCAACATTACTTATTTCGAGATTATCTACAAGAGGTTAGTCATAACATGATATAATTCAATTGTATTGAAATTTAATAAATAGGTCAAAAAAACATTATATGACAATATTTCTATAATTTCATATAATTTTATAAACTTTCCTAAATTTACAAGTAGTTATCCAAGTATTTTAATCAATTCCTTATGATTGAAATAATTTTTATTCAAATTTTTAAACTCAAATATTATTGAAATAAGTTATATAAATTTTAAATGACATTGAATTTCAAAAGTTATAAATACAATTTTTATTCAATTTTGTTTCATTTGAGGTTACATAAAAAGATTAGACATAATGCATGTTTTCAATAACTGTTTTGTGCTTATACTAAAATCAATGCACAATGTTAAACTAATTACCTTGACATTAGTGTACACCATATTACTATTTACATAAAATCATAAATCAACATATTCAGTGAAATCAATGCACCTATTACAAGCAATCAAATACAGCCAGAAATGAAAATTAATGCATATAATGAAAATAATTAGATAGGATTATTTTTTAATCTCTTGAACACACTTTTCTAATGTATATTCATTTTTTGTCAATGTGGGCCTTCTCAAAAGTATGCATAATGGTTAATCCTTGGATGTGGAATTTAATTTTGCATCCAAAAAATGTCTACACTTTAAACTTTGGTAAACCTATAAAGAGATAAGTTAAAAATACAAATAAAAAAATAGTTTTTCTTCTTTTCCCTCGAAAATGCATAACTCTTATTTTATTATTTTAACTATTATTTTATTATTTTTCCCTACGAGGTCACTTTTAGGATGAAATTTCCTCTAATGCAAGAAATCAAAGAGGATTATAAATTAACATATGTACATTGAAATTAATACATATAGTGCAAGAAATTTTCCTGCCCTTCTCTCCCCCATCCATCTATATATATATCTCCCTCAATCTTTCCTTATGTGTCTCTCTATATTAAACCCCAAAAATACACTTTCTCTCTCTCTCTCTCTCTTCATATCTATCTATTTCTCCCTCTCTTCTTCCCTCTCTCCCCTTTCCATCTATATCTCTATCTCCCTTTGTCTCTCCTTATTCATCTCTCTATATCACCCCACAAATATACACATTTCTTATCCATATATTTCTATATATCCCTCCTTCTCCCTCTCTCTTCCTGTTCTCTCCCTTTGTCTTAACTTTTATCTATCTTCCCTCCTACTCTTCTCTCTCCCTCTTTGTCCATCTCCCTTGTCAATCCCTTTCTTTCTCTCTCTCCAGCTTTCTCGCTCTATATTTATTTCTTCTTTCCTCCTCCTCTCTTGCCCTCTAACTCCATATCTCTCCCTCTCCCCCTTCATTTCACGTACTCTCTCTCTTCCTTTCTCTCCCAACTCCCTCTGTCTCTCTCCCTCGTCACTTACTCACTTACTCTCTCCCTCGCTTTAGATTAATCGTGCAACTCTTTTCACTATCTCTCTCCCTTTATCATTCTCTCTCCCTCTTCCCTCCATCTCTCCTTCTTTTTATTTCGTCCCACCACAAAAAATATACAATATCTCTCCATCTCTCCCTTGTCACTACCTCCTCTCTCCACTTGTCACTCTCTATATGTCATGAACTTCTTACTTACTTATCATTTCCTCTGACTCCATTTCTCGAGCTCCCTCTCTTCCTTGGAGAATATATGCTCCTCTCTCTTTCTCCATATTTTTTTCTCCGTTTCTCTCTCTTACCATTCTCTCCCACTCTCCCTCCTCTATATTTCAACAAAAAATTGAATACTTTGACAATTAAAATATCATATTAAAAAAAATAATCTATTTTGATGTTTGACAAAAAATTAAATTTTTTATATAATAAATATTTCAAATGTGTGTTGTCCATTCACAAAATAAATTTTTGTTATGGAAATATTATCTAAAATCTTCTAAAATATTAATGTTCCAGATACCTCTATGATACATACATAAAACACTTCATGTTTTCCAATTGAAATAGATTACATTTTATTTC
Organism: Pinus albicaulis; assembly: GCA_034641835.2. NCBI lineage: Eukaryota > Viridiplantae > Streptophyta > Pinopsida > Pinales > Pinaceae > Pinus > Pinus albicaulis. The sequence goes on from CM076582.1 coordinate 354,898,766, forward strand.
TTTAGGTATATCTAGGTTATGATTACTTTAAAGTTTAAAGTTATTATATATTTTATTATGTTGGATTTATAGAATAATTAGCTTAAATAAAAGTAACATATTGAGTAAGCTTGTATAATTTTTTTGTATTTTTTTGTGTTGGTGACTCTTTCAGGGACACATACCAACCACATTTATTAATATGATTATGCTAATATATATTATAATATAAAAAATATATATATTATATTAAATTAATAATATTATATTAATCCAAAATCAATAAATTAACATTAAAATATATTAATATTAATTTTTTTACATTAATATCATATTTCATAATTTAATACTACTGCTACTAATATAATAATAACAATAATATATTTTTAATAGTAATAGTAAATTTAATAATTTCTCTGCATACATAATAATAAAAATTATAATGAAATTTGAAATTTTAAAATACGGTAAAAACTTAAATTGATTAAATATTTTGTATATAAAGGATCGATATTTTATATAAAAACTATTTAAAAACCCTCGATGAATTTATTTAAAGTGTTTTGAAAGGAGGTATAGAAATGGATCAATCGAGTGTTTTCAAAACCTTCGATCAAGTTATTTAAAATTGAAAGCCCCGGTTAACCATGCAAATCGATCAATCGAGTGTTTTTAAAACCCTCGATTAAGAAATTTATATTTGAAATTTAATTCTCGATCAGTGTTTTCAAAACCATCGATCAAGTTATTTAAATTTGAAATCCCCTATTAGCAATGTAATTTGATCAATCGAGTGTTTTGAAAACCCTCTATCAAGTTATTTAAATTTGAAATCCCCTATTAGCAATGTAATTTGATCAATCGAGTGTTTTGAAAACCCTCTATCAAGTTATTTAAATTTGAAATTTAAATTCTCTATTCGCTCAATTAGATCCCAAGTCTTAAAATTCATTATTTCTAACCCTTTTTTACAAAAAAAATTAAGGGAAAAAAATAATCTTCTATCTAATATAATATGAGTTTGACATTTTCAATTTATATAATATTTTTCATTTAACTTGAATTTTTTTTGAAATTTTTTTAGAAAGTTGAATAAAAAAACAATATTATATCTCAAAAAATAGCACTATCTTTGTTTACCAGTCATCTTCAAAAGAGTACACTTGGTTTTTTAATTTATTTGAATAGTTGAGAAAAACTTTAGCATAACCAATGTGCCAAATACACTTGAAATATTACTTTGCGAATTTATAAAAAATATGATTTTGCATGAAAAACTTAGCTCTCTCGATATAGTTCATGGTTATATATATATATATATATATATATATATATATATATATATATATATATATATATATATATATATTAAAAATTACACATTTTAGACTAAGTTATGAGTTGTGAATATAGGATACCTTTTAAGATGTGTGCAAATATGTAAGGACCAGTATTTCATTTAATGAAAAATTGATATATTATAGAAAAATATTTTTTATTTTTTTTTCCAATTCAAAAAAAAAATAAAAACTTGAAATTTCATCACCACATTACTATAACATATTTTAATGTATATTGTGTATCAATATGTTGTAAAACCAATTTTGTCATGATCTCAGAAAAATCGTATTTGTTGGAAATATAATTAGACATGTAATTTAATTTTTTCAATTACCAATCAAGAATCCCAACATTGTTACATGACAAAGTTATGGATATTGGTTTCCTGGGTTAATATTTGGATTAATGTCATAGAATTATACTTTTTTAAAATGAAATTTAAAATGGAGTTTAATTTTATTTATACAAATAATGAAATAATTAATAGATAATATTAATTTCATTGTAACTTATTTTGTATATAATCATGTAAATAGATTTTGGTTTTAGTAGTTTAGTAAATAATTTGTTTTTATAGGGAGCTAGGTTGAAGTTTTTTGAAACATGTTATAATTGCTTATTTCTTGCAGTTATGAAATAATTGTGTTTAATGTAATATTATTAGTCAATACTTAGATGTTGTTAATCTTTATGCAAACTTTCAAGACAATGGAAAAAATGTTGATTTACTGGTTTTATATAGAGAAATTGAGTTTCATTTCATTATTACATTAAACACAAGTTCCCTTAATTCCATCCTTTTTAAAATATTTTTTAATTATGTAAATAAATCTAATTTCAAATAAAAATTAATTTTTTCTCTCAAGAAAAGTGAGTTTCATTTTTTTATTACATTAAACACAAATTCCTTTAATTTCATTTTTTTTAAATATTTTGTAATTATGTAAATAAATACACTTTCAAATAAAACTTAATTCTCATTAAACTTTGTCCGAAAATAAAAAACAATGAATTCAAATCTATCTCCCTTAAAAAAGGATATATACATTTCTGCCACCCAAATTCTTTGAACCAAATTCACTTTGTCAAACAATAATAAATAACCCACAAAAATTTAAATGTCCAAACTTTCATTTTTGCATCCGTCAACATTTTGTCTGGTTTGACATAGCTTCAATTTAAAAAAACTAAACTACAGATTTTATTTTTTCATTAGCTTTTATAAGGGTTACAACTGATATTTTAATTTTCAATGAAATTTGTATCGAGAAAAGATTGTACATTGATTTTTGTTTCGAATCTTTAATGATTATTATTTTTTTTTATTCCTTTTATGCGGGTTACAATTGATATTTTTCTTTTCAATGAAACTTGTAGGGAGAAAACATTGTAAATTGATTTGTGTTTAGAATTTTTAATGATTAGCTTTTTTATCTCTTCTAATATATAGAAGAGTATATAAATCGGTTATTTTTTTATAAATAATTCAACAAAAGAACATTTTTTAATTAAAAAATACGTTGCAGTGTTAGTGTTTAAATTTTAAAATCAATGTGCGTTGAATTTTCCTATTTAAAATTTTTTGAGATTTTTCTTCATTATTATATATTTATATATTCTTTTATATTAAAGAATATATAATTTTTTACATTTTCTTTTACTAAGAAAAAAGAATTAGAATGTTTAGAAATAGACTAATAATTTTAAATCATGCTTTAAAAAATAAATGTATACTTTTTTTTTAATATTGTAGTTAGGGAATGTAATGCCGCAATCAATTTATGAAAATGAGTGCTAAGAAGAATGAGGATGAAAAAGAGTATCCGAAACATACTATTTTAGCTACTATGGCTCATAAAAATTTTAATCCATCTTTACTTTAGATAAAAAATCATTATTGATATCCAATATTCCCATAAGATTATGGAGTGAGACAAACATTACATGTTCTATAGATATATATAATAAAGTTATGTGGGATTGAGAAAAAAAATGTTTATATTTACATTAATTATTTTCATGTTATTTAATCATAAATACTATCATGTTTAGTCATGTTTAGTTAGATGTACTGGATTTTCATTTTTTTCTTTTTTATAAAGTATATATTTTTACTATGTATTATTAGTTGAGATTTATTTATAGATTTCCTAACCTTATATATGAGACACATAATCTTTAGTTAACTTTTATTTAAGTAATTTTTTTTTTTGTATTTAGTTATATTTTTATGATTAATTTTGATAATATATACAATAAATTAATGTTTCTCTAAATTTTTTTATTTTAATACATAATTATTTTACTAAACACATTTTTCAATATTTTCACTTTCTATGATTCTTTAACTAATTTTACAACCCATATAATATCTGTATAAAATTTTTGTTGCTATTATTTCTTTTTTGTCATTTATTATTTATAAAATACATAAAGAAATTTTCTTTGAGAGTTCTTTAAATAACTATGTAGCTCAAACAACATCCATATAAAAGTTTTCTTGTTACTAAGAAAAAATGTTACTATTATATAAAATGATTATATTTTTATCACAAATATCTTTAGGATTTGTTAATAACATAACATTATCCATGTAAATTGACAATAGAAAAGGGTGTCTTCTTATATGTATATATCCTTTACACTTTATAAATAATTTTTCTAACTAATTTATATATAAGTGAAACAGATGATACATTCTTATTTAATCTCTATTTTACTCTTGATTTTGATGAGTCCTTATAATTTTATTATTTATTGAAATGCTCTAATTTATAATTAACTTTTCATATAATTAGAAATTATCTCTTCTCCACTCTACTTGAATTCCTACTTTCTCCATTATATTTCAAATTTGCTAAACATAGTATGATAATTTTTAGGAAATTAAAAAAGCATTAAAAAATATTGATTCTTCATATCCTTTTCAAAATATCAATGAAAAGTTATGAGATGGTCAATGGTTGAATGCTAAGGCCAAAAGAAACCCAAGAAAATTTCCTCACATTTTTTTGTTAAGTTCCATGCCAAAATTATTAACACTATGTAATTGTGCATTATACTAAACAATATCTAATTCAAATCTATAAGAATGTGACATACCTTTAGTTGTATATGCACATAATATAAAGGATTTGACAAATTCCTACTAAATTGATTACTTAGTAATTGAATTACAAATGTTTTTTGGGGGGGGGAAATACAAATTGTCAAACTTTGTCATATAACTATGAATAGAGTTGTGCTTTGTAAAACAATTCCATAGAATAATAATTTTATGTTATCTTATATTAATCTTCTTCATATTATTTTTTTAATATTGGTATAAATATTTAATAGTATGTTTTCTATGTATCATGTTGCTAGCTACTATATGTAAATTTTCTAGAAACATAATCTTTAATTTCAATGGAAGAGACTACAGTGTTGTGCCAGACTTGTTTTGTAATAATCGCATTTCCATATCTTTTGACTATGATAGTGGATATATAATTAGTTTAATTTTATTTACATAACACATATGTGATCTTATTTTTTTTCGAGTCATTTATGTTAGCATTCTAAAAAGATAAATTTTAAAACCTACATCAAATATCTTTTATATGAAAAAATAAAATATCAAATTAAATTCACATATCAACTATATAATTTTATTTTTTTTAAGTTTTAATTAAATTTAAGTTTTAACATTATTGTAAAAGATAGATATAATATTTTAAAATGTAACACAAATATTTTCTTCATAATCCAAACTTTATATATTTTCATTATCACTTTCTATATTTTATCAGATATATATAACCAAATTCTAAGGTAAATAATCTTCCTATAAATTTATAAGCTATTATTACATAATAACATATTTAGTAAAATAAACATGAATAATAACATCACTACAAGAAAAATGGTCATTTAGCCTCACATTAGCACCACTATTTGTAAAGGATTTGACAAATCCTCACTTTTCAAATAGTGGTGCAAAAGTGGTGATAATGTGGAGATACGCAAGTGGTGTTATGTTTTTTGGTGCAAAAGTGGAGTTAGTAAAGAATGTTAAATTTGTTGTTAAATGCATATGTGGCATTCCATGGTGAATGGTGAAAACCACCAAAAACAAATCTAAGGTGGATTAAGATATCGTGATGCAAAGCACCAAAACCATTTTTACCAAAATTAGAAATTTACCATAAAAATATCAAAATTATAATTATAATAATAAATTGCATATGGTGCAAAACACCATAAAATAAATAAAAAGTTAAATAAATTTATTATTATTATTATTATAATAATAAAATAGTATGTGGTGTAAAGCAGCATAAAATATGAAATGGTGCAAAAAAAAAAGCCTCCTTTATTTAGGAAGGTTATATATTCTAGGACAGATCAAACCATGCATGCAGAAACACTGGACTTGTGTCTTGGGAGGTAGGGTTAGAGAAATATCATACTGCTAACACCAATCACTTTTTTTTTTTAAAGTAGGTTTATTGCCTGTAAATACAATTGTTGTATGAAAGATAGTTTCTCTAATTAAAATATGATAAAAATAATTTAACTTAATCTCATTGCAAATTCTAAAATATTCCCTTATCTATTCGAGAATATTTCTAAGAATACTGTGAATTTAAACAAAAGTGAGACAATTAACTTCATTCATACATTTTTTAAAATATCCCAATCTATACTAAACATAAACATTAACCACTATAATCATACAATAAATATGCACTGAAACCTATAATGGTGGAATAGGGCATGACATAGTCCTTTCAAAAGGGTCTATAGAGTGAGCTCATTGGGGTTTTCAATAACTTTTGAAAGTGTTTGCAAAAAGGCAGTAGGTCAACACAATATATAATCTTATGATCTGTTGTCACATTAACCTGAAAGATAACAGTTTAATATTAGATGCCTCCTTCAGTTTGATGCCAATACAAGCTTCAATGCATGATGAATTACATATAATATTTTTTGACACATTTAATGTAACACCTCCAGTTTAGGAACACACTTTTTTTTTTTTTTCAGATGTTATATTTACCTCTTATTGCTTCAATTTCTTCATTAACTTTTAATATCCTTTTATTTTCCATCCCCTTTTATAACATTCAATATTTTCCATGTGTTATAAAATACCATGCCTCTCTTAAGGCCCATATGAAAAAATCATTTTCTTTCGATCACACATATGCCACCTATGTGTCAATATATAACCCTATATACCATTATAACATACATGTATAAAGATGAAAACCACGTATGGTTATCATTTGATAGAATTAATTAAAATTGGCATAACTTTATGCATAACCTTTATATATCTACGTACCCCATAAATATTTTTATATTCTTTGATAAGACTATGGGCCGATGCCCATCGATATATAAACAACTATTCCATATACATGTTTGAATGTCACATGTATCCATATATATAACCTTTGATAATTTTCTTGCAAGCACATGTGTGGATATATAACTCGTCTATATATAGCCCACATACTTTTATCATCGTGGTAATATATTTTAACGCGTTCATAACTATAGATAAGCGGCATATATAAATGTTTTGACATTATTTGTTTGGCGATTGCATATGTGGTTATATATATATATCATACGTAATAACAAAACACACCCACTTTTATAATTCATTGACTCGGCAGAAATATGTAATAACAATAGAATCAGATTTCGCCTCCTGCTTACACTATACATATTATGCAGATGCGTTTACACGTACGAGAAAGATGTGGATACAGGTATAGCGTGTATCTATGATCAGTTCCGCCGAGGTATGAGTTCGATGCACGTTCAAACTTATCATGGTGGGCGGTGAGTCATCATAACAGTGATTTATTATCAGTCTTGGAGAGCCGCACCCTACCAGGGCAGGTATAACCCCAACCCTGGTCCTGAATCTTGTCGGCGTCTACTTCATTAATCAACCCTGCAATTAGTTTCATCGCGGTAGGTTATATCATCATGTTTTATATTTTGATGCCCTTTCAGTTTTCCATGAGATTGACCGCCACGCATCTGGACGCCTCTGCGTTACACCATTCATAATGCCAGGTAGATTTCATCGAAATGTAATCGTTTTGGTTTGTGACAGCGCATGTACGAGATTGTTTATTTTGTTATACGCCTAGGATGATTCGCGCGTACCGGATCAGAATGGTATAGCCATGTTGCTTAGGGTTCTGACGGATCTGGATTGTATTGCGATTTCAATCTAATATTTTGAGGGTTGTTGTACACAGAGATAGCGTATTACTCAGGAGGTTGAGGTGCCCGACGCCGGCGCTTGCAGGACTGATGTCCCTCAAGTAATCTGTGCGTACCGTATATGGTTGTTAATCCAGACTGGCTCAGTACTGCGGGAGCCAGAGTCGGCGTCTCAGTACCTCGTTGGCCATGCTATTGCCTCCACGCGTAGTATGGTGTCGGTTAAGCTGGTTCTCCCAAATCAACTTGGAGATATCTCTGATTTGTTTGGGGCAGTGGGATTAGGGTTCCGCCTACCCTTCCCATTCGTCCTTGCAGCAAAAGCTCAACGTATTCTCCTCCCTTTCTCTTTATATACTGGCTCGACTCACAGTCGAGTCTTACTCCAGTTATTATGATCGTAGTTTTACATCCTTCCTCCAGAAGGCGCGAATCTCTTTCAGGAGATTTGATGCGAAACCCTATGGCGATCCAGAGCATTCGCTTCGGCTCCGGAGAGAAAGTTGAGCGTAGGATTTAACAGCTGCACCCGAGTCTGCTCTCGTCAGTTTTTTTTTTTTTTTGAATTCTTTTGTTTTCCTTTAGTTTCTGCTTTAGACTAATGCGGTCGGTTTTCTATTTCAGGTCTTTCGACTGCTAGGATTTTTTTCGCCCTCGCCTGGACAGGAGTCGCAGGCTTACAGGCCGCCCCCTTTTGATTCCATTCTAACGCGCTCTGTCACATTTTTCATTGAAGCAAAGCAATTTCCATAGGTCCAGCTCGGTTTACAGTTATACTAGCGCAGAGATTTATGCCTCTGGTTTCTTGTCGTGTATTCAGCATTCTAGTGTTGTTAATATTCAAGATTGATTGTGGACTGTTTGTATGGTTCTATTTGTCCTATCTAACATGAACTGAGATCAGTGGCATAATAGCCATTCGAGTCCCAGCTTATTCATTTGTGGTTACTGCAGATGGCATAAAGAGCGGATCTAACCCCGCCAAGGAGGAAGCGAGCTTTACTGTCGGTAACCCCCTCTCTCCTCGCGAGTTCACCCTCAGAACAATTTTTATTTTAAATTTGGCATACTCTCGTTATTCGGCCTTAACATATGTAGACCTGCACTGTCATGGTGAATGAAATCTATTTCCTTATGGCAGAACAAGTTCCTTCCGCTTATGCCATATGCCCATTCGATACCCTGTGTACCGGTTGGGTGCTCGGCCAGGGCTAACGTCGAGTTCATTTGGGGTTGTATAATTGAGTTGAATGTCTATCATTGTTTTTAATACCACTCTCCATGCGATAGATTGGTACAATATGATAGCTAGTCTTGGATAACTTCGAAGTCACATGCATGCATAACATACTCTGTCCACAAGCACTTCGTAGTTGGATTTAATCTGCATAGCGTCGTTTTGATTTTGTTTTTTTTTTTTTTTCCTGCTCTAAATTCATCCGAACCACTGTATGCATTCGTGCCTTGGCAGCTTAGGGTTTATTAATTTGTACAGCCTAAATACGTAAAATGTATACAGCGACCCCATGTGATATGAGGATTTGAATATACCGTGATATATATATTTAGATTTACTTGCCGCATCCATTAAATCGCGTCTCGTTATGATTCATTTTGTTTTCATTTGAAACTGTTCGAACAGATGGGACTTCGAGATAAAAACACTCGAATAAGAGAGCACCATGATCTATGAAAAGTTTTTTTTTTTTTTTTTGGAAACAGCCCTAATGGTTCTGCATATCGAATTGTTGACTGTCTAATTAAAAGTAACGCATCGGCTTCCTGTCGACTGCTGGACTTTACAATTAAATCGACGCATTTAATTTTCGACGTACATAGTAGGATAATTTCTTATGGTCTCGTCCTTAATTCAAGTATGATTGTTAACATATATATATTTTGTTGTTAACTGCTTACGCATGTAATCGATAGCTCGGTCAAAAAGGTCCATTAAGTATGGATTTAGTCCATAGCCCGACTATTTATTTCAAAGGGTTGGAGTAATATTTTTTTTTTTAAAACGCCATACACATTATAATTGCTATAATTATTATTTCAAAGGTTACAAGTAGATTTTCCCATAATGTATGCATGCAAGATGTTATAAGAGCTATTAGGCTCTTATATATATATTTTTTTTGTTCATATATAGATATTCGATAGTGATTAGATAAATTTCCTTAACTATAATTTAAATCTTTGGCTATGGTACTTGATTCAATGACTAGAGGTAGATTTAGAAATAAAATCTATACCACTATAATCATTACAAAATCCTATAAGGTAGAGTTACTACTTCTCTAGCAAAATTTCGATTTGTCGTATTCAATTGTTCTTTACTTTCTTCTTTTAGATATGCAACCTGTGACCTTAATTCTGCTATAATGTTTCTTTAGCATACCCATAAGCATATAATATCAATTTTTGTGTCTCAAGGGGGACACAACAATAGTTAATCATCTATAGAAGCTAAGTAACTTCAGATTTAAACCGACCTTGGTTTAGAGTTTCTGGAGTTTCTACTCTATGGATTTCTGGTCTACAACTAAACAGAATCTGGAAGGTGAATGCCTTAGGATGGATTCTGTTAAATGTAGTACTAACATCAAACACACCATTTAATTAATTTTTCTATATGTAGCCAATTCATACCATCAGAAAATAGAATAACAAAAATTTCAGAACATACCACAATCTGCAAATGACCAACCTCCCAACCTTAGAGTCCTCTTTGTCTCCCAGGACTCACCCCCGAGCTGAGATCACCTCCTAGAACAGATCAACCTCTGATCTGCCTAGGAGCAGATTATTTAAGCTCATATTTCCCCAAAGAATGTTTCTAATTCTGCTTCCAGAATAGCAGGATGCTTTCTTTCCTGTTTAGCCTAGGCTTCCCATTTTGGGATTCTTTAAAGTTGTTTTATGCTTTTCCTCAGCTTTTCCAGCTTTTCTTTACCTCTTCCCAACTACTCCTCTTCATTGGGGAAATTTAGATTTCTCCTCAAATCTAAATTAATTTCTTTCAAGGATTTTTGAAAGATTTTGGGGATTTGTTGCCTTATCCATCCTCATGGATTTGGCAAGTGATCTCTAATTCTCATCTTGGTCAAAATGCACAATCATTTTATTTATTTCCTCAAATAAAATATGAAATTACATTCACACCACACTTATCCCTTGGGGTCCACCCCCTTAGGATTTAAGTTCAAATGTCTAACTTTAAAAATTCAACACACAAATTGGGGGTGTTACATTTAACATTTTGTTTGATATATATATATATATATATATATATATATATATATATTGACTAGATATAATACAATTGCATGATCAATTTTTTAAGTGAGAATTGTAATACAATAAAGATACTTGATCACATTAAGATGCTCAAGATTTTCAGATAGCTATTTGAAAATGAGGAAGTTGATTAAAAATTTCCAGATGCCTTACGAGCCTATTACGAAAACACATTCTAACATGACAAACACTTTTTACGTCATAAAAATTAGAGAGATTTATACCTGCATTTGGTGTTTCAAACCGATTAATCCATCAACAGTCACAACAACTATTGGTTGGGACGCCCCCACAACCATAATTGCTCCTTGTCAAACATTAGAAAGTTCATTTTAAGAGTTAGCCTTGAACAAAGAGAAAACATGTGTGGTTCAACTTGAGAATGGAATCGACTGAACCCATTTGAAGACAATAATGCAGCGTTTAATTATAGAACCAAGAGGCAGGATTGCATCAGAATGGTCCACACAAAACATTCCTAATTTAGAAAGAGTAAAAGTTCCTCCAAAGAGGCTAGGAATATAAGAATTAATCTGTTATAGTTGACCTTGTGAAACTCAAGGCACATCTACTTTAATAATTGAGACACAAAAAACAGTTATAATGACAGCCTTGTGTTGGGAATGGTTAAAGGCTACCAAAAAATAGACAGGGAAATTATCTTTTGATTAGAAAATCAAAGTAGATCTAGAACACGAATAAGTAGAACAGATTCATAGTGCATTTTCACAAACCTGTATTATTTTCGTGAGGCAGAAGCTAGTTTGCAAGAGACTTATCTACCAATTCCTTCCATTTGATAGAGAGAGTGTATATATAAACCTAAAAGCAAGATACAAAATCTGAAAATTTTAGACTTACAAAATTTCAATCGGAAAGTAATGTACAATACTACTAAGGCTTCATAAATTTAACCATAAAAAAGAATGTAGCAAAAATTTAATTTTGATATAACAAAGGCTGAGATCTAAAATGTATATAATCTGGATTCCAAACCTTGTCTTTATCCTGAAGCATAGGTGTATTTAAACCTCCATCCATAGCCACAATGACTTCAATGTTTATGTTGCTATTGTAGGTGAAATTCTTGCCATATTTGCATATTGCATTGACTTTTGGGTGTTTGGCTAAAGCAAGGGCAGTGACTTTTGCAAGCAATGCATTCATTATCACTCCTTTAGACTTGATATACACATGAGAGTACAACTTGGAAAAATTACTAGTACCTCAAGGCATATGCATACAACAAAGGTCTTCGGCCTCCTCATGACTTTCTAAATATAGTTAAATTTTCATACTGCTGGAAACAAACTTCCCAAGGATGCTCAACATAAAATTTGCATCCAATATGCCCATCATTGGCACATGTGGATAGCATCAAATTCAACAGTGAGTAAGACTACATACTTTAAAAACAAACTCTCATGAAAAGACGCATGGGGCCTCATCCTGCTATAAATTATAAGACATGCCATAATGGGAATCTAAAGTCTAGATTATGTTGACCAGGTATAAGCTACAGGGAAGATGCACAAACCAAAAATGTGAAGGAAAAAAATGTAACTAAAGTATAGAAACATTGAGAACAACTGCATAAAGCCACAAAATGCAAATTAAATAACAAGAAATAACACCCAAAATTTAATCATGTAAAGTGCACCATGTTGAAGCTCAAGATATCATATTGATAGACTGATGGAGAAGAAAATTGCACTCCTCAACATATCATAGTTACAGAATGTGACAGTGAAAACATGGGGGAGGAATAATTCAAATATTCAATGCTAGAAAGCACACCATGATCAAGTTAAGAAATCAGGAAAACAATGGCGAAATTGTTTTCATTTCATGGTCCATCTCATATATGGTTGTACTAATGCTAATTACTTTTCTGTAATAGTATAAGGTCCATCATATGATGAGGTCAACATTACCCATGTTACAACATCTCCCTCATACAGGGCTGTAGAAGCACCTCTTAGCACAACCATCATTTAGAAATGCCATTACTTGGGTGACTTTCTCATATTACCATAGCTATATGTTGACTATTTCATTAAGAGGTGATGTGTTTACTTTGTTGGCATATTTTCAACAATATTTTCAAACATGAATTTAGTCATTAATATGTCCAGTACCAATGATCTGTGTATTTAGACTCCAATCATACTTTATGGAGCCCAGGAGAACGATAGTAGGAGCCATGAAAGTGTCATTCAGAGAGTGATTGGTTGTAAACCTTCCACTTGGCATTGCCCCTTCATCAAGCTATTATGATGCATCATGATCAAATTCATGTTGCCACATATTCCAATAGAAACAGAGTAGGAGAATCATAGGTCAGTTTTGTAAGCCTATAACCATATGACACATGCACATTCTCATATCAACGGTTAATGCACAATGAATTTGTGGTACCTTGGCATAATGTAGAGTCTAGACTCTAGACCATGTTAGCTATTGGTTGCTCTAGAAGCATTTTCACCTAGCTAGGGGAGCGCTTCATGTGATGTGGAGGGTTAATGTTCCCCTAGCCCCTTTGTTGTATATTTATTGACTTATTTTTTGAAATATTAGTAGGTCTATATGCTAGGGATGCTTACTTTGATGTGGCAGTTTCCACACATGGCAATTTGACACCTTCTACATGGGTGCACTTGTTTAGGAGGATGGGTGCTTAGGACAATGGATTAACAACCTTGGAGGAAATTATGCACTTAGAGGTTGGGCACAGAGCCCTAGAGGCATAGGAGCTACCTTGCATATATGGTAGGGAGGAAAAATTGACTTGAGGAGCCATTGTTGATGAATGTACCATCTTGCTTAGAGGAGCCCTTGACATCTGGACACCTAGATTTGGAGAGTGCACCACCTTTGGGATTGTAGAAACCATAAATGAAATAATCATAATAAGAAATTAATGGAAAAAGGTCCAGAAAAGTTTAAATCAACAATAATTCGGAAATAATTAGGGAAAATTTAGAATTGACCAATCTTGACAGACCTATACTATTACACAAAATAATCAAGATAATTTCAAAATAATTGTTTCATTAATTGCATCAAGATTGGATGAAGATCTTCATCTATGGTAGAAACCCTATTGTGCCTTGTGGCATTCATTCTTAAAGCGGCTCACTACTAGAGGCATTTTTGTTGACTTAGCAATAGGGTTGCTTGTGGACTTGGTCCATGTTTTATTGTTAGCCTCCCTCACCTAAGTATATATAAAGGGAGAATATTGTCTTTTTAATCACTTGTATTGTGTCTTAGAGATGTGATGGTGTGATGCTGTCTATTGGAGGATCTCAAAAGAACAATTATTTACTCATGTAATAGGGAAGTGCTTTTGAGAGGCATGTGCTGGAGATCTTGGGCTTGTGTAATGCAAGTGAAGAGTAAAGCTTGTGAGATGCAAGTGCGGATCTAAGGGTTGGACAGTTCATGTGATACTATCTTGTTATTAAGGTTATGAAAATGTTAGTATTGCTTGGTGGAATGCCTTGGTAAGCATCTAGTTTGCAAAAAGTGTGATTTCTATCGCCAGTGCTTGCGAAGCTTTGGAGAAGTTCTTGCTTGAGATAAAGTAGTAAGACTTGGTACATAATCTTTGGAAACTCTAATTTATTTTACACTATCTTCGTATTTTGAAAAAAAGGACTTGTGCCACTACTATCCTAAATTCTGTTATTATGATCTAATTTTCAAACCTTGTTTTCACATGTTTTGAGCAAGTTCAAACAAAGGAACAAAGTTCAAACAGTCCAATGTTAAGAGTCAAATCTAAAATCAGATGTCAAAGTATGATAATACAATGATACATAATAAGATCAAAAATGACATGAGATCAAAAATGTGAAAAATAAGCCTCAAGTGACTAAAAATAGTATTTAAAAACCCATAAAGAGAGTCAAACTGGTCAAACTGATGGGTCAAATGGGTAAGATTGACAGGTCAACCAGGATTTTCCAGGCCAATTGTGGCAAACTGGTTTGACTCAGATTGTACTATTCAACACTTGGTACATTTGGTTTCAAGCTAATCCTGCCCAGTTTGGGTGGCAGATCAGATAGAACTGGCAGGCCCTAGTCCGATAAAACTATGGACGTGATATGAAGATCTCCATCACCTGGGGCTAGAGCACCTCGGTTGTAACTTGTAAGAGCACCTTGCTTTTCTCGGTGCAAATATTGTGTTTTTTACTCAACAACATACAAGAATATGAACAGTGTTTAACTATTCTAATGCAATAGATGCATTCTGTTCAAACACATTTCACTCAATCACATAATCATAGACTTCAGCAGAATGAAAATACAAGTAAAATATAACCAAATTCATGAAGTTCTAAAAATTAAAAAACCAAATTCATGAAGTTATAAAAACTAAAAAGTTCTCTACAACATAGACTGGTATCTCAAGTCCTCCTCAAAATGGCGAGATCACTACACATCGATTTTCTATCCTCGGGCCTTTAACCCTAAACTATCATTTAACGCAAAATAATTCCTGCATTAAAGACATAATCATCATCCTCCAAATCTATCTTTGACAATTTGGTTCGCATATGTTGAAATTTCTTCTAAGACAAGACAGTTTAAGTTTCACCTGTCATTGAGCAAGGCAAACACCATTCCAAAACCTAGAGAGCAGCATACCTATATACCTAAACTTTACTCTGGATGAAAAAAGAGACAATTCATTTTTTAGTACCACTATATTATAAGATAAAGGTAGAATATACCATCTATAACATTATAAAGGAGCACATCTAGTTCTCCATATATCTTCTTTAGATTTGAGGGTCTAATGTTCTTAATAATGTGGTGTGGGGATTTCAGGGCAAATGACTACTTTAGATTTGGAAACCATCACTGAAGTTTAGTAATAGAAACATGTTTCCAGTTGCATATAAAGCTAACCATACTAAAACCACCCTTTAGATAACGTGATTCATGAAAAAAGAAGAAAGAATGCTATGTTTATGGAGGTTCTTGGAAAATAGATATTTGACTAATTTTGCTCATTTTTTGTTCATGTGCTACTCCTTTTTCTGTTATTGAAGAAAATGGCATTTGTAAGCATGCTTTCTAGTTTTCCCAATTCTACTTGTGAGCTTACAAAATCTCTCTAGGCCCAAAAACCTTATTCTACCATTGAATATTCATACCAATGGTTTTTGTTCTTTAAGAATACCCATGAAAACCTTATTCTACCATTGAATATACATATCAATGGTCTTTGTTCTTTAAGCATACCCTCTTGTGACCTTTGAATTTCAATGTAATTGTCAAGATACATCAGTAAAACCTTACCCGTTTGAATTATGGGCTATAAAACATGAATGTTTGTACATATGTATATGAACCCTTCGGTGTGCAGGTAGAGGTGTCCTAAATTTAGAAAATATCCATTTCATTTGACTGTATTTAGTGTGTTTAAGTAATTCTCATGTTGTCATAGCAAAAGTTTGATGAACTGATAAATTGAATATGAAAGGTAAATTGAAATTTGATAGATAAGCCCCTAAAGGAGTAATATGGTTTAGATTTGTGCTATCCCAAAAGTATTACATGGGCATGGAATTTGAACCAATTCTGCCTTAAAACAATTTCTATAAGCTTTGATCTGCAACTTTTGGAATTTAGAAATTACTTTTATAAACAAATTTGGGACAAAATTGGTTGGTATTACTACCATCATCATATATTGATTGGACTTGGGGCTGATCCAATTGATAAGAGGACACTCTTCTAAATTCATTATCTTCATCCTCTATCCGAATATGTTGGTGGTTCTTCTTTTGGGTGTTTTTCTAAGTTATGAATACCTCCAGATTAGAAGCATCAAGCCCTTTGGTAGGTCATGTTTAGGAAGCTCTGTGCTTGTTTCAGCAAGCACGACTACACACCAAATCAATGTACAAAGTTTCCTTCTAAATTATATAAGAACTCAATTGAGTCTTGTGCAGTGACCACATTTTCCTTTTAAATTCTATAAGAACTGAATTCAGTCTTGTGCAGTAACCACATCATGGAGAATGGCAGTGCATGTACATTTATCTGATACTTCATTATGTTCTTAACTGAAATTATTAGATATTTTATAAGAGAATATTTACCTGTTGTTTGTAAACTATGGGATTCAAGAACAAGCATAAGCAGTGCAAAGAACTCGTCGCTATGATCTAACACTTTATGCAGTGCTAGTCTTCATTGTGCCATTACCTAGACCATAAAGCAATACTAGCCTCAAGTCATTTTTTCCCACAGCTGAACCATTTTTTGCATACAGACTACATTTTATTTTAAAACAAAAGAATTCTAGAGCAGACGCTGTATAGAACTAAAAGATCATAAAATTCAGAAAATTGCATTCATTAAGTGCACAATGCATGACTTTCATTTCAATGACTAGTTGATCGTATCAATCACTAGCAAAAATTAAGGATAGATTTAGTGCGTGAGAAGACTGCAGTAATGACACTATCAATGGGCACCACTCAAAAGATATTGATGAATTGCATACATGTTTGTCCTAATAAAATCAATGATGACCTAAAATTTTCTAGCAATACATTTCCTGTAATGCATCTCAAAAATATAGCTTTTACTGTATAATTAGGACTAATTTCATTAAAAAATCAACACTTGGCTTTCGTGACCAGGTTTAGTGGCTTCGTAGCTTGTCAAATTAATGCCTTCAAGTGAGACTAATACCAATCAATCAACACTCCATTACCTCCAAATATAAGAAATGCAAAGTGTAGGATTATAACCAAATTTTGGCTAGCAAACAACACAGGAAAAACAAAATCCCGAGAGAGATCGGTATAGAGGATATGGACTTCTCAAGAAAATTTTGAATAGACAAAAAGGCAGAAACGAACCCCAATAGAGTATGTCAGTGCTTCCAATAAGCTAGCAGGAAGTTGATGGGTGGCCGCCATTTCAAAAAAGGTAGGGCGACTACCTTGTTTTCCAAGCTGCAACAACATATTTTTCTGTACTCTCTGATTTACCTCATCTTCCCTTGCTTCTTCAAAAACATGAAGCAAATTGACAATTTAAGAAATGAATATGCATCAACCAGGGTCCCTTATTCCACGAATATTATATAGTGGAATGTTTGAATTATATGCCCTTGGCACGGGCTTATCTTATTTGTATTTCCATTAAAGCACTCAAGCTCACCTTTGCCTCTTCTTCTAGGTATTTATCAAGTAAAGTGAGCATAATATTTCTTGGCTTTTTTATGCCAAGAAGAATATAAGATAAAATTTTAAAAAGTAACACTATTTTTTATTATTTTTTTATTTATCATAATTATATCAATAAACGAGTGTGAACTATCGAGTGTCATAGAAATCAATTTTTTTTGCACAAAATAGACTTCAGGAAAAGGTGCAAATAACCCATGCAGAACAAAATCGGTTTAAAAATCACCAACGCAAAATAGTGATTTCAATGATCTCCTCCAAATAATCTAAAGAATGAACCTGAAAATAAAATTAAAGTATTATAAATCAATTATCACCTGAACAGAGTAGCAAGTCTAATGATCACCTAGAGAGAGTAACAAAAATTTCCTTCAAAGATTCATCAAATTCCTGAAACCAGGAAAGAACCTATGAATTCAATGTTCCAACAAGATTTCTCACGGGTGTGTAAAGGCTGTTGTCAAACAGGAGGATAAAAGAAAATAACTAAATAAATCATGAAAGAGGCCTGTGTGTGCTATGTAATGAAGTTGAAGAGAATCACATGCTTTACAACGTTATGTACAAATGTCAGATTGAAATGCTCAATTAGACAAGAGGATGATAATTTCCCTGGTTTACTATCAGGGAGGAATATGGAAGAAAATAGACCGTGAATTAGGGCTCTATGTACTATTATCAAATGAAGATGAGGAGGATTCAAATATTTACTACCTTATGTACAAATTCCATATTAAAAAGCGCAATTAGAAAAGAGGATGATATTTTATTTGTTTTATTGTAAAGGCGAAGATGGAAAAAAATAGTCTGGGTTTCTGTGTGTTATCTAATGAAGTTGAGGAGAATCACATACTTTACTGCCTTCTCTGTGAATTTTTGACTAAAGCTATGAATTAGATAAGAAGATGATTTTTATATCCTGTACTTTCAAGCACAAAATGAAAGGAAATAGAGGGTAGGGCTGCAACAAATCGGAGATACCACTTCTTTATTGTTGCGTTCACATTGGTATAATTATCATCATATGTTGGAAATTATATGCTATGGCAAACCAACCCAAATAACATGGAATATAAATGAAGAACATTAAAATTGTCTTATCAAAAATTGTTCTAGAACTGGTGCAGATTCCATTTCTACCCTATATACATTAGCAACATTTAACTGCATTTCAAATCTGAATATTGATATGCAAGAACTACCTCTACATTCCATTTTCATTTTCAAATCTATTTTTAGATGGACTTAGAGAAAATTTAATGTTAAGTTTATGTACCTAGAGGGTCAATTTATGGAATAACACGGATGCCATGGTTTCGACCAAATTTGACGATTTGCTTGACATCCTTGTTATAATACCACATTTCTGGTGAGTAAGATCCATTGATAGCAAGGGTGGGCTCTGAATTTAATTTGAGGGATAAGGACTATGAATCGGTTGTGTGCCAGTGGGAGACATTAAGCTTGTTATAGCTCATTGGCCCTTATGATCCACAAAATGTCCCTGAGGGCAAATTGATTTGAGGAAATTGCATCATTCCTTCTTTCGTACGGAATATTGTGTAAGGTGAAACGTAATTTGTTCATACCTGAGAGTTAGAGAGAAGAACAGGGGAATCCAGCAAGGTAGTAGGCCTGAGACCATGGGGGTGGTCAAATAAGGAGATCTCACCCCACCAGGTGAAGGAATATACGGCAAGCACTTAAACTGAGTTGTATTCAATCTGGGTGCATTGAATCCCCCTCAGGTAACCAATCTCTCTACAAAACTACCGCCACTAGTCCTTGTAAGCGGTTTATGGACCTGCCCAAGACTGCTCGTCGGAACCGATCCAGCCGCAAAACCTCCTGAAATACTAAAAGGATCATTATCATTATTGCTCATGCTGCTTCTGTTGTTGCAATTAAATATTTTTCTCTTTTGCTGCTGCTGTTGCTGCCATTAAAGCTCGCGGGTGATAAGGGCTTCACGTTTTGTTCTTGGCCCTGTGAGGTTTCGATCTGCCATCCTGCGAGAAGGACCGGGAAATGAAGTCATCTGCCATCATATAGGAAAACCCCATCTGTTATTTCCTTCATTCCTGACCATATATTTTGCAGGAGTTTCGCATACTAATCATCCTTTTGAGAATCAAAACCTGCAAAGGATTTCGATCACATGTATATATAGAGGATGTTCTGTGAGGAGGGTTGTTGTGAGTTGAAGGGGATTATTCGGTGAAAATTGGGTATATACAAATTGTATCTGGTCATATGGGTGCAAATTCACAGTTTTAGGGGCCTAGTGATTATGAGTTACCATGTATGACTTGGTCAATAGTTTTGTGTTTTGCATTTTTGTAGTGATTAATTTGGACTAAGTCAATATGTATCAAGAAATTTATATTAAGTTAATATTTTAAAACACTAATATAAAGATGAATCATGAGAATAGTTTTGTATTATTAACCTCATGTGGTTAGTCAAAGGTTAATAATTAAAATAACTTATGCCTTTGAAGTACATATATTTTCTTTCCATTTATAAAGATGGTAAGAATTTTATAGAAATTTTAGATATAAGTAGAGTCTAGTGAAAAATTATTGTTTAAAGGTTTTGTTTAGTTCATAATCAACTTAAATAGTAAGAAAAACAAGTGAAGTTGTAGATCAATAAGAATTTTAGATTTTTTATCATCATATATCAACAATTAGAAAGAATTTTGCTATAAGATTAGATAGTTCTTTAAAATTTATCTAGTGTCACAAAATAAGTTTATATTTTGGTAATAATTTGATAGAAATTTTAGGCACGGTTGGAATTCTACTATGATCCAAAGCTTATTCATAGTAGAACAATGCTTTTACAAGTTTTTCCAAGTTCTAGGTCAATCTGTATTATCAAAATTTCATTGTGGTTTTGGATGAATGAGAACTATATTGACTATTTGTGTCGTCAAATTTTTCCCATTATAGGGAAATTTACTGATGTATTAAATGGCTCTATGATATCACCCCTAACCTCCATATTCACAAACTGAACATGGGTGTTCAATAAACATGTAGTTATGATTGAGATCTTTATTATGGACCTAAGTGTTTACTTAATCAGACATTGTGCATGGCATGGCATGTTGATACATTCTTCAACGCAATTGTATTAGTTTTGTGAAACCATACAATCATTTTTGCACTAGTGACCAAGTTCCAACAGCTACAACAAGAACAGATAATCCTACACCAATGTTGATTTCCCTACGTGTTCATCTCATCCGTGGTTTAATAAACCTATGGTACTACAATGATCACCAATCAAGTATGACTAGGGGAATTGCAAGTCCATGCCAATGTGACTGCTGAACATGGACTAAGATAGTTCCTATGAAAGTGGTGATCAAGTTTGTACATTGTGCTTAATATAAGGTGCTTATAGTCATTAAGTGATAGTTGTAGTTACAAGGATAAGGTTTTGGTGTTATAATGCAAGGATTATAAGGACTAAGGGCTTTGAAGGCTAAGAATTGTTGGGAATATGGATTATAAGGTTAGGCGTTTTAATGCAAGGATTATAAGGACTAAGGTTGTAAATATTAGGGATTACTTAAAATATGGGTTATAAGGTTATATTAGGGGTTTTATGGTTTACGATGGTAAAATGTTAAGAGATATAGTGGTTATAGTATTATGGTTATGGTTTATATGTGTTAAGGATTATAGTGGTAAGGTGTCAATGATTATATGTATTAGATGTTAAAGAGGTAAATTATTTTAGAGGATAAGGGTTGTAATCTTTAGGTATTAAGTGTGGTAGGGGTTATAAGGATTGGGTGTTATAAGTTTTAGAGGAATTAGGGCTTAGGATTAAAGTTAATATGAATTAACGATAATATAGGTTATATGTTAGAGGGATTAAGGAATATAGTGTTGTTGACAGGGAAAAAATTCCACCTTGCCAACAAGGGGGAATTAACCTAATCGTAGGTCCTACCTAGACCTGCTCTCGTTTGGAATGGCTAATTCCAACGGGTTTTAAGGAATGTTATAAGCGTTAGGGGAATAATGAGTTAGTTTTTTAGGGATTAGGGCTTAGGGCTTAGGGGCTAGAGGTTTAGGGTTTAGGGATTAGGGAAATAATAAGTTAGTGGTTAAGGGGTTAGGTATTGGGGGCTTAAGGGTTAGGGGATTTAGGCGCATTTAGGGGTTAGGGGAATAATGAGTTAGTGGTTAACGGATTAGGGATTTGGGTTAGGGGAATAATGAGTTAGTGATTTAGGGATTAGGGATTATGGGTTAGGGTATTAGGGGATTAGGAGTTAGAGGTTTAGGGTTTAGGGGTTAGGGTAATAATAAGTTAGTGGTTAAGGGGTTAGGTATTGGGGGCTTAGGGGTTAGGGGATTTAGGTGCATTTTGAGGTTAGGGTAATAATGAGTTAGTGGTTAAGAGGTTTAGGGGTTAGCAGATTTAGGCACATTTAGGGGTTAGGGGAATAATGAGTTAGTGGTTAAGAGAATACCAATTGGGGGCTTACGGGTTAGGGGATTTAGGCACAATTAGGGGTTAAGTGAATAATGAGTTAATGGTTAAGGGATTAAGGATTGGGGTTAAGGGAATAATGAGTTAGTGGTTAAGGGGCTAGGGATTGGGGTTTAGGGGTTAGGGGATTTAGGCGCATTTAGGGGTTAGGGGAATAATGTGTTAGTGGTTAAGGGAATAGGGATTGGGGGATTAGGGGTTAGGGTATTTAGGCGCAGTTAGGGGTTAGGTGAATAATGAGTTAGTGGTTAAGGGATTAGGGATTAGCGGTTAGGGGATTCAGCAGTTAAGGATTTTAGGGGTTAGGGGTGAGGGGTTAAATTGAGAAAAATTGGGGAACTTTCTGACAATACGTCAAAACTGTCAGAACTAAGGTGTCAGAAAATTGACCATATGTAATAGTGTCCCATTAATAATAATAATTTATTTCTTTCTTCGAATAATAATTTAATTAATCACTCCAATAATCATTTTAGTTCCTCTTATCTACCTAATGTCCACTCTCTTAATCTGTACTGTACTAATATAATTCAATCTTTGATTTATCATTTCGACCCCTCCCATTAATCCCTCTCCCTTATGTTTCCCTCCTCCTTCTCTTAATCCCCCTTCACCTATTAACCTTAATGATTATTTTCCTAATCCTCCCCCTCCCTTAAATCGTCTCTCCCCCAGTAAAATTTCTTCACCCACACCCCCATCCCTACCCCATCCCCCTCCTTTACCTCAGTCTTGTTTCCCTCTTCCACCCATTAATTCCAAGGTGGTTAACCTTTCCTCTCTTCAGATTGATACCCCCACTTTAAGCCTCCTCGAGAAATGCTTTAACTTTTCCCCAGTCACTCGTTCCATTCCTTTCCAGGATATTATTTTCTCCATTGAATCCATCTCCTTAAACCTTCCCTCCCATTCAGCTCAAGAGCTTTGTCAAAAATGTGGACGCATTATTAGAAACTGTAAGCTCCCTAAGCCTAACCTTTCTAAGGATGAATTTGTTGCTCTCTATCAGCTTAAATTCAACCCAAATATCCTTATTCCAAAAGATGATAACGATAACGCCTCTGTCCTATTAGATTAATCAGATTACAATCATGAGATGATGGACCTTCTATCCTCTTCCTCTCACCAAAACCTCTCTAAAAACCCAATCCAGTCCATTATTTCAAAGTTTTCCAAAGCCATTAAATACTCTTCCCTTGATCCTTCCATCCAAAATCTCCTCCTCGCACTCAATCCCATCACCCCCAGGATTTATGGTCAGCTGAAAATTCATAACCCTGGAATTCCCCTCCTCCCTATTGTCAATGCTATAGGAGGCCCCACCCATGCCCTTTCCAAATTCCTTCCCAAAAATCTTCGACCCCATTTCGGCTGCTCCTCCTCCTTCATTAAATATTTTTTATACTTTATCCATCAAATTAAAACCGTTAAGCTTGATAAGAATGACATTATATTTGGAGCAGCTACTGCGACAACAAGCCTTCCACCTATGAAGACCCCGTGTGATTGGAGCTAGGGATCCTCCTAGCAACCATGGAGAATC
Source organism: Pinus albicaulis (assembly GCA_034641835.2). NCBI lineage: Eukaryota > Viridiplantae > Streptophyta > Pinopsida > Pinales > Pinaceae > Pinus > Pinus albicaulis. Next base: position 354,922,891 of record CM076582.1, read on the forward strand.
TAGATCTGCCCCAGCCTCCTCTGCCTCCTCTGGCGCATTCTGCTAATGAAGCCTTTAGATCACTATTGGCTTCGCTTCTGAAGAAGAAGAAAACCGAAGCCGAAAATTTCATGAAAAAACTTGAAGACATTCCTGAGATTTCCCTTTCTCCTGAGGGGCTAATCCAAGTGGCCTTATCTATGGCAGATCGTGCCCTTGTGGGATATTTTATGGGTCTTTGGCCCTCTCCTAAAACAACCGAGACTTGGGTTGTGAAAAATTGGGTCTCTTTTATCAAGAACAATGTAACCTCCTACTTCTTGGATAGGGGCTACTTTCTGTTTGAATTCATTTCAAAAGAGGATAAAGATTTGATATTTAGGAATGGTCCCTTCTTCATGGGCCCTCAGGGGCTATATCTCAACAAGTGGACGTCAGACTTCGACCCAGCAGTGGATGTCCCGACGGCTGTTTCAATCTGGGTAAGGCTGCCGAACTTTCCAATGCACTGGTGGAACTGGAATTCATTGAAACACATAGGCAATGCTCTGGAAAAATTTATTGACCAAGAAAATAACAACGATCAATATGATTGTGCCTGAATCTATGTCGATTTCAACCTAGAGGTGTGTCTGCTAGAGGCAATAAAAATCAATGTCGGCAGTTATTCCGATGTGTAAAAGCTTGACTATGAGTGGCTTCCCTTCAAATGCCGAAAATGTCATGAATACGGGAAATTTAATAGAGGTTTCCCAAGCAACAAAGAGGTGGAGAAAGGAAAAGAGAAGGCTTGGATCCAGGTTAAGCGGTCAAAGACTTCTCACAAAAAACAAAAAGTTGTTGGGGCTTCAAAAGGAAAAGGTTCTCAACCTGCTTCGGATTAGGAAACCCCTTTCCCTAAAGGCAAAAAAAAGAAATTTATGCCTCTCAACTTAGCTTCAGTAGAGGTCCAGGAGGTCGAGATGCAAAATAAAGTCACCCTAGACAAAGGGACTCCCTCAGGCTCGAAGCAAGGTGAAAGCATTTTAGAAAGATCTAAAGAAAAGCATGTAGAAGCTAAAGATGAGGGTACAAGACTCAGAGGAATCTGAGGAGGAAGGAGAAATATGGGAACCACAAATATCAGCTAGAAGATTTACAAGAGGTCAAATTCCTACCCAGGAAAAGAGATAACAAGAAACATACAAAGATAAACTTCAAGAAAGTCAACCAACCCCTAAGAAATTATTGGCAAAAACACCCAAGATTACAAGAAACCAGACACAGGGCTCCAACAGAGCTCACCACACTCAGAAAAGTAACTGATGAAGGTTGTCTCTTGGAACTGCAAAGGTTTGGTAAGTAAAGTGAAAGAATAAGCCATGAGAATCATGCTTCAAATAGAAACCCCAGACATTCTACTAATCCAGGAGACAAAAATTCTTGATGCCCTCTTTCACCCCTTCTTTTTGTTCTCCAAGCATTTGTTTTAAGTTTTTATTTGAAAAATAAGTTTCTTGATCAAGATATTATGGGCCTCAACATAGCCAAAGGTTTTAAAACCATTAATCATGCATTGTTTTCTAATGACTCTCTATTGCTGGGCGCAGCCACTCTGCTTTCTGCCTATAAATTTAAAGAAGTGTTGGATGACTATTGTGATGCCACGTGTAGTAAATTAAACAAAGGGAAGTGATATATCTATTGCTAGAACATCTCAATTCGCAATCAAAGTGCTATTTCCAGATGCCTGGGTTTTGTAGGGTTTTCTAACTGGACTTCTTTCAAGTACCTGGGCCTTCCTATTTTTCAAAAATCCGCCTTCAGCAGAGATTGGCTCCCTCTGATTGATAAATTCAAACTTAGGATTTAGGCATGGGGTTTCTCTTGGCTAAACATTGCTGGTAAGATAGTGCTGATAAAAGCAGTACTCAACAATCTACCTATCTTCCAATTTTCAATTATGTTGGCTCCTATCTGCATCCTCAAAAAGATGGAGGAGGTCATTCAAAGAATTTTCTGGAAAGGAAGCAAAAAAATGAAAATAGAATCCCTCTTATCAACTAGTATAAAGTTACCAAACCTCATATGGAAGGTGGTCTGAATGTTAAAATGCTTCGCTCTCAAAATATTGCAATGGGAGCCAAAAAAAATTTGAGGATGATGGCTCCTAAGCCAGGTTGGGCGCAGAAAGAACTTTGGTGAAAATACTTTAAAGGACAGAAGAAACAATGTTTATACAACCCCCTCCCTAATTTAGGCACGCACTTGATTAAACTCTACATGCTCGTCATCCCTATGAACTAATCCCATGCATATTGGATCCTGGGAAATGGAAAACTCATTGATATTTGGCAAGACAACATCATGTACAAGCCTCCTTTAGCGGATGATCTCTTGCTGTGTATTTGGATGACAAAAGCCGGTTTTATTACTCTGTGGGACACTTCCTGTAGGGAAGATAGTTGCTAGTCATGTTGGAAGCAAATCTAGGTCCCTGTGGAGTTGAAGACTAACTACGACTCCTTGATTTCCCAGCTTCATGGCATGGTACTGCTGCATGATAGGTTGCTGGGTAAATGTGGTTGGGGCAAATCCAACACCTATTCTGTTGCTTTAGGCTAAAAAAAATAGTTGCAGTTTCCCCACATTCCTCCAAATCCAATGATCTAGAAGGGGCTATGGAGTCTCAAATCCATTCCTAAAATTTATTTCTTTTGCTAGCTTATGTTTCATAACAGAAATTTGACTGATGAAAAATTTAAAAGAAAAGAGGATTTTAGGGACCGTCAAGATGTCAGATGTGTTGTGAGAACGAAGAGAATATTTTCCATCTTATGCTGGAATGTAAATTTGCTGTAGAGGTTTGGCATGAGGCTCTAGCTCCTTGGGGAAACAACTTCACTCTCCTGACCTCCATATCTAACCTGTTTGCTAATTGGCTATACAAATATCCAGGGGGGCTTCCTAAGAATAACAGCTTCAAAGCCTTTTGGCTCTCTCTTCCAAAGATAACCAGAGAGAAAGAGAAGAATGCAAAAATAATCATATTTAAGGTCAAAAACGAATTCAAAGAAATATTGGGATGTGAACTTGAAGCAACCAACTTAGGCCAATAGGATATGGAATGGGGTGACATGATGGGCCTTAAATTATCCATGGAAACATGGAAAAATAAGGTAAGCATAGATTGGAAAAACAAACTCGATGAGAAATACTTTTCAGAATGGATTATTAAGCAAGCTAGACACTCCTTATTATTTGACAGGGCTTTCAAAGGAAATATCGGGAAAGCTAGTGCAAGTGGTGTGATTAAGAATATAGAGGGCAGAATTGAGCACAAATTTTCTTGGGGCTTGGGAGGCCATTCCACAAGCATTCAAGCTAAAGTTCTTGCTATTCTCCAAGGCCTCCAGAAAGTCAATAAATTTGGCATCAAAGAGGTAATCGTTATAAGGGACTCTTAATCCATCATATAAACTATTGTGGAAAATTATGTTCCTAAGGATCTCAAATTTGCTAGATTTGTGAAGGAAATAAAATCAATGTCAAATACACTTCAAAGGGTGATCTTCTTCCTTGTATTGCGGGCGAATAATAAGGACTCAAATATATAAGCCAACAAATTAGCCCTTATTTCCGCTGGCACTCTTTCAAGTGACAGGGAAGATGAATGGGCTCATGTTCCTCAATTTCCAGTCTCATGTTTCACAACATATTATTTCAATAGTTTGTTTGTATCCAAAAGCTAGGGAAAATTTTGGAGATTGAAGCGATAGCTAGTTGTAAGAAATACCGACACATGAGTACCTAGGCCATAGATATCATGATAGTCGAGGAAAATTGGGAACTGCCCCCAAATTTTGTAATCTGTTTTGAGGCATTCATGCCAAATATCTAATACAAATCCATAACCCTTCCTGTAAAAATAAAAAAAATGACATTATGGTTAGCTTTGATGTCATTTCTTTATTTACCAAAATTCCTCTCCCTAAAGCCTAAACCGTATATCTAAGGTTATGGACTACAAAACTCTTCATCTTATTAACCTTTGTCTCACCTCTTCCTTTTTATCCTTTAATGATTTTTGTTATGAGCAAACTGAGGGCACAACCATGGGCTCCTTCCTCTCTCCTTTTGTAACCAACATTTTTATGGAACACTTTGATTCCAAGGCCTTATAAACCTTCCACCTTAAGCCTAAATTATGGAAGCGTTTCGTTTACGACACCTTTTTGATTTGGTCCCTTGGTATCCCTGCGCTCTACAGATTTATTTCTCATATTAATAGAATTTCCCCTCATATACAGTTCACTTTGGAATTGGAAGAAAACCATTCCCTCCCCTTTCTTGATGTCCTCATCTCTCGGCTCCCTCATGGTTCCCTAACCCACCAATTCTTTAGGAAGAAGACTCATACTGATAGATACCTTCACGCCAACTCCCACCACCATCCAACTCAAAAATTTGTTGTTCTCAAGACCCTTTTATCTCGTGCTATCATAATTTCCTCTGTTGAATCCTTCCCCAAAGAAAAATCTCGTATGTCAAAAGCACTTAAAGCCAATGATTACGCTTATTCCTAGATTAACACTAGTGAGAGATCAAGTGAATTAAATATTAATTAATTCACAAACAATGATCTCACATGCAACTAAGGATTTACTATTATTAGCTACACGCATGTCAGATCTAGTGGAGACCCAATTGAGTTCTAGGTGAAAGGGAAGATGACTATTAGTTGTAGGATTATTGGGTTGCACACATGCAACCAAAAACCCATTGGAGTGCCCATAACACTTGCACAGTGAAGGTAGATAGTAATTCCTATCTTTTAGGGATCTATACCATCAGGGATTGTGCAAGCAAGGTAGGTTGTCTGGAGGCTGAGAATTGGCTATGTGTTGGTTAGATTTGCATATGACAGTGTGAGACAATTGGCTAAGTATTGTAGGGCTCTTATGAGAAGATTTTTGTATGTAATCGTTTCATGATCCATGTTGAATATATAATAGAAGATAGTGGGGTTTTTAGATGTAATCTTTCCTCGAGAAATTGTTTGTATTGTGTGTGATTGATATTTCTTCATGTTCATGTTATTAGCGATTGTGCTTTTAATTCCACAAAATATTTGTAGAAGAGATTCAATATTTAACTTTAGTACATTTTTGGATTGCGTGAATCCAAGATATACATGCATGTTGTATAATTTCTACAGGGTAGCCTTGCCTTAATCCCCTCGAAGCTTGAAAGTGATTGGTAGGTCTACCATTGACAAGAGGGGAAATCCAAGGCTTATTTCTTGCAGGCTTTGATCAGGTTGACGAAATCAGAGGAGAACCCAAGGGTAAGAAGGAATTTATAGAGGAATGAGAGGTTAACCCTGACAAAGGCATTTTCCATGTCAAGCTTGATCAACATCCCTTGCTCCTTATGTTGATGGTTAGAATGCATTGCTTCTTATACCTGTATAAAATTATTCAGGATATGTTTGCCTTTGAAAAACCCACCTTGAGAGGGGGAGATGATGTTCCCTAGCAATGGCTTAATTTTGTTGGCTAGGAGCGTGGCGAGGATTTTGTATCAGGCATTGTTGAGGGAGATGGGCCGTAATATTTCAAAATATCCCAGGTTCACCTCTTTAGGGGTTAAGGCTAAGAAGGCGGAATTAGTGCCACCCCCGACCTTAGCTTTATTCTGGAAACCTCTGATCATTCTCAACAAATTGAATTTGATAATATCCCAACAAATTGTGTAGAAATGGATTGAGAAACCATCAGGCCCAGGGGCCTTGTCTGGTTCCATTGACCATATGAATTTGAATATTTCTCATCAGATAAAGGCTTCACGATGTTCGTATTGTCTTCTCTACTGACAATGGAGGGGATGTGAGAGAGGAAGTCCTTTGTGTCCTCTTCACTTCTATCACTCTCTTTTCAATAAATATTTGGAAGTGAGACTCTGCAACTACTTTGATATTGTGGAAACCTTTGCAGACCAACCCTTCAGGAGTGTTGATTTCTAAGATATGATTGCATGAGAGGCGAGCTCTGTACTATCGATGGAAGAAAGAGGGGCAGAAACGTGAAGCTGGGTTACACTTTTGTGAGAATCGGGGGCCGAAAATTTTTTTCGACAATAGTTCGGCCGAACTTCTTCTAAATTTTGGCTGAAATATTGATTCCGTTAATATTGATGACACACAAACGGTGCGGGAAAACAGAAATTTTTCCGAAGATTGGAAAATCGGCAACAAAAGTTCAGCCAAACTCTTAACAAAAGTTCAGCTGAACTATGAGTTTGGCCGAACTTTGACTTTTAAAATAGTTTGGCCGAACTAATTTCTATAAATGAATCGCCCGCGAAGATTGTTTGTTTACCTGTTTCATTATTCCTATGAATTTGTGTTAGTGTTACTGCTATTTGCGCGTTCCGGCTGCTCCCTTCAGTGCTATTGCTGCTCTCGTCGGCGTTCCGGCTGCTCCCTTCAGCGCTGCTACTGCTCTCGTCGACATTCCGTCTTCTCCCTTCAGCGTTGCTGCTGCTCTCATCAGCGTGTGCTTTCATCGGGTATGATACAGAATTATCCTTTATAGAAGAAATTTGTGATAGCACCTTCTAGGTGCTCCTTGATTTTCAGAATTCACAAAATCTGAGAAATGTTAGTCTAAGAAAAATAGTTTGGTTCACTATTCTGCTCCTTATAAATATGTTAACAAGAAATCTGGTTAAGAAATCTGGTTAAAACGATGTTTGAGAAAGAGAACCTCCTTAAATATATGAATGAGTGTGTGAATGTGACATCATTGCAATCCATTAAACTAGTTTACAATGATTATGGAATCACCTAAAATCTACAAAGAATATATATATTTTTCAATGGCAAAGAGAAGTAGAAGTTATGCATATTTTTTTGTACCCTTCCCAAACCACTTTGAAAACCACTTTGAATTTTAATAGAATGTTTTTCATTGATGTATAAGACTGTTCCACCACCACAATCTCCATTCTTAGATAATTCTCCATCAAAATAAGCCACCACCTTCTCAAGAATAGTTGCTCTATCAAAATAAGCCACCACATTCTCAGGACTATCTACCCGACTTGAGGAGCGTCCGGTCTTAAGGCTATAGCTGAGCGGGTGTATAGGAACCGGGGATTTCCTGTGAAGGTTAACACACAAGTGTAAGTAATGAACATGTTTTATAAAAGCTCCAATTAACCCATTTAAGGGGGATTAGAGACAATTTTTTTTAAATTTTCCTATTGGTGCTATCTAAATGCCCCAACAGTCCATTGAGGAAAATTCCTACCTATTCCCACCAACTCTGCCACACTTCAGGAATAGGTCTATGCGAATCAACAATGAATTAGAAATATTTCCTCTAAATAGTTTGAATACAGCTATCTTGATTTGTTGCACATTTGGATGTAATGTGTTGTCATTTTTTCTTCATTTCTATTTTACAGATGCTTAACATTGTGCTTTAGATACTGCTGAAAATATATAGATAACTTTTGTCAAGTAATCTGATTTCTTCGAAATCAGATTTTTAATCTGATAACTATATAATTCATGACATGGTACCAGAAGACATAGGACCCAGGTTGGTTACTCCGGCTAGGGTCTTAAACCTATGATACCCGTCTAACAATTAACACGTTCTTTAAGCCTAGAAAACAAATAATCGTTATCTAGTGCAAAATGATTTAATTTTTTAGCCTAAGAAATTGGCAGAGTACACTTCACCAGTCATTCTTGTAATTTTTCGTCAACCATTACAACTGAGATACCTATTTTTTTGGAAATCCTAAGGAGAATAACAATTCAACTCTTTTCCCGGACTTATATCTATTTTTAATTCAAATGTAATTTAATATTATTGTCTGCTAGAAGTCAGTTTATGTTTTAAAAATGTGCAGTGTTGTATGTAGCAAAATATTTTATTACAGGTTTTGTTCTACATATGCATTCAGGTGTTTTGAGATATCTTTGTCTTACATTATTTATGTTTTTAAATTTTTCAATGATATTGTTATCTTTTTATTACAGTTTATAGTTTGCATGTTCATTTTGGCTGCAGAAATATTATCTCCATCATAATATCATTGTGTTTGATATCTTGATTTATGTTTTAAATTTTTCTTTCACATGTTTTATCATTTTGTAGGAAAGTACTTTTATGCCTGCTATATTAGGCTCTCTCTTTTCATACAAACTACATAAGTTTAAGTTTAAGGGGATATAATCCTTTTTGCCTTCCATATAGATAATGAAAATGATTGTTCCAAGTCTCATGTTGCTTCTCATGTTACTTTATAAACCTTTATTGGAAAGAAAAATAGGAGGGCAGAAATGTAAGAAATATAAAACATAATGAAACACAATGTAAGAAATTGAGAACATAATGAAACACACACATACATATCTCTAGACAATCAACACAATTATTTTCCTAGGAAATCCTTATGGGAGACAAGCAACCCTAAAAAGTAATGATGTTCTAGATTCCTTTTTCCCTAGGAAATCCTTATGGGAGAAAAACAACACTAAAATTTAAACATGCTCTACTCTCTCTTTTCTAGTATGGAAAATATGCAAGTACAAAGAAAGAGGTAATCTCTCTAGAGTTAGCTATAAAAATTTTCGCATGTAAGGTGGCTATAAAAACTTAACTTCATACATTTTTCTCTCTAACTTCACACTTATAGTTGTATTTTCAACTATTGAACAAAATACAGTAACACAAAATGGAACTCTTATTCCTCCTAGTGGCCAAGTATTTAACGTAGTGTGATAGCCAACTAGGTGTAATATTTGACTCTGTCAACCATTAATGAGGTTTGTGATTTTAGACCTTTTATAGTCTTGTTAAAATTCCACATGTAGCTAGCTTGCTATGCATGAGTAATGCGGCTAAAATGACATTCTCTCATACCATGGTGGTAAACATGATAGGTCAACTTACTAAAGGCATAATTTTTGAATGAACTTAATTTGATGTTTTTCTTGCACCATTGGATATGTCTTTAAGTGTGGAATAATGGTCAAGATTTCGGCACAAGGGATAATGATTTGATCCCAGAAATGTCATTAAAACCTCAAAATGACTCCAAAAGGTTTTAGACCCCAATTCTCCACCCACCATGAAAATGACCCTACAAGTTGATTCTTTCAATTTTTTCACCCTATAAGCATTAAAATATATGACAAATAATATAATTATCCAATCTAGATCATTATTCATTTAGTTGCTAAAAGTTAAAGAATTTATGTTGGTAAATAATTAATTAGGTCTATTTAAATCATTTACTACTTTGGGATTTTTGTTTTCGTGGTTTCATTCATAGTTTCACTTTTTTGCAAATTGCCAATTTCAATTTTTCACACATGTGAACAATCAAAGGACCTAAGGTCTTTCCCCTACTAAAGTATGTTCTTTTAAAACGTGTTTTCTTGGTGATATGGGTGATTTAGAAATGATTGGGAGAGAGAAATTCCTCATTTAATACACAATATGTTTGTTTCATGCCATTTGATTCTCATGATTAGGTTGTAATCATGAGGCTCTCCCTCAAGAGTGGACCTTCCCAAAATCTTGTGAGGTCTTGTCACAAGAAAAACCATCAAACTAAAAAACACATCATGCAAGAAACATAGCTCGCTGACATATCATTTTTCTCCTTCAAAGAAAAAAAATTCACATCATGTGAATGTCTCTATGTACTCTTACATATTGGTGTACAAAACCATCAACCAAACACAAGTCGACAAAACATGCCGCTTCAAACAATTGACTCTCAAGTCAAATAATAGCCCATGTACAAATTTCCATATTTGTTGCATTTAAGTGTGTCAACATAGCTCTACCTTCAACACCTTGCTTCATGCAACATGCACCATAATTTTAATTTGCAAATAAATTCATGAAACATCAAAATACATGCAAGGCCTTAATTGGATAAGAAATCTAACCATCACTTGTCTACAAGGTGACCTTTCTTATGGCAATGAGTAATAAACAATTTCAACTTATTTTCAACGTCATTTTCCTTGTCCAATGGGCCTTTGACTTGTTTCCTCATTTATTTAGAAAGTTTCATGTGCATGGATATATTATTCCAACATCTATAAACATTATGATTATTCAAACCAAAAAAGGAACATGCAAGTTCTTTTCTATATCTTATATGGATATTTACCATGTTTATCATAATCAAAAGCAATTTGATTAGAGGCAAATTTATACCTTGAACATTCACCGTTGTCGCCTTCTTGAGGAGGTGAATTTGATGAGGCAGTGACTCTCCTTTGAATAATAGCAATGAATTCAATGACTCTAGAGCTTTCAACATCCTCTTCTTTTACATTCTCATTAGTTGCATGATTATTAACATCTTCTTCCAAAGTGTGTGTCAAACTTTTCCATTCATCATGAACACAAAATTCAGAAGCTTGATGCACCCCTTTCATGTATAAAAAGATTACCTGTGCTGGGAGTGGCATTTTACAACTCCGTAAAGAATTTGGTTCCACATTCATTCTTCCGGAAGACGCTGTCTTGTAGATATCATACATTTGTCTAAGGTTAAAATCATACAAGAAGAGCTTCATTCTGGGCTTCACCTTTTCTACAAGCTCCTTTTTGGTTGGTGGCAACGCAAACACTTTGTATCGGAAACACTGTTGCTTTTTTTGAGAATTACACATAAAAATGAAGCCGAGAAACTTATCTTTGCCACTGCCATCTTCATTGTTTGCTTCCTTTCCGCCTCGTTTTTTCTTCTTATTTTGATCAACCTTTGACACAGCGGGGTCAGATAAACCCTTGGGTTTGTTCTCTGTCTCTATTTTAACAGTCTTATCGACAACATTAACCTTTGACACAACAGGGTCAGCTAAACCCTTGGGTCCATTCTATGTCTCTATTTTAACATTCTTATCAACAACATTAGTTGGTGCTGCATCTTGCAACATATATCCACAGATTTGTTTCACGCATTTGTAATCTTCCTTAGACTATCTACAATTTTCTTCACACTATACGCAATCTACTTCATACTATACTATCCAAAATCTTCTTCAAAGATGACCGAACAATAGATCCACACTATTCTCAAACTCTTTAAACTTCACACTGAAAGCCCATCAACATATTCGTATTAAATCTTACAAGAATCTGTAAACTGTTTTCAGAGATTGCCGTGTTATTCCTTATCAAAAGAGCCATAGACAAGGTATATAAATATAGATAGAATTACTTCCTTTTAGGCCGACCAACACTTTTCCATGTAGGCTGATTTGCAACACATCATAATAGTTCCATTTTTCAACGTTGATGTAGAGCTGAAATAAACCATTGGTTCATGTTTTCTTTGACTAGGTTTGGGTTTCTGGCTGAATCTATATGGACATTTATGTCTAGTTAAATACCCTTCTGTTTGCAAGATTGATTTATCTTTTAAGATTTTTCATTTGTGTGTTGTATGTATCAAAGATATCTATTCCTAGTTTTTCTATGCACATCAATTCAACTGCCCAAACAATTAAATCTAATTTAATATTATTGTTTGCTAGAAGTTAGTTTATGTTTTAAAAATGTTCAGTGTTGTATGTAGCAAAATATTCTACAAGGTGACCTTTCTTATGGCAATGAGTAATAAACAATTTCAACTTATTTTCAACATCATTTTCCTTGTCCAATGGGCCTTTAACTTTTTGCCTCATTTATTTAGAAAGTTTCATGTGCATGGATATATTCTTCCAACATCTATAAACATTATGATTATTCAAACCACAAAAGGAACATGCAAGTTCTTTTCTATATATTATCTGAATATTTACCATGTTTATCATAATCAAAAGAAATTTGATTAGAGGCAAATTTATACCTTGAACATTCACGGTTGTCGCCTTCTTGAGGAGGTGAATTTGATGAGGTAGTGGCTCTCCTTTGAATACTATCAATGAATTCAATGACTCTAGAGCTTTCAACATCCTCTTCTTTTACATTCTCATTAGCTGCATGATTATTAACATCTTCTTGAAAAGTTGGTGTCAAACTTTTCCATTCATCATGAACACAAACTTCACAAGCTTGATGCACCCCTTTAATGTATAAAAAGATTACTTGTGCTGGGAGTGGCCTTTTACAACTCCGGAAAGCATTTGGTTCCACATTCATTCCTCCAGCAGACACTGTCTTGTAGATATCATACATTTGTCTAAGGTTAAAACCATACAAGAGGAGATTCATTCCGGGCTTCACCTTTTCTACGAGCTCCTTTTTGGTTGGTGGCAACCCAAACACTTTGTATCAGAAACACTCTTTCTTTGTTTGAGAATTACACATAAAAATCAAGCCAGAAAACTTATCTTTTCCACTGCCATCTTCATTGTTTGCTTCCTTGCTACCTTGTTTTTTCTTCTTATTTTGATCAACCTTTGACACAGCAGGGTCAGATAAAACCTTGGGTTTGTTCTCTGTCTCTATTTTAATAGTCTTATCCACAAAATTAACCTTTGACACAACAGGGTCAGATAAACCCTTGGGTCCGTTCTCTGTCTCTATTTTAATAGTCTTATCAACAACATTAGTTGGTGCTGCATCCTGCAACATATATCCACAGATTTATTTCAGGCATTTGTAATCTTCCTTAGACTATCTGCAATTTTCTTCACACTATACACAATCTGCTTCATACTATACTATCCACAATCTGCTTCAAAGATGACCGAACAATAGATCCACACTATTTTCAAACTCTTTAAACTTCACACTGAAATCCCATCAACATATTCGTATTGAATCTTACAAGAATATGTAAACTGTTTTCAGAGATTGCCGAGTTATTCCTTATCGAAAGAGGCATAGACAAGGTATATAAACATAGATAGAATTACTTCCTTTTAGGCCGACCAACACTTTTCCATGTAGGCTTATTTGTAACACATCATAATAGTTTGATTTTTCAACATTGATGTAGAGCTGAAATAAACCATTGGTTCATGTTTTCTTTGACTAGGTCTGGGTTTCTGGCTGAATCTATATGGACATTTATGTCTAGTTAAATACCCTTCTGTTTGCAAGATTGATTTATCTTTCAAGATTTTGCATTTGTTTGTTGTATGTATCAAAGATATCTATTCACAGTTTTTCTATGCACATCAATTCAACTGCTCAAACAATTAAATCTAATTTCATATTATTGTTTGCTAGAAGTTAGTTTATGTTTTAAAAAAATTCAGTGTTGAATGTAGCAAAATATTCTACAAGTTGACCTTTCTTATGGCAATGAGTAATAAACAATTTCAACTTATTTTAAACATCATTTTCCTTGTCCAATGGGCCTTTGAATTTTTGCCTCATTTATTTACAAAGTTTCATGTGCATGGATATCTTCTTCCAACATCTATAAACATTATGATTATTCAAACCACAAAAGGAACATGCAAGTTCTTTTCTATATCTTATCTGAATATTTACCATGTTTATCATAATCAAAAGCAATTTGATTAGAGGCAAATTTATACCTTGAACATTCACCATTGTCGCCTTCTTGAGGAGGTGAATTTGATGAGGTAGTGGCTCTCCTTTGAATACTAGCAATGAATTCAATGACTCTAGAGCTTTCAAAATCCTCTTCTTTTACATTCTCATTAGCTGCATGATTATTAACATCTTCTTGCAAAGTGGGTGTCAAACTTTTCCATTCATCATGAACACAAACTTCACAAGCTTGAGGTAATGAACACGAAATAAAATTCCTTCTTGGAAGAGCTTCATGTGCCTCCTTGGCTTTGGAGCATTTTCCATGTTTTCCATATAACCAAGACCCAAATAATTAGGCCCTTCCTGAAGAACATTTGGCTCAACTATGCCTTGTACTCAACTATGCCTTATACATGGTTGCCTTTAAAACCCTTTACTTTCATAGCACATTTTCATCAAAAATTTGGACCTTATTCCTCTAGTGTGTCTCTCAAAAGCACGTACACATTCATTTTTAGAGGAAATTGAAGACAGAAACCAATAGCTAATTCTTCTAACTAACCTTGACTAAAATGAGCTAAATTTTACTTTGATACCAACTTGATTTGAATATGGACAAACTAGTTTTGTTGGGCTATCTCCCTCATTAGTTAAATAAAAATATGTTTAAGATCGTCTAAAGTTAGCCAATTGGGAAGAGGTTTATGTGTCAAGCTTTAAGTGTATTTTGTGAGAAATTTATGAGTTAATTAGATTTTAAAAACTCGTGTTTACACATTTATAAAATGCAAAATTTTTATTTCTAGGAAAATCTTTTCCCTCAATCCAGATTCTGATCATTGGACATGTAAGAGGAAGAAAGAGGGAATTCACTTTTCAAATTCTAGAACTTGTCTAAACCAAAATAAACTAGAGGTTTGGTTTTCAAATACATTCACTTATTTGGAAAAGTTCTAGCTACCAAAAGTCCTTATGCCAATCTACCTCCCAATAAATCCATTTATTACATCATTGGTTAGTTTTTAGTCTTACTATATTCTTTATCAACCTCTTCTAGTGATTCTTGAAAGGTGGATACTTAAATCCTTCCTAAAAATTTGAGTTCTAAAATGATAAGACATACAAGGTGATTTTAAGTCATTCTTCTATCCAATTAAAAAAACCAAGTGAATATTTCTACATATTGATTTTTTTCCCATAAACTGTACAGTATATGTGGAGTTGCTTCGCCCTAAGAGAGATGTTTATAAAACATAATAATAGAGAAAAAATTAGTGACGTCACCAAAAGATGTACCCTCTTCAACATATCATATCCTCTCATCAAGCTCAAGAATCTATTCACGAAAAATGTCCTATGGAAATGATGGTTTAAGAAACAAAACTCTAGACAAAAACCTTCAGTGAGAACAACAAAATCTAAAACCTCTTCAAGGTCTTCAATCTACTCATAAAGTTAAATTGTGTCTTGATCAAGTGCAACAACAAAGAAACATTTGGTGACAACACCAAAATCTACAGCTTCAACATCTTCTAAACCATCTTCAAAGTCAATATGTGTGCATCAAATTCCTCGGCAAGGTCATCAATGGAGTGATCAAAACTACTATATATGAAACTTTAATGCCAAAAATAAGTCAAAAGAATTCAATTTCTCCTCCAAAACCTTCTTCTCTGAGCAAAGCTAGCATGATGTCGTCGAGAAATTTAGTAATTCCATGAGGAAATTCTATCAAAGTTAAAAAAAATCCTTTCCATCCATATTTAATGCCTACTTTTTCAGGTGGAACACCTCCGAATTTAAGGACCACAATGCCATAAAATATGTAACTTTACCTAATAGGTGTAGACCTAGAACCCCCAACTTTGCGTGACATGTACAATTGAAGATCTTATATGGTAAGCAGTGTGAGAAGAGAGTCATGGTCACTGAGTTGAGGAAGAGAAATAGTTTGATATGACTACCTTACTTGTGATAGGCCTAGCTAGAAGACTACCAAATTACATGGTATTGGCATTCAAAATGTGAAAATTCCCATTTCACCTGGAAATAATATGGTAGAGAAAGGTATAGATGAAAGGAGATATCCATCTATGGTAAAGAAATCAAATAGTTCTATCAATTCCACCTTGCAACTCTAAGAGACATTGAATTAAATTTCATCTCAAGACAGGGCTTTGAGAGGACACTCTCAAAGCCAATCTTCGTTATGTCTTTGAAACACATGGTAAGTATCAAGACTTAGCAACCTTATTTCCATAATTTTTTCTAGCATGGACCTTAATGTCATAGTCTTCTTTTGCCTAAAATGAATGCAAATTTCGTTGAAATGTGGCTTGCGACATTCATAATTCGTGCTCATGGAACATGATTGTGTTGCAATTGTGATAACATCTGTTGTATGCATAAGCTAATAAAAAATGATCGAAAATGACATTTTTGCTCTGTTTTTTTGAAGATTTAAGGAAAATTACACCAAGTAGCTACCAACCTCATATGACCATCATGTCAAACTCATCTCAGGATATTTTCCAAGTAAGAGCCACTTAAGCAAGCAATATAGTATACATGACTCCAATTTCAATTAGCAATAATGACAATTCTAAGTATGGTGCAAACATTGCTCCAGATCCTCAATGGGGCATGTTTGATGACAATAATTTGGGGAGTGAGAGAGGGAGATGGTAGGAGAAAAAATTCAAGGAATCCATGAGAAATTGAAAAATATATAACTAATAAGGTGGAAGACATTTTTAACCTAAGAGAGAAACCTATTAGGAAATGGGTGAAGTTTGTATTACACACCCAATTGGATAACCTCGAGGAGAAAACATTTCTCCCACTTTATTTGTTGGCATAACCTAGTAAGTGTTATTCATTAGCATGTATTTTGTAAAGCCCTTGACCTAGTTCCCATTCAACTCCATCCACCAGGTTGTAGAGGATTCCAAGCCTAATTTCATGAAAAGTAATTTGGGGATGATCACATTGACCTGCTTGATGACGTGTCTATGAAGATTAACTACCTTGAACTATTTTTTTGCGTAGGGAAAGAGACACATTCCCATGTCTGAGCATGAAAACGTTCTTTTATATTGTTAATGCCTCTAGTCTTTACTTCTACAATTTCCATAGGCAGAGTCTGTAAAGGGCCAGGTAGCCTCTGGATCTTATCTTTTATGAAAGGTGACATATATAGTAAATGTCCCTACAGTCAATCTCTGGAATGGATCTAAATGGAAGTATTTCATTTTAATATCCATAAAACACAACAAATTTAAGGTAAACTATGTACATGTGTCATTTCTCCCACAAACTAAAGTGTATAAGTGGTAAATTTTATACCAAGTGTGCTCCCACCATGTAAAGCGCAATTTGGTGAACTTATCATTTTTATAATTTCTTTTTCGATTAAATTTAGTTTCACACAATCAATTATTGCTTTAAAAGTTGTGTTCTACATAATTTGTGTACACTAAATTACAAATTTATTTTTTGAAATCTATTTTGTGTAAATTTCGACCAGATATATATCATGGAGGATGAATGACGAAGATCAGCCGAATCCCATATGGAGGTTCAGGGATCGGGGGATGTTCACGGTATTTAAATATATTTAATATTACATATGGAATTTATTTTTTATTAACTTTGTGAGTTAAATTAGTTGTTAATAAGTTTCATATTTTAATTTTTAGGAGGTAAGAGGAGAAGGGTTTCTACTCCATCCATGGAGCATGGCCATGGTTCAACCGGTCGAGGTATGAGTGGTAGCAGGTTGCGTGAAGGGGGTGATATTTATTCACCCGAAGGCCAATCAACAACTTCTGGTTCTCAGCAGCGTCATTCTGGGTCTGGTTCTCAGCAGGGTCATGTTGGAGAAGAAGATTTTAACCAACAACATCAAGGTTGCCATCAATTTCAATATTTTTTCATTAAATTTGTACAAAATTTTTTACACGTGTTTTTTCTAATACACGAAATTTTATATATATTGATGCAGAGGCCGAAAATGTTCAAATTAGTGGTCAAAATAGACGCAAGGCAGCCCGCTACATTCAAGAAGAAGGTTTTCAACCCAGCACAACTTATCCAGCCGAGATTACTGATATACCATGGGAAACCAACATGGTGGAATGCACCTTACAAAGGTGTGAGAGACTTCATGCAAAATTGCAAAGAGATATTGTGGCTTTGTCTCTACCTGCTGAGAGTCGACATAGCCTTGAAATAGTGACACATTCATTGGGTGAAATGGTAAATGTGTACAGAAATCTTGGGCCAACGACTGATTCATTTGTAGAAATGATGAGAAACAGAAAAGAAATAGTGATGGGTCCTGATAAATGGGAGGATGTAAAACAAAAAGTTACAAAAGAAGTGGCCAAGTCAATGTTCAATTACAAGGAAGGGCCAAAAAGAAAAATGTTGAAGGTGCAGTATTTCAAGCACCCAAACATAGCTCGTTATTTGTATGATAGGCACCTTGTGGCCTATGGAAGGCTTCCATGGAACGATGAGGTTCGTATATATTTTGCTCAAATGTTTTATGCATAATTTTTTTTGGTTATGAAACCCAATTACAATGATCTTCCTTCAAAATTTTTTGGCCTGGGGAAAGGTCGATTATATGACCATAAGGGCGCTAAGCGAGATGTGGATTTGCCTCGCCCTGAGCCCCCATTGGTGAGTCGACCGTTTCGAGTTGAAACTTTGCGATCAGAGATGGATGCGACTTCTCAGATAAGTCGAGAAGCCAGGGATGTTATGATAGAGAATGTTCATACCAGATTGGGTGGAGTCAATCTTTCTTTAAATCGACAAAGACCATGTGAAAATGCACGTGCCAATTTTGTTTATTGTACAGATGAGGAGATTGACAACATGAATGTTGAAGATCTCTGAACATATGGAAAAAAATTGTAGCAATGGTTTGCAAGACTTAATTTTTCATGAGGAAGAGGGCATCGGAATGGTATGTGTTAGTGACCTTAGGGTTTGAAAATATTTTTACATATACATGTGTACAATTTGTAATAAATACATGTGTATGTACATGTATACATTTATTTGTATGTGTACATTAATTTAACAAAAATGTATGACTATATGTTAAAACACCATTTATTTCTCATGCATGATGCGTGATGAAAATGTTAATATCACGTTCGGGACCTCTGGTTCAAACATTGCAGATGGGTCTGACCATCAAGATATGTTGGCAAATGTTAGTGTTTTTTAAGTGACTCTAAAATAAATAATTGTTGCCACACATGTACATGTATGTATATATATAATTTCATAAAATGTTTTAACATGTACTAATTCCGACTGATGTTTTTGGGATGGCGGTACCTTCTTCTTCCTTGGGAGATGTACCTTCTACTTCCTTGGGAGATGAACCACAAGTATGGACAATTTTTCACAAGTTTCAAATTTATGTTTAAAAGTTATATATATATTCTACCTCATAAAGTTCCATTAAAAATTGATATATATATATATATATATATATATATATATATATATATATATATAGAGAGAGAGAGAGAGAGAGAGAGAGAGAGATCTATATTTTGAGTTATTTAATTTTTTTGAATTTATGTTCCTATAGAAGATTTCTTTAATCCGCGGACTCTAGTGACGGATATAGGAACATCCACAACATTTGAACAAGTTGTCTTTAGTTCCTTTTTTTAATATTATTGAAAATAAGTTTATATATGTAAACGTGCATTTTCATTTGAAAGTTTTTAATATATATATATATATATATATATATATAACTGTACATGTATATTGTACAGTTTACTGCTACAGATGTTCCTATGGGAGAACTTGTTCATCAAATGGAGAGGGAACCTTATGAGGTATTGCATGATTTTTTTGTTATATTTTTTTTTTACATGAAGTTCTAGATATATATATATATATATATATATATATATATATATATATATATATATATTCTCATTCATTTTTAAAACATCAAATTTTAATGTCCAAGTACATGTGCATTGTGTATGTAGGTTTCCCATTCACAGGATAGGGCGCAGGCTCAGACCCTAGTAGGGAAGATGCTATATTATTCTCCATTTGATGGACATGATTTACAGTAGATATTTAATGAACTTTAAATGTTTAATGTTTTAATGTTGCATGATATATAATCAAAAGGTTTTTAAAACTTAAAGTTTTTGATGGTTTCAATCTACATTTGGCACATGTGGTATATAATGTTAAATGTTTCTATTGTCCATCTAATTGAACTATAATTGGCATGGCATGTGAAGTAACGATCTATATATGATCAAAAAGTTTTTTAAACTCAAGTTTTGAATGGTTTCAATTTACATTTCGCATGTGATGTTTAATGTTTTAATGTTGCACAATATATTATCTAAAGTTTTTAAAATTTTAAAGTTTTGGATGGTTTCAATCTACATTTGGCACATGTGGTATATAATGTTAAATGTTTCTTTTGGATAGTTGTTCACTATAATTGGCACGACATGTCAAGTAATGTTGCACAAATCCCTTTTGGATGGTTGAAGTAAATTTGGAATTTTAAGTTTGCTTTTGATCTCTCCATGTAGTTTTGTTTGAATGAAAAAATTTCCAATAGGAAGAACATAGCTTTTCAATGCAACTAACCATGTATCAATTGAGCTCTAAATGAAAAAGGAGTTTAAAGAAGTAGATATGTACGAATTATCCCTTTCATTTTGATTGGAAGTATAAGTGTAGTACATATATATATGTTTGTTGAATTCGGGTCAATGTCATTAATGCACTTAAATAGGTAGACTTGTCGATTTATTTACATTATGGAAAATTTTTACCAGAAAATCCAACTAGTTTTTCATAAATGCACATAGAAAAACTACTTGGAACAATTAATTGTGCATTATAGAACATATCTATCCAAGACAAGTAACATTTTTCATCAATGCACATTGAACATATCCGACCATTGGGAAAGAAAATTTTGTACTATATTTTCAATCAGGATTAGAGATGTGGGTCAAATCCCACCAAAAGTCAGAGAAGTGCTCTGAGTCTCTTGTCTGAATGGAATTTTCGTACAAAACTATACTGCAGATGATTTATTTACGTTGTGTCCATACTTTTTACTAGAAAATCCAACTAGTTTTTCATCAATGCACATAGTAAAACTAGAACAATTAATTTCATTCTAAAACACACACATATATATATATATATATATCCAAATAAAATTTTTCATCAATGCATATGTATAGAAAAGCTACTTTCAGTTGATACTAGAGCACGTGCTTGTACCAAAACAATTTGTACATGTGCAAACACATGCACAAATAACATAAGCAGCTCAATTTTTAGTTGAGCACTGGAAGTTCTAAAACATATTTAATCCGAAGAGAATAAATTGTTGGACATTCGCTGAAAAAAAATTCTAATGGAATTCCATCTTCAATAATCTGTTCATGATCGGATTTTGACATTTTCCATTTCGTAATTTTTGATTTTTTCTTTGATTGAACTTCTATCAACTTTATGCGTGCTGCACACACCAAGTGACTATACTGAAAACTTATGGAATTAGGTTCATAGTCTTCAAAGTAAACAAAGTCTCCACTTTGATGAGTTTTTCTGAAAAAATAACCTTTCAGTATAATAGACCCTCTGTCATATTGAAATCCGTGATCATTATAGTTTTCTAATAATTTCCTTTTTCGTTCGGTGCAACACATCAAATAATACTTCACATTTTCATCGTTGTCAATAGGTGCAATTCCAGTAAAAACATCTCCTGCATAATAAAATAAATTTAAAAAAATTATACATATGTAAATTTATTTATAGATTTTTAAATCATTAGAAAGTAAGTCAAATGTTACCTTCTCTAACAAGATCAGAAACTCTATCACCATCGGATGATATTGTAGTTTCCTCTGATTGCATTTCTTCAAACATTGCAATAGACATTTTGCCCTTTGTATTTAGCTCTGTATGTTTCCAATCGTTCACATACATTTTGTTTTCACAAACGTCATTGGATTTTGTGTTGTCTATGCAAACATCACAAAAACAATAATATTTTCTTCTATCCAATGAAAACACATTTCTTGACGATTTTGTTTGAATTGAATGCAATTTTCGAGTGCATTTTATTGTTTCAATGTCATTTCCAATTGATCTATCTACGTTTTCAATTCCAATATGCCAGAAAACCCTTTATATGGAAAATTAGAAGAAGAATTTGTAAATATGATGTCAAAATACAATCAAAGATAATCATTGCATGATAAATGTAAAATGTTTAAAATTAGATTTCCAATATAAATTAAATTGAATGTACCTTTGCACTTCTCTTGATGGGTTTCTCTCATGGCTTAGAGCAGTGATGCACCATTGAACAACTTCTTCAACATTCACAAGTCGGCTTGCAGAGTGGTTCATTTGATATCTTCGAAGTACTCGTTTTATGCATGCTCCTACACCGTCATGTTCTCCTTTTCCATGGCCAGTCTCAAAGAAATTCCAACAATGTTTAATGTAGGTTTTCTTATGAAGACCACACAACCAAAAGAATGATCGTGCATATTTGAATTGACCTCTGCATCCGTCTGACCATATCCAATGTTCATTGAATTTTATTCCACAATTTTTCAATGAATCATAAATTTTTCCAAAACAATGTTTTACAAAACATGTATCATGTGTACGATTGTCACTGATATACAAGTGATATTCTTTAATGATATGTCGATTTTCACTCGTGCTTTCTATATGATCGACATTTTGTTCAGCATGTCTATATAGAAGATGGACGAGCATGGAGACTTGGTCAGAATGATAGTATTCACTCTAAATTTATTTTTGTGGAACAAATGTGTATTTTTAAGCAAAATCAATCACTGAAAAAATGGTCCTTGGTGGAAAAAATTCACGAGTTTTTTTGAATTTCAAGTCTTGCAATCAAGATCTATGGGAATGCTTGGTGTATTTGTAAATTTCTACCTCAAACTTTCTCAAAAAGTCTATCAGAAAAATTTCATCTTTTGGTAATTCAATTCTTTTAACACTATTTACACCTTGAATCGATGTATTGATATATTCATATCTCTTCCATTTCACTTTCATGTTGGAGAATGATTGATCATTTATATCAATACGATATTTGTTTTGAATTTTAGTCAAATTTCCACAATCATCGCATTTTTTACCACCAACACATTTCTTTTTGTAAAATAGTTCATCGCTTTCTCTTTCACATAGAATTTGAGATATGAAATCATGGATAGTGGAAGGAGGAGGTGAATCCTTCCATAATTTTCTATCAAAATCAAGGAATGTGTCATAATATAACTCAAATTCCACATGATAATGGCAACAACAAGTGTCACATACGATGATAGGTTTTACAAACCATGGTTTTGTTGAACAAAAGCACTGATTGAAACATGATTTGGCAATTCTCTTCCCTGAACTTGTTGAATAACTCTATTTGGAGGTTGGTTTCAAAGTCATTTTTCATGTTCTTCATGCGATTTCATGCTATTCTTCTTCACATCACATGTCTTGCAGTTGGTGAAACACGCGAATTGTTTTTCCAATATTCATATATTATTTTTTTAACATTTTCTCCAAGTCTATCTTTGTATGGTTGCCTACAAATAGCTCTCAAACAAGCGAGTTCATCATTTACATCTATTTGCAGCCGAAATTTTCGATGCTTGTGCAGATTTTTTCGCGAGGTTCCCAGTGCTCGTGCCATAGATGTTACCAAACGATTCTCTTGAGTACTTGGTGAAACCATCGCCATCTGTATTCCTCTACGTACAATTGAAACATCTTTCTCTCTAGATCTCTTAATTGACTTTATAGCACTACTCATATTTTTTATCACCTCTTCCTTCATTTTTTTTTATCTTTGGTTGATTTTCGAATACCCAATAGTGTCGTAGCTTCTTTTAATTTCCTTAATGATAGGAGACCTTTCAACATTTGAGCCTGAACTGTCACCTGCTCATTTAAGAAATACTTTTCAAAAATGCAGTTAACATGATATCGTATAACATGGTCAGGTTTTTTATCTCCATATGTGTGAGTGTCAACATTTTCTAACATCTCATTATCGATAGTGATTTCATCTGTACATATTTGAAAAAATAGTA
The DNA here is from genome assembly GCA_034641835.2 of Pinus albicaulis. Taxonomy (NCBI): domain Eukaryota; kingdom Viridiplantae; phylum Streptophyta; class Pinopsida; order Pinales; family Pinaceae; genus Pinus; species Pinus albicaulis. The sequence continues at coordinate 354,946,502 of CM076582.1, forward strand.
CATATTCAATAAATAACTAAATTAATAAATATATCTATAATTTCAAATATTTTTCAAATTATTACATCAAATAAAAATTAAGCTTCACATTTTACATTAGGAAAATTGTAAATATATCAATAGATCATAATATTTACATTTACATACCTGCTTCAATTTTTGCTTGAGGTTGATTTTCTTCTTCAATATTTTGAGGAATATCTCTGTCTGTTTACATTAAACAAAATATTTTTGAAATAAGTTTATCAAATAAAAATTAAGCTTCACATTTTACATTAGAAAAATTGTAAATATATCAATAGATCATAATATTTACATTTACATACCTACTTCAATTTCTTCTTGAGGTTGATTTTCTTCTTCAATAGTTTGAGGAATATCTCTGTCTGTTTACATTAAACAAAATATTTTTCAAATTAGTTCATCAAATAAAAATTAAGCTTCACATTTTACATTAGAAAAATTTTAAATATATCAATAAATCATAATATTTATATTTACATACCTGTTTCAATTTCTGCTTGAGGTTGATTTTCCTCTTCAATATTTGAGAGGGCTTATAACTTTCTTTTGCGAGATTGTCTCGTCTCTTCTCTACGTTCTTCAGGGTCTCTTTCTCGATCATATTTTCTTGCACAAGTTCTTCGATTTCCCATGAAAATAGGGTATGAAGTTCGAAAAATTTCCTTCAAAAAATTAGACAATAACTTGATTACAAAAAATATCACAAAAGATTTAATTTAAAAAAAAAATTAGTTTAAATTTTTTGCACAAAATACATACTCCAATTCAAAACACTTACTTGAAAAAATTCGAGAGAAAAATGTCTTATAAAAATGAAACGAAGCTCAAAAGATTTACTTAAACTCAAAACCCGTACATACCTCCAAGAAATGTCTTTTGAATGTACGTCCAAGAATTTTTTTTAAGTTCAAAACATTTTTTTGCAAAATCAGGCCGCCTTCAAGAAATGTCTTCCAAAAAAATTCTTTAAACCCAAAACAATTCTTTGTAAAATCAATTTGCTTCCAAGAAATGCTCTTAAAATCCAAATTTTGAAGAAACGTTTTAATACCCAAACCAAGATCTTTGTAAAATCAAATGAAATATTAAGGTCTCCATATTTTAGCCACAATCTATGGGACTTAATTCTCCAATATTATTCTTGAGTACGAAAAGAGCGATAAGAGTTTATTTGTGCAATTTGTTTCTTTTGAAGTTCCATAGAGGTGTTGTCTCTTTTTTCCATTTCCATTTGTAGGTCTTCCAATAGTTGGACAGATTCGTTTCTCTAACAGGTTGGGGTATTTGTGGTCTTTCTGATCCACTCTTTCAGAGTGTGTTTTGTAGCCTTGATTTTCTGCTCCCATGCATAACTTGGGGATCCTATGACAGATTTGAACCAAGCCAAGTGAACAGTGTAAAGAAACCCGTCTCTCTCACTCTAGAGAGGGTTGAAATCGAATGGGATTGGGCCCAAGTTTTTTTCCTCTTCCAAGAGGAGAAAGATAGGCTTACGATAAGAGGTTAGATTGGGAAGGATTTTGGAGGAAATTAGCCTTTGTTCCAACAGCAACGATCTTTGTACAATAAACTGATCAAGGCGAGCAAAGATGTTTTCTTCCCCTACTTTGTTGTTGGACCAAGTGAATATTCCTCTCGTTGGTTTAAAGTCTAGGAGATCCCATTGGAGTACAATTTCTTCCACCTTGGGGAGCATTTGGTCCCTACTGCTACTGTCTCCTCTCTTTTCTTTCAATTCCAGGACAATATTTATGTCTCCAGCTAATATGATGTTCTTGGGAGAGTGGAGGTATAATAATTCAAAAATGGATTGCCAACAATCTCCTTTTTTCAGCGTACAACACGGGAACATAAAGATTAAAAAGAGAAAAGGTTAACTTACTTGTGGAGTTCCTTAGCTTGGTGAAAATATAGTGCTGGTTCTTGAAGGAATTCTCCAAATGAAATTGTTCCTCTGACCAAAGAGTGGAAATTCCACTTGAGGAGAACCTTGCACTTACAACCTTCCCTACATTTTTCTTCCATTTCGATTTGCTGATGTCAAGAAGAGTGCCCCCTTCGATTTTAGTCTCTTGGATCATGATGATTTCAGGAGGTTCCAGCTTCAGTAGATCTTTGATAGCTTCAACTTTCATAGGGTTCTCCAAGCTTCCGCGATTCCAAGAGACTAATTTCATTATTTACTATTAGAGGGGTTGATAGCTCCTCCCTTGGGAGGCCTTTTTGTGGTATTTCTCCCGATGGACATTTCGATTATGGATTGACTTCCTTGAGTTTTTTTCCATTTTTCTTCTTCTTCCCCAGATTCTTTGGTGATTTTATTCCCACTCTTTTTGAAGGCCTCTCAAAGGTTTCATCATATGAGGAGCAAGAATTTTCCAATGGCTTCTTTCTGATCATTTCATCATATGAGGGTAAAGAGGAGGTCCTCGGGATTACTCTAGGGGGGGGGGGGGGTATTTCTTCATTACCTTTTCCCAAGGAGGGGGAAGTATTCTACTGTTCTATGGTTTCCAAATTTGTTGCTGAGGGGTCTACATGAGTGTTGAGCTCTTCAATAGGATTTTTGGCTTCAACCGATAAGGGAAAATAGCTCTCTACCCCAAGAGTTTGCCCTATTGCTGATACTTTGGTCCATTTTGTGACTCCTTTTCCTTTAGATTTTGTCGAGGCTGCTTTCTAAGCAAAGGTCCATTGTTATCCTTTCAAATTATTACTTTATTCTTCCACCTTATTTTTGCAATGCCTTGCAAAATGGGCATAGATGTGACAGTGCCTACATTTAAATGGATTTTGGTCATAATACAGCTCCTAGATATGGGTCTAGTTAGCAACTGTTAGTTTTATAGCTTCAGGTAGCCCAACTTCCAAATCCACCTCGACACACATAAATGTGCATGAGTATTGATATTTTCTCACTACTTGATCAATATACTTTCTGAGGGTATTTCCAATGGTTTGGAGAGACTTTTGGTGCCAACAATACAGTGGGAGATCTGGGAGGCATACCGACACTGGAATAGTTGAAGGCACATCTTGAGCGGGATCAAAGTCAGGGGTCAATTTGTTTCAGTATACTCCCTTAGAACCCATAAAATATGGTTTGTGTCTGAAGATTAGGCTTCTATCTTCCACATTCTCAAAAAAAAAACAGAAAAGTATCCTTTGTCTATGAAGTGGCTTTTCATAGCTTCTGAGACTAAAGGAATCCAGTTCCTTTGCACCCAGTCTTCCACAACTTTGGTAGAGGGCCAGAGGCCAGCAAACTATCCAATGACCCCTCTTTCAGCTAGGTTCAATGCAGATCAACAAGTTTCTTCAATTGGAAGGGCCACTGAAGGGATGCTATCCAGATTCTTCATGAACTTTTGTTGAGATTCAATCACAGGGAATTTACTATTGGCTGCTATCAGTTTCTTGAAATCAAGGACTTTTGGAGGGGGAGGAAGGGGAGCCTCGAGTCCCCTTCCTGATGCCATGGTGGTTGGGAGGTCATAAGCAGGTTAGCCCATGCTCAATTTGTCATAGCGCGCATTAGCTGGTATAATAATATCATCTAGTCGTATATTTTAACCCTAGACTAAATTAGCCATTTGAAATTAGTCATTTTTTGTTCGATCACTTAAAAATAATCAAATTTAGTAGTAATTCACTTGAAATAATTGTGTTCACAGAATTTTTTAGTCACCTAATCACTAACTTCATCATTTTCTATTAGTGCATCCTCTTGGAGAATTGGATGCCAAATGATTAGAAAATGGCTCCTCGGGAAGCAAGAATTCTCCAGCGCCTCCATATAGTGCCTAGCATGGTATCCCAAGCTTCTTGGAAAGTTGTCCCTGACATAGGGGACACCATCAGGATCTTCAAACCTCCTCTAGAAGTTTTCATCAAACTCAACTTTGAAGGAGCCTCGAAATGCAATCCAGGGCAAGAAGGGGTTGGAGGGATTTTTCGAGAACAACAAGGCACAAAAAGATTCATATATGCTAACTCCTATGGCTTTGCCAACAGAAATGAACCATAATTCATAGGAGTGCACCAGAGTCTCCTCTTGGTCATCAGGCTAGGTACCGAAAGATGGTAATCGAAAGATACTCTCAGCTGGTTAAGAATATTCTAAAAAAACTTAATCAACCAATGAAGTGGGACAAACTCAACTAGAGATGGCGTACATCTTCCCATGTGCAAGGATTGGAGGATACAATCAAGAAATTTGATTATATCGTTATCACCCATGTAAGGAGGGAAGGAAACGGAGCAACTGACCTCTTGGAAAATTATGGTTGCGCTCACCCGAATGGAACTATTGAGTTAAGCATGCCTCCTAATCTCAGGGAAGAACCATGGATAAAGTTGTAGAGCATCATAGAGTAGGAAAATTCTAAGGGTAGAGCTCACCCACAGTTCCCAAACTCAGCCCCCAATCAAGGTGTAATGAAGAAGATCAACCCTTACATCATTGTTAATGGTAGTGGCCTTGGGGTTGAAGCTCACCACCTTCCACATGAGTGGAAAGGGCGGCAGGCTATACTGTCGCATGCAACACGAGGTGAGGTGGCAGGACAAAGGCCCACACATGGAGCTTAAAATAGGGTGGAGGAAGGTGTGGGGGTTTTTTTATGACATAAAACTTTGGTGCAGGTGCGACATCGGGATAACAAACTTCCATTGCACTTCCACCACGATGAAACTCGGGTATGTGCTTGGTTTCCTCTCCCTTGTTCATGCCATGTTTATTTTTTATGATTTGGGATGGTTTCTATGGGACCCTAAGGGGATTAAGCTTGACTGGTATAGTCTTATGCTGGGTATGGGAGAGCGGAACCATTCTGACTCTGGTTGGAGGAAGGTTCGGGTTCTTTTGGGTCTCTACCTCTATGTCGGAGTAGGAATTGTGAATGATCTCAGCATGCACTCGAGTGTGAATCTATTAGGTAAGGGATGCGAACAAGAAGGAATGATTAGGGGTCGGGCAATCCTACCAGGGTATAGAGTTAAGGAGTGCTCTTGGGTTGTGTTTAGTTCAAAGGCTTTACTGGTTTATACCACCTTGAGCTACTTGGGCTCGATGCACATGGGGAATGGGAGAGGGAATTCCACCCTTTCCCGAGAAATGGGCATCGAGGCCTCCTCTATCAATTTTGAGGGTGGGAGGTATGAAAAGAGAGAGGACACCAGAAGGGAGGTCAGGAGATTAAAGGAAGGTGGGAGCTATTAAGGTTATGGGGATAATTGTTGGGGTGTGCACGACCGTCAGGGATGTTGTGTCCTTATTCACCAAAATACCCATCAATGAAGCTGTTGATGTCATTAAACAGATCTCCGATGATAAAAACTCTAAATTGGTTAGCCTTTGCCTCACCTCGACTTTCTTCAGTTTTCGAGGAGAGTTTTATGAGAAAATTTGTAGTGTTGCGATGGGCTCCCCTCTTTCCCCCATTGTTGCTAACTTGTTTATGGAGGATTTTGAGTCTAAGACCCTGGCCTTTGATAAATTCCGCCCTAGGAAGTGGAATAGGTTCATGGATGATACTTGTGTCATCTGGCCCCATGGTTGGGAGAAATTAGATCTGTTCCTTGGACACCTAAACTTGTTTTCTGATTCCATCAAATTCCCAATGGAAGTAAAGGTTGATGGTTGCCTCCCTTTCCTTGATATCCTTCTCTCAAGGAATGAGGATGGTTCCATTTCTCATCGGGTTTTTCACAAAAAGACTCACACGGAACAGTATCTTCATGGTGGGTCCCATCATTTTCCTGCTCAGAAATTTGATGTCTTGTGTACTTTTGTGACTCGTGCCCTTAGAATCTCTGACAACAACTCCTTGGAATCAGCGAAGTCCCATCTTCTTGACGTTTTTGAAAATAATGGTTATAGTAGGTCTCAAGGTCATAAAGCCTTTCAGAAAGCATATAAATAATTGAGTGAAAAATCTACTCCGGTGGATCCTATTTCCAAGGTCCATCTCCCTTTTATCTAGGGAACAATGGACAAAATTTCCCATGTCCTTTGAAGAAATAATATCTCAACTTCTTTCAATCCTCTCTACACTATTAGAAATTCTCTTGGGTCTATTAAAGACCCTATCGACCCTAGTGACATGAAAGGGATTTATATGATTCATTGTTCTTGTGGAACTCCCTATATATGAGAAACGGGTCGATCCATTAGGCAGAAAATCAAGGAGCATGCTGTGGATTTTAGGCATAATCGATCTCGTACCTCAGCTCTTGCTGAACATGTGAAAAATTTGTGCCACCATGTTAGAATTGAAGACTCTAAGGTAGTTGCTAAGGTAGATCACTTTCACCATAGGAAATTAAGGGAGGCGATCGAAATTGAGCGACATACTAAGAATCTCAACCGCGATGATGGTTGGAAATTAAGTTAGAGCTCGGCCTCGGTTCTCGCCTTGTAAAAAAAATTGTTGTTTATATTTATTTATTTATTTATTATTTTATTTTTTATTTTTTTATAAAAAATTTACCCCTCCCTATTGCCTTCTTAGTTCACTATGCCTTTTTTATTATTTTTATTGGATTTTTTGTTTATTTATTATTTTATATTTATTAATTTATTTGATCCAATAATCAAATAAATTATTTATTTAGATTTATCAAGAAAAAATTTTACCCCCTCCCCCTATTATATTATTATTATATTTATTTATAAACCCCTTCTTAAAATTTTGAATTAATTTATTCAATTTACTTATTTATTTAGTTATAAAAAAATTCTCCTCCCTTATTCCTTCTTAGGTCACTTAATTTTATTTTAATTAATTAATTTATTCATTTTATTAACAATTAATTAAGTAATCATTTTTAAACTAATTTTTTTTCCCCTCCCTATTACCCATTTTAATTACTTAATAATTTATTAACCTATTTGTTATAATAAAAATTTAATTAATTTATTAATTTATTAATTAACTTTCTAACCGCTAGTTCTTATCAGCTAGTCTTAACGGCTAGGTCTCAACGGTTAATTCCGGGCAATGATGCATCTCCACTATTTATTTACTGAGATCGATTAGTCTCTCCACCTTGTTCTGAGGTTGAACCACATTAGCTGGTTGAAAACGTCAAGTAATCCTAATCATGTGATTTTTCCGAAAATACTTTTATCTAGATATTAATAAGTTTCATTTAGTTCGAGGAAATATTTTTTTTATTATTTAAGTAAATAATTATGTTTTATTGGATTTTTTGAGAAATATAAATGCCAACATAATTTAAATATTTCCATTTTTTTGAAAACCAATTCATTTGTATATTTAAAAATAAATTTTAAATAATATAAACTTATTAATTTAAATTATTAACTCCAAAACAAAACAAAAAATATTTACCATTAATTACATTATTAATATAAATAACCTTTCTTCAGAAATATTTCTTAACGTTAAAATCATCAATATTTTACTACCTAACAAACCCAAAAAAGCACTCGAGTAAAGTTGACATGAAAGTGCCATGAATGATTAAAAAGTGTGAAATCCGTAATATAAACTTCTGTTTTCGTCGAATTCTCATCTGTTTACGATAAAAAGGCATACGGGATTCCCTTAGGATTTTATTAAAAAAGAGAAAAATTACATGCAAACTTAGTCACGACATTGTATTGAGTCAAATTAACCGAAATGATTACAAAATGCTAAAATGATGAAAATATTCGTGGAAGATTGGAATCACGAAAAGTAAAAGTTCGACAACATACTACGCGGATACTTAAATATGCATTTTATCTTTCTTAATTTGAAAATACCAACGCAAAGGATTGCTCCTCACCGATCACGACAACTTTGGGGAGGATAACCCGAGTTTTTCTTATGACATTGACCCTCTCTCTTCTCTTGCTAGGGCCTTATCGTTAACGAACTTAGTAGGGAGCGACATTGAATTCCTGTTGGTCAACCCGCATGCAAGACTAGTTCCCCTGATTATTGTTTCAGGGCTTTTCCCTTCTAGTTTCATCAGTCCCACCTCTAAAATTAATGTCACTATCCGTAGGGGGAGAAGAAGAAATAAGAAGAAGTCTAAGTTGCTGTCTATGGCAGGTCTTTTGGACAGGCCTTCTTATGAAAATTTCCGCGATGTTCTAGTGGCAAAGTTATTGGCCGGGTCCTTAGAGCACTGACCCCTACAATCGGGTCTCCATGATGCTGATTGTGTCCTTAAATATGAGGGGGTTGGGGGGACATGCTAAATACCTGTCTTTAAAGGATTTTTTTCTATGCTCTAAACCATCAATTATCTTACTCCAAGAGATGATGTCATGTGCTAATCGCTCCGTTGCTTTTCTTCATTCTTTGATTCCAGAGTGGCACTTGGCGAAGACCGATGCCATTGGACTTTTGGGTGGCTATGCTGCTCTTTGGGATCCTTTTTGGTTTTCTTTTAAGGCTTTTTCTTTTAAAAGGGGGATGGTGCTTACTAGTTTCTGTCGGGGGTTTGGTCAAAGGATTCACATTCTCAATATCTATGCTCCATACTCTCAGAAGGAGTCATTTTGGAAGCAGTTGGATGTTTGTGTTTTTCTAATGTTGAGAAATTCTATCCTTACAGGGAATTTAAATTGTTCCTTTTACCCTAATGAAATTTGGGGAGAGAAAGGTCAATTTGATCCATGAGACCTGGAGATTAAAGATATTTTGATGGATTCTGGTCTGATTGACACTCCGTTTCTCTCAAATTGTCCAACATGGTTTAATGGGAGGAAGGGGCGTGAGTTCATTGGTAGAAGAATAGATCGTTTTCTAATAAGCACGGATCTTAGGTTGTGCATGAGATGTATATCAGCTGCTACAGAGGATTTCACAATCTCGAACCATCGGCCGATAACCCTGGGCTAGGAGTTTCAGGAGAAGCAATCTCGCTGCCCATTCAAGTTCAGTCGGGTGTGGCTTGAGGATGGGGATTTCATTAAGCTGATAAAATATTATTTATCACAGCACAAGCGGGATGGTGAGACCTCTGGGATGTCTTATTTTGCTAATATTATGAAGGGATTGAAGCTACTAGTCTGGGGGTGGGAGAGCAATAAGAGGAAGAAAAGGGAGCGGATCAGGTATATAATGATGGAAAGATCTAAGATATACAAGGAAGTGGCGGATGGAACCCAAAGCGATGATTTTTGGGAACAATTAAAAATCTTGGAAAATGAGTATCGTGATTTTCTCATGAGGGAGGAGACCTCTTGGCAGCTTAAGAGTAGGGCTACATGGTTGAAAGATAGTGATAACAACACAAAGTTTTTCCATAAGTTCGCCTCATGCAGAAGGAATGAAAATGGGACCTGGGAGATTGAGGAGGGGTCAAAACTATATGCTCCATCTCGGACATTAAGGTTGTTGCGGTGGATTTATTTGGGTCTGTGTACTGGAAAAGAGATGGTAATCACTCGACATAACAATTGGAACTGATTGAGGATTTCCCGGTGATGTTTTCTGATGTTGATAATCAAAGATTTTATGATAAGGTTACCCCAGAGGAGGTAAAAGGGGTGTTAAAATATTTTGCACCAGACAAGAGGTCGGGACTGGATGGTTGGACCCCGAAAATTTTTCCTCCATTTCCTAGATGATTTCCTATTGGATTTAGCGGATTTAGTTGAGGAGGCTCGGGTCTTCGAGAGGATACATGGAGCTGTAAATTCTACCTTTATTGTTCTGATCTAGAAGAATAAAGGTAAGCTAGCATTCAATGATTTCCGCCCAATATCTCTATGCAACACTCTATATAAAATTGTTTCTAAAGTAATAGCAAACAGATTAAAGGGAACTTTGGCTAAATTCATCTTTCCTAAGCAAGTGGGCTTGCTGAAGGATAGAAATATCCATGATGCTGTTGTTTTGACACAAGATATTATTCATACTATTGGATCCAAAAGGATGAAAGCGGCGGTGATGAAGATAGATTTGAACAAGGCCTATTACTGCATCGATTAGGTATTCTTGAGATTAGTTCTTCTTAAAATTGGCCTTAATAAGGCGGTTGTTTCTTGGATCATGAGTTGTATATGCAACACTTCCCTGGAAATTATTATCAATGGTTTGGCCACAAATTTTTTCCACCCTGGCTGTGATCTGAGCCATGGGTGCGCCCTTTCTCCACTACTGTTCATACTCGTAATGGACGCCCTAAGCTTAAAGATCAGAAGGGCATCCGAACAGGGTATGTTTAAAGGTATCAGGATCAGTTTCCATTTGAATCCTACCCGCAGTTTATTTGTGGATGACATTCTTATTTTCAGAATGTTTATCCATAACAATTGGCAGGTTCTAAAGCTAATTCTCTCTCTTTTCTGTGAAGCTACAGGGATTGTCATTAGTTATGAAAAATTGTGTTTCTTTTTTGGAGCATGGGAGGAGGTGGTGCACAGTGAAGTTGCTAATTTATTTAGTTTTTCCAAGGGACTCTTGAAAGATGGTTTTACTGATCTTGGTTTTAGGATGAAAGCCTTGTCATACTCCTTTGAGGACTGGAACTGGCTGATAACAAAATATCAAAAGAAATTGAATTTATTGTTACCAAGATGGTTATCTTGAGGAGGTCAGTTGATACTGACGCGGGCTATTCTTCAGTAGATAAAAGTTTATTAGGCCCATTTGTATGTCATCCCGAATAATATAGCAAGGTAGATTCGAAGGATAACGGCTAAATTCATATTGGGGGGGGTGGGTAAATATCGAAGGGTCATTCACTTGGCTAGGTGGGAAATGCTCACCATTCCAAAAGAAAATGGGGGTTGGGGAATCCTAGATTTGGAGGCTTTTTAGAACTGTCTCCTTATAAAATCTCTATGGAGATACCTCCATTCGAGGAGAATCTCACAAGATATTGTTAAACATAAATATTTTGGGGGGGGGGGGGGCAACCATGGAGGATTTGGTTATTAAAGGTTGGGTCCCTGTTCGATGCAGCTCCTCCATCTGGACAGGTTTTGGAAAGCTTCGGTCATTGTTCAAAGAGCACCTGTTTTGGCACTTTGGTAAGGGTTCTAATATCCTTATTGGTTGCTATAAAATGCCTAGTTTTGATCGCCACTTTACCTTTTTGGAGGATCTTATTTTCTGTTTAAATCAGAAGGGTATCTTCTTCCTTCATGATATCATTAAAGGATGGGATGGGGGGGGTACCTATTTGGAAAAATTGGTTGGATCTGGGGTTGGATCGGAAGTGGGATGCTTTCTGGATCATGTATTCTGGGACTCTTAGAATGTTGGGGCTGTGCTATAATAGGCAAGGTGATCGAATTATTTGGGAGGGATCAAACTTAAAGATCGGGCCAAAATTTAAGGATATTTATGCAGCTCTGATTAATGATAAAGAAAACTTACAACTGAACTATTGGTTTAAAAAATATTGGAAATTCGGTGCTCAAGTTAAAATGATTATCTTTCTTTGGTTAGTCAGGAAAGATAAAATTCTCACTTGGAAAACCTTTAGAAAAGAGGTTGGTTTGGGCCAGGTATTTGTTATCTTTGTGGAAATGGGGAGGAGGAAAATGTTCACTTGTTCTATTCATGTCCTTTTGCATGTGAAACTCTTTCCATTTTATGTTCTAATCTGCAGGTTCAAGCTCCTCATTACAGAACTACGGAGGACTATTTGCTATGGAGGCTAAGCAGAGGTAAGATGTGGAGGATTGTCCGAATATTGTTTCACTTGTTTATCTAGGTTAGTAGAAACAGAATTTTTTTTTAATATCTCCCTTGTTGCCCACAAAAAGTGGCTTTTCAAATTTATTGTGTATGGAACAGCTAGAAGATTGGTATGAAGACTACTAGAGATCTCGCTTGTGGACTCCATCCACATGAATTTCAGTATCATGTTGGATTTTTCGATGGGGCCTCTCAGAATTCCTTCTGTGGATGTGGGGTGTGGCTTTTGTTAGATCTAGGTCATCACTACAAGTTGTTCTATAATGAGGGGATAGGTACATACATGAAGGCATAATTTCTGGCTCTTTGGAGACTTCTTTGGTTTGCCAGTCATCTTTCTCTGGACAAGATCTGGGTTATTGGGGACTCAAAGGTGTTGGTGGATCATATGAATTAGAAAGCCTCCATTAGTCTACGAGTGCTCTCTCATTGGATGGATAGAATCTACATCCTCAAAGATTATTTCCCTACCATTTCATTCCACCATGTCTATAGGGATAAGAATACTATAGTAGACCGACTCTCTAAAAAAGGTTTAGAGCTTGGTATTGGAGAAATTCATTATCAGTTTCACATTTTGGATGGTATTGGGGCTTCTAGGACTGTTCCGATCAACTAATCTGGTGCTATGAAACTGTTATTATGTTGTTGTTTCGAAGGAAGTTGATCTCTGGTTTTTGGTTCTTAGATGGCATGGATGATCACTTTTTGTTTCTGTACTTTTTTTGTTGTTGTAATTGTTTTTTGTTTACATACTAGGCATGGTGTTTTGTGTTGGGCAGATTATATATTCGCTGGCCCTTTTTTGGATTTGTTTTGATATACGTGAACAGACTCTATGTAATAGTTTTGGACCTTAATGTTTTGTTGGACCTGATACTTAATATACACCAGGGTATTTTTCATGTTGAAAAACTTCAGTAACGTGGGTATAATCTTTATAATCATCAACATAACACTTTACCATGCATATAGAAGTGGATATAGAGTTAATTTTCAGTTTAAATTATAAATGTCAGAAAAATAACTTAGCCAGACATCTTATTATCTAATTATTATTTACTTATGACCGTCTCAATTTTAGGCAAGAGATAATAAAAAAAAAGTCATTTATTATTAATGAGAAACTCATCAATCAAAATTTAAATTCTATTTCTTAAACAAAATTGATACTATAATTAATTTATTCAATTGTTTCTCTTAAAAAAATCTAAACATAAACCATATGAATGCAATACAGATAAAAAAAATACACCCAAAATAACACTGAATGATATCAAACAATCCAAGAATAGAAATTCATGGATCCGGATTTGATAATAGGCTAACAAAGAATATAACATTGAATGATACACATGTTTGATACTGATAGAGAGGATATCAAACGATGGGTAAAATTATATAAAGAGAAAATCCATTAGAACAATGCTTATTAAAACTTGGTAAGTCGATGCCATTATAGCTTGAGCGCTCTTGAGGTAATAATGCGACAGTAGGTAATAATATATTATCTAAAATAGAATCTCAACTTTCCTTTCATATACAATATAATCAATCTAGATTCGAACCCTTCTCCTTGAGCTCAGATATCGAATATAAAATTAAATGAGATTCGAGCCCTTCACCTTCAATTCAAATATCATAATATGAAATTATGATATCAAGCAGCAAGTACAGATAGCAAGAAAATTTCCCTCCCCGATTCAACTAGATTGTCTCTCCACCAACCCCTGCGTTAAGGGTTCGACGAGATCGTCTCTCCACCAACCGTAAATCTAGTATGATGCAAATGCAAATGGAAAGCAAGGGTAGCTACTAGAGAGGCATCATCAATGACAGTGATCGTATATTATGTTGGTTTTAGAAGCAGTAGGACAAGTAGTTCATGTAGTTAATACAAGAAAATACATAAAGAGAGGGTCATGAGTTTCTTTATCCAATTCGAAATTGAGATTCAGCTGTTTGTGATTAGAAATCGAAAATAATTTCCTGTACCATAACCATATTTTTATTCCTCAGTGAAAAGGTTATTATACCCATATCTAACTAGGTTCTAGCTAGTCCATCCACTTGTGCTTCCCATAATTAATTTATTCCATACTAACTGATAAATTTCTGCTACAATTTTCATAAGTGACCAATATTTTTTTTTAAATCTAAATATAAAGCATGTGAATGGCAATACAATGAAAAAATATAAAGACTAAATACATATCAGGGTTCAGCACACTAACAAGAAAATTTCCTCCCCCCCCAAAAACCCTGCCTCTATGTTTTCCCTGGCTCGAAAACTCTACTCCTTGTTGGAATTTGTGAATATTCTGAACAACAGAGACGAAAAATATAATTCCTATGCAAACACAGAGATTTAAAGAAAATTTGTGGACATAGATGGATTAAAACACTTCTATTTCATTAAAACAAAGCAACTGTTACAAAATGAAATTCTTCAGAACTATGGTGTTCTAGTTCACACAAAAATGTTTTCTAGCTGCTACACACGCAACACTTCAAAAAACTCAGCTTTTGCTTTCTATCTTCAACCCCTATTTTTTTCAGACAATGCTCTCTCAGCATATATATATATATATATATATATATATATCTGTGTGTGTGTGTGTGTTTTTCTTACACAAACGCACTCACTTTTTTTTATACTACAATAATCTCATATATATATATATATATATATTGTAAACATTATGTGTTTACAACATATATTAAAACTTTAATCCTAAGCTTTAAAATTTAACATGTTGCGGCACATGAAATACATTAAAGAAAATGTCTTTAAAACTAAAAACATCAAGAGCTTTAACCCAAGGTTATAAAAAAACTTTATAAAACAATGTATCGTACATTTCAAATCATGGAATAAAACTTGTTTAATAAATAATCACATCCATTCTCGGTCTTGCTGGCTGTGCATTGGATTTGTGCGATATGCGCGCTATTGGTTGGAGGGTTGACATGCTGGCCGAATTCAAAATTTATCCAAAACCTTTAAACAAATTATCACATCAATTTTAGGATGGGCTGACTGGAATTCAATCGGTGCGATGTGAAAGTGATTGGAAGTGGGGATTTGACGTGGAGTCATGGGCTCCATACAGTAATGACGTGGGGTTTGAAAATTCAAAACATATCCATGGGTTATTAATACTCATGGTGTATGGTGTTTGATGGCAGGATGGCATGGAGTAAACCACAGATTTATTTGCAAAGGAGTATGGCTACTACCTTTAAACAAGATATTTATTTGTAGAGTTATTCAATTTTGGATTGAATGCACAGTGGTGTGCAGGTTTTAAAAAAAAAAATATCTGCACCTGTCCTTCACAAATTTCATCATAATTAAATTTCAGTCCTCCTTAGACTTCAGTTGCAATTAAATTCCAACTCTCCCCCTTAATTGCAAATGTTGTACTCTTGCATACAAAGACATTTTCTTAGGTAGTTAAAATTTTTTTGCCCTAATGGTTTTGTTAATACATCAACAAACTTCTATTCTGTTCTGCAATGCTTCAGAACTATTTCTCCATTGCTCACTAACTCTCTGATGTAGTGATACTTAGCATCCATGTGTTTCGTTCTCTTATGAAACACTAAATTCTTAGATAAAGCTATAGCTGAGCTATTATCAAAATAAATTGTTGTGCCTTTTACCTGTTCATGACACAAACTTCTCAACATTCTCCTCATCCATGCTGCTTGACATGCTACTGTTGTAGCTGCCACGTACTCTGACTCTACTGTAGATAAAGTCACAATTGGCTATTTCTTAGAAGCCCATGAGATGGCTCCTGATCCCATATGAAAAACATATCCAAAGGCGTTTTTCATGTCATCTATACTTCCAGCCCAATCACTGTCAGTATATCCAATTAATTCAAAATTCTTTGAAGTGGTGTATAAAATTCCATACCTCTTTGTTCATTTCACATACCTCAGAATTCTTTTTGTTGCTTGCCAATGTGCCTCCTTTGGCCTTTCCATAAATTTGGAAATTCAACTCACAGCATGCATAATATCTGGCCTATTTGCAGTCAAATACATGAGGCTACCAACTATGCTCTTATACAAACTTGGATCAAAATCCTTACTGTTGTCTTCTTTGCTCAGCTTCAATCCCATCACTGTAGGAGTAATTTCCTCCTTGCAATCCTGCATGTTAAATCTTTCCAAAACTTTTTTAGCATACTTTTCTTGAGAAATAAAAATTTTATTTTCATTTTTCTCTACTTCTATTCCTAGGAAGTATCTCAGCAATCCCATATCATTCATTTCAAATTCATTTTCATGACTGTTTTAACATTCTCAATAAGGTAAGCATCATTACCTGTGACTATAACATCATCAACATACAAAACAAAAATGAGCATCTTACCATATTTCTCTTTGATGTATAATGTGGGTTCTCCTTCACATTTCTCAAACCCATTTTCCAATAGATAGGCATCTATTCTACTGCACCATGCTCTTGGTGCTTGTTTAAGCCCATACAGAGCTTTCTTCAATTTGAATACCTTGTGCTCCTGGCCTTCTTTCTCACATCCCAGAGGTTGTTGAACATATACCTCTTCCATCAATAATCCATTAGGAATGTTGATTTCACATCCATTTGGTAAACTTCCACTTATGTTGTGCTGCTACGGATAGCGTTGATCTTACTTTTCAATTCTTGCAACTGGTGCAAAAGTTGCTTCATAATCTTTTCCTTGTTGCTGCTTATAGCCTTTGACAAAAAGTCTAGCCTTGTGCCTTTCAATCTTACCTTCAGCATTGCTCTTGGTTTTATAAACCCATTTCACTCCAATAACTTCTTTGCCTTTTGGGAGATCAACTAATTCCCATGTCTTATTTTTCTCTATGACATTAATATCTTCATCCATAGCATCTATCCATTTCTTATATTTTACTGCTTCTTAAAAATGAATAGGATTTTCTACATGAAAATATAATGCAAATGAAG
This sequence comes from Pinus albicaulis, assembly GCA_034641835.2. Classification (NCBI taxonomy): domain Eukaryota; kingdom Viridiplantae; phylum Streptophyta; class Pinopsida; order Pinales; family Pinaceae; genus Pinus; species Pinus albicaulis. Next base: position 354,963,167 of record CM076582.1, read on the forward strand.
AGTTCATACCTTCTTCTTGCTCATAAATCTCATTTAGACTTTCGAATCTGGTTCCTTTTTCACTTGTTGAAATTGTGCTTGTAGAAGCACTCAAATATGGTCCTTGTGATGTTCTTTGAGAAGAATTGTCATCACTTTTCAAGGGTGTTCTCATACCTGCTTTTGATGTCCCTTACTGTCCTTGTGTTGGTGGAGGTGGTGTTGCTAGTGAGGGATGTCTTTCAGTCATTTCTTCCTCATCTTCAACATAAGACAAACAACTTTTTACATTCACTGTTTTCTCAATGCTTCCATCCCAAGATTCTTCTTCAATAAATTGTACATCTCTACTTAACATAAACTTCTTGGTGGATGGATTATACAATCTGTATGCTTTGGATTCTTCACTGTATCCAACAATATGCACTTCTCCCCCTTACTATCCAAGGTCTTCCTTAGATGATATGTAATGTTTGCATAAGCCACAAAACCAAAAAATCTCATGTGGGTGACAAACTGTTTTATGCCGCTCCATGCTTCTTTCAGAACTGTGTTCATAACACTCTTTGTTGGGCATATATTCAAAACATATGCTACACAATTTACAACTTCAGCCCAATATTCATTTGGCAAATGTTTTTCCTTCAGCATACTTCTTACTATGTCCATGATGACTCTATTTTTCCTTTCAACAACTCCATTTTACTGTGGTGTATACCTTGCTATAAATTGTTTGTGTATCCCATTTTCTCTGCAAAAACGCAGAAGTTATTTCGAGATATATTCTCCTGCTCTGTAATTCCTTAAGACATTAATATGTTTCCCACTTTGATTCTCTACAAGAGCTTTAAAGTGGAGAATTTTCTCAAACACTTCACTTTTCAACTTCAAGAAATAAAGCCATGTTTTTCTTGTGTAATCATCAATAAAGGTCAGCATATAGTGGCTATCTACTAATGATGGTGTTTGCGTTGGTCCACACAAATCAAAATGGACTATTTCTAAGAGTTCCTTTACCCTTATCATCTTTCCTGATGGAAATCTTTCTTTGTGTTTTTTTCCCAAGATGCAGCGTTCACATAGGCTGTCTGGCTTTTCAATCAATGGTAATCCCTTTACCATTCCTTTTCTATTCAAAAAATTCAGACCTCCAAAGTTGAGATGTCCAAATCTGAAGTACCATAACCAATTCTCATCATTTTCTTCTGTTTGGAATGTCTCTTCTGTCACTGTCGCCATTGCAGCTCCTTTATTTAAATCTACTCTCATCTTGAGAGGAAAAATTATGTTTCTTCGCATCTTCAGTTGTGAAATCCTCTGCTTGCTTGGTGGTATGTCCATGATTGCACATATATCATCTTCAATGAAAACATTGTAGCCTTTCTGAATGAGTTTTCCAATGCTCAAAAGGTTACACTTCATACTAGGCACATAGTAAACATCTAATATGGATCTCCTTTCTCCTTTCTTTGTTAAAACACTTACTCTGCCTTTTCCCAAGATAGAGACCTTACTGTCTGTCCCCAATGTTAATTGAGACTTCACATTTTCATCAATCATGGAAAATATAGAAATGTTTCCAGTCATATGGTTGCTACATCCTGAATCTAGAAACCATATATCTTCATTATTTTCTTCAGCCATATTACTTGCTAAAAACAAATTCTCTTGACTGATATTTTCCTTAGTAAAATTAGCACTGGGTATACTACCCATGTCACTCTTTTTCTTCTTACATTCATTGGCATAATGCCCATACTTATTATAATAATAACATTGGATTTGGGATTTATCATACCTTTGTCTATGTGCTTGATTTTTTCCACCTTGTTGGCTATTGTGCTGGCTTTGATTCTGACTTTGATTGCTACCCCTTCCACTTGTATTTGCAGGGTTGTTTCTTCTTCTATTTTGGCTTCTGCCTCTTCCTTTTTCTCTGTAGTTTCCTCTACCTTAACCTGTTCCTCTTCCAAAGGACATATGGGTCTTCAAGGCATGCTCCAAAGAAGAGTTTGATGTTCTGCTCAATATTTGTTCAGGTCTCTTCAATGATGCATGAAGCTCATCAACAGTAAACAATGAGAGATTCTTTGTCTCTTCAATGGTTGTTACTATCACATCAAATCTTGAGGGTAAGCTCATCAACAATTTCTTTACTATTCTTCTTTCTTCTGTTGTCTCTCCATGAAATTTCGTTTGGGTGACCAACCTAATCAATAATGTGAAGAATTATTGTACTTTATCAGACTCTTTCATGCAAATGACTTCAAAATATCTTCTCATTAATTGAAGCTTTGCTATCTTTACCTTCTCCATACGTTGGTAGCGTATCTGGAGGGTATCCCATCCATCCTTAGACCTCTTGGCTATTGAAATTCTTGGAAATATGCTTTCATGCACTTCCTGATAGAGATACAGAATGGCTTTTGAGTCCTTCTTCTTGTTACTCTTCAACAAATCCTTCTCTACCTATGTTAAGGAATTAAATGATTTTTCACCTATTGGTTCTTCTAGACCATCTTCTACTAACTCCCATAAATATTGAGAGGAAAAGAGGGCTCTCATTGTGATTGCCTAATAGTCATAGTTCCTTCCATTGAACTGTGGGAGTTGAGTATTTCCCATACTCGTACTTGTGCTGGCTCCTGCCATTGCTAGCTTACTGAACTATGCATTAAAACTTGACTATGTTTTTAAACAAACTGTCTCTCTAAGTAAGAGATACATTCTGTCTCTAAAAAAAACTCCCTTCTTACAGTTCTCTAGACTGAAAACTTTAAAACAAACATAAAACTTTGTTTTGTTAAATACTTGTCTTTGTTGATCTTTCACTATGCTGGAGAAAACTTCAATTAAATTCTTCTTCCTACAGCTTCTTCAGCAACTGCTGAGAGCCTGGACTAGCTCTGATACCATGTTGGAATTTCTGAATATTCCAAACAATAGAGAGGAAATATATAATTCTTCTGCTAACACAGATATTTAAAAAAAAAATTGTGGACAGAGATGGATAAAAACACTTATATTTCATTAAAACAAAGGCACTGTTACAAAATGAAATTATTCAGAACTATCGTGTTCTGGATTAACGCAAAAAATTCTTTTGGCTACTACACATGAAACACTTGAGAGAACTCAGCTTCTGCTCTCTCTCTTCAACCCCCTGTTTTTTTTACATGGTGCTCTCTTGGCATATATATATGTTTTTCTTACACAGTCGCACTGACTTTTTTTTTATACTACAATGCTATCATATATCTATGTGTTTTAAACATTATATGTTTACAACATATATTAAAGCTTTAATCCTAATATTTAAAATTTAACATGTCGCGGCACACGAAATACATTAAACAAAATGTCTTTAAAAGTAAAAACATTAAAAGCTTTAACCCAAGGTTTAAAAAAAAAACTTTATAAAACAATGCATCGTGGATTTTAAGTCATGGAATAAAACATGTTTAATAAATCATTACATCCATTCTCGGGCTTTTTGACTGTTCATTGGATTTGTGCGATACGTGCGCTATTGGTTGGAGGGTTGACATGCTAGCAGAATTCAAAATTTATCCAAAACCTTTGAACAATTTATCGCATCCATTTTAGGATGGGCTGACTGGACTTCAATTGGTGCGATGCGAATGTGATTAGATGCGGGGATTTGACGTGGAGTCGTGGGCTCCACAAAGTAATGACGTGGGGTTTGAAAAATCAAAACATATGTACCGGGTATTAATACGGTTTGTGTACGGTGTTGGATGGCAGGATAGCATGGAGTAAACCACAGATTTCTTTGCAAAGGAGTATGGCTACGGCCTTTAAAGAATATATTTATTTGCAAGGTTATTCAATCTTGGATTAAATGCACAGTGGTGTGCAAGTTTTAAAAAAAAATCTCTGAACCTTTCCTTCACAAATTTCCATCAAAATTAAATTTCAGTCCTCCTTCTCAGACTGTAGTTGGAATTAAAATCCAACACTCCTAGTACTTCTCTAGCCACAGACACTACCCCTGAAATAAAATACCTTGTAGAATTATTACAGAATGATCCTGCAGAAGTATTATAGCATGACCCTCAAGTGAGGGAAAGAAATAAGGAGGCTAAAGCATGACGATGGGCTCGCCTCGAGTGGGGGATAATTTCTTATATCCTTAGAATTAACTCATAAACTGAATATAAAACCCATATTCATTTTAAAATTGATATACCTCTGACCCGAAATCTCTGCCCCTACTTCTCTTCCAGTCTAGGATCTCTGCATCTTGAAATAAAATGCAGGTATCCTTCAGACATACAATTTCATCTCCAAATCAAACATGATAAAAAGAAAAGAGTGAATACCTGAGGTTGAATCTACTACTAATGTCATCATACCTTCTTATCCTTCATTTCCCTTTCAACTCCCACATATCAAAACTAAAGAAAAAAAATTGATTCACCCTACAAACTAAAACAATATTCATGCTCACAAATAAAAATCAGAATAAGAAGAAAATAGAAAGGAAAAATAAAAAGCACCAGAAAAATTGAAAAAAGGCACTAACACATCAATACAATAGAAGGACAATAAATTGCACATGGCCATGGTTAACACCAGACAAGAAAAACAAACAAACAAACAAAAATCTCCATTCCCAAATGTCGCTCCCCTAACAAAAGCAGCATCTCTACCTACATTCCATGCCGCTCCTCTCCACTAATAAAAGCAACATCTCTACCTACATTCCATGCTGCTCCTCTCCACTAACAAAAAAAGCTTCTCTATCTCCATTCCAATTTAATAGCATCGCAAACATTACATCATATTTTAGTTAAAATTTTAAATCCGTCAGGTATTCTGCTATTTTACTTAAAATTTTGAAATCCTTCCAGCAACATGGTGGCCTACTACTGTTACGCAGGTATACAGGCTAGCAAAGAATCATTATTGTTTTTCGAATTTTTTTGAAAGGGACCATTAACCATTCAATGGTATAAAATAATGTTTTTTAACAATGGAATTTTAATATTAAATTTTATTTTATTAATAATCTCAATTTCAATATAAGTTTTTAAATAATTTATTGTTTTTAAATTAATATTAAAATTAGATTTGCAAAATATTTTATAAAAAATACTATATGTTTTATTTTATTTATATGATCAAGATTGGATATTGTTAAAAGAACATTATCCACCTAGATGTTGTTAAAGCACACTATCCACCTTTTGCTAGCTTTTATGAAGATGGTACAAATTCATAAAGTTTGATGGATAAAATGTCAAATGTAATGAAGGATAGTATTTATTTTATTTATAGGATTGAGGTTAAATGTTGTTTAAAAGCACAAGATCTCATTATTCTTAACTTTTATGATGATGGAAATACATGATATTAGCTTTTTTATAAATACTACTTAGGTTGAAAATACCTTTCAGGATTAGTGTAAGCCCTAATTCTACTTCTGACTTATTGAAAGCTCACGTTCAGAGAATGTAAGGAAATATATTTACATTCCAAAACCATGATGGGGTTTTAATTAACTAGGAGAAACCCTTACCATAATTTAGTTGGGGCTATTTTTGTAAAAAAACAAGTTTGCAAGGATTGTAGAAGACCCTAGAGAGGGCTAGACATTTCCAAAGTGAAAGTACAAGAAATCAAGTGCTAGATCACTAGAAGACACATCAAAAGGATGGCTTATCTCATGTAATCATGCACTAGGAAGAGGTCTAAGTAAATCAGGAGTCACAAATACCTAATGGAGAACGAATGAGAGCATAAAAGGGCATATCCAAGACTCGAAAGAAGGTCGAGGTTGCTCAGAGTTGTGGGGAAGGATCTCCATGTCATTTTTTCCTTAAGGAAGGTAGATCTATGCAAGAAGAGGAGGCTCTTTCTTTGTAAGGGATAAGTCCTAGGAAGGGCTAATTCTATGGTGATATAGACCTCAAGTCATTTCCCTAAGATCTGGTTTTGGATGTGCTCATATTGTGATGGAAGAAAGCATTGAGACCCTTTGAAATTAGATCATGACCTACTAATAAGGTCATATATCTAAGGAACAATTTCTATGGTTGTGATATGTGATTAGGGAAACCAAATATCTGTATGGGAGTGTGAATTTAAGGCATAAATGAATGAAAATGTGGAATGAGGAATAGAGCCAGCGAATGAGAAGAAACGAGGAGATAATGACCAAAGAGATGGGTTGTCTCAAGGGTTTTGAGATATCAGAATATCTACAAGCCCTAGATCATTCAATAATTGACTGGGCGAGGGCTATCCTTGATGCCTAGATCATGATGAACTTTTAGTCCTAAAGTGGCATGCTTTTGTGCAAAATGTGAAGGTAAAAACCTTTAAAATGAGATATCCATTTGTAGTATGCTTCAGGCATAAGGGATGCAATTTTACACAAAAATTTCAAAGAGAAATAGGTGGCGAGAACTTTTTTAGATTGATGGAAGAACAATAAGAATTAGGATTTTGTGCTGGGTTGTTTTGAGATGAAGGATATCAGACAGAATCAAGGTAATGGTGACAATAAAGAAGGTTGCACATAATTCATAAGCAACAATGGTTTTTGGATCCCTTAATCTGTGTGATTTGAGGATCAAATCTCAAGCGTGAGAGAATTTTTATTGTTTCCTTAGATTGAAGTCAAGAAGTGATTGTAGTTAGACTTATTTTCAGACCCTAAGAAGAGTGATTATAACGGCTTTGTGTCATAGAGGTATGGTAGGTTTTTCACGCCCTATATTGGAAAATGAAAGAGATGTTTCATAATGACCATTTTGGAACATAATGTAACAGGTGACATGGAATTGCAATTCATAGGACAACCCACATCTTACATTGACAAACAGAGAAAGCTCTGGCCATAAACTTCTGATTTCTATTATGAAAATAGTTTCATACAGTCATGATACATCTATCTAAGGAACGGCAGAGCAATCGAACCCTCCGCCTTATTGTCCTACACGCTTTGTATACGATCGGATACTCATCTCCTCAGTCCATTATTTTTCTTTGCAAACTCCCATCACTTCAATTTTCAAGTGACTCACAACGCTGACGATTCAACTCACAGTAAATAGTTTGCTTTGTAATTTTCAGTAATACTAATAATCATTTGTGTTTTTTCTTCAAGATATAATCGTACCTTTTAGATAATTATGCTAGAGGTTTTTTTTATGAGATTGAGTGAGAAAACACTGTTCACTCCACCTAATCAATAAATTTTCTTATCGCTTTTCTAACCAATTATATATTGATATATGCAAACATAATATTGCATAAATTTAAATCTTTCTAGAAGTCCTAGATTTCTCTTACTAGCAATCCTTCTCCATGCCTATCTGAATCTAGGATCTCTGCAACATATTTCCCCATGGCCTTTTCCTCACGCCTCTGTAATTTTTCTCCATTGCTAATGACTTCCATTTCTCTTCCTCTGCACCTGCTAATGTCTCTGGTGCGGCTTCCTGCTTTTCCCCGATGACATGATTCATGGGCTCCCAGCCTTCGCTCATTGCTTCCTGCAAAACTCCATAGAAAATAGTTCCCTCAGAATCGTTTTCATCGAAAGGGAATTGATTCGATAGAGTAGCATTAAGCTATAGAGATTCTTGGAATTTCCCACGATATAAAGGAAATAGAAGTACTAACGGATGGAATCAGAGAGGAATCAAAAGGTTTGTCCACAACGCCTAATTGCATGCAGGATTCAGAGAATTCAGCTTTGGGATTTCTGGATTCTGTCACAGATCCCTGCAAATTATAGTCGCATACAATTTGAGTACTATCATAACCCAAATAATGTAACGCTTTGGTTGTGCAATAATTCCTATACATAGAAGTTCTCATGTGATTGTAGCATTTCGCTAACTCGGCTCTCAATCAAACGAATTCATGCAAATAATAACTCTCAAAATAAATTGTTTGTGGTCCCATTGCAAGGATGAACTAGACGCCAACTCCGAACCTGGGCTAGATGAGATGAAAACAAGAAATGCAGGAGCACCATAGCTCTGAATGTATATCAGCGCATCAGTACTACTGCCGCAAAAGACATCATCAAATTGCCCAAATCCTTGAAAGGATTTATGAGGCATTCATGCAATGTCTCGCCATTAAAACCTATCAATCTCCGAAATGGCAATTCCTTTTCTTATTCCAGGCCTAAAATCAATTTCAAACTCCATCCCAGAAAATCCATGACAAATAATATCTCTCCCCAACAGACAAAGAGGCGCAGATGCGATAGCTACATAGTCTGCATGTTATGATAATTTTCCAATAAACCTTGTTTTACATTTTAAAACTATTCCCTGTTTTAGGGACCAACTTATAAGGTCATAGATGCACAAAGGGAAAACTTAAATTTCTATCATGATAAAAAAATCATATTTGGTAACAAAGGGAAAACTTAAATTTCTATCACGATAAAAAAATCATATTTGGTAACAAATACCTTTGTATTTATAAATCAAAATTTGTAATTAGGGAAGTAAACTAGATTAAGTAACTAGCATGGAAAATTTTAGGGGTTAATATTTATGGGCTAATTTTCTTATGATTTTTCCAAAAAAAATTGACAATTTCTATTTTTTATAAAAACCATTCGCCCAAATTTTACAATATAAAATTAGTTTACTTAAAAATCACCAACATAATATAGAAAGTCTATATGAAATAATTATGAATTTGAATAATTTTACAAATAAATTCAAAAAAATTTTTATAGTCCCTATATACAGAAGGGTCACAAAGGGAAAACTTAAATTTCTATCACCATAAAAAATTATATTTTGTAACAAATACGTTTGTATTTATAAATCAAAATTTGTAACCAGGGAAGTAAACTAGATCAAGTAACTAGCATGGAAAATTTTAGCGGTTAATATTAGTGGGCTAATTTTTTTATGATTTTTCCAAAAAAAATTGACCAATTTCTATTTTTTATAAAAACTATTTGTCCAAATTTTACAATATAAAATTAGCTTACTTAAAAATCACCAACATTATATAGAAATTATATATAAAATCATTATGAATTTGAATAATTTTACAAATAAATTCAATAAAAAATTATAGTCGTTATATTAGGAACTAGTAAAATTAGCCAATATTTTTAAACTTCAAAATAATTTATCATCCTTAAAATTTTCCCGAAACTGAACAATTTTCCACTTAATTGTAATAAATATCCAACTATGAAAAACACCTATGGACAACACTAAGTAATGGAGATATCATATCACTAAAATGAAATATGGAAAATAAAGTTCTTAATTCATGTTAAATTATGTCCAACCCCAATAATTTTTCCTTTGCCAAATGTCTTGAACATAAAACAATTCTTAAGCACCAACATCACTTGCTCCACAATGTACAAGGAATAAATGCTTCTCTCCTACGAACTCCCTTATAATTCCTTCCTTCAACGCTCTTCGGTGTGGGCATCGAAAGATATAGGTTAATATCTCAAAACTAATGCACATTTCTCTTAATTTCTTGGCTCATATAACAGGTGTATGGTTCATTTCCATGGTATGGGTGGTTTTTGTTTTAATGTAGTAGTTCCTCTTTTTCTCTATTGTCCATCTCTCTCAAACGTGTTCCTCTCCTTTTTTCTCTCACAACCTCCTCCCTCTCCTTCAAATTTCCCATGCATCCATACTACAAGGGAGTTTTCTACCACTTCTTTCTTGTTCCAAAAATTAGGAAAGATAAGTTGCTCATTACTAGGAGTTGATGAAAGGATTGAGTAATTTGTTTCCTCCACTCAACTTTTTAAACTTCGCAAACTCATACTCTGAAATAAGTGAAAATTCTTAGAAGAATAAACCCTTCTAGACCTGTTCAGTTTTCTCTTCCTGTGATATCGTAACCCAAAACCCCCGTAGGCACTCATGGTCGACCAGTCTTGAGAATTTTTTTTCATTAATTGTACAAATAAAATACTTCCGATATTCAGAAGGGCAAACCAGGATATCGCAGTACCAAAATGCCTACAAAGTTAAAATGATTCCGAAGAAAATAGCATATTGTGTTGAACAGTATTGAATACTAGCGAACAGGTAGACTCTTTATATTAACATGGATTATGCCATGGAAACCAGGAAAACTGAGTAATTCGAAGTTTTACCAACAATATTAATCACAACGAAAGTGGATTTCAGAAAACAAAAAGATCGTTGTTTTAAAAATGATTCAACAAGAGAACACTTCATAGAGTTTTAGTTACACAGAGATACAGTTGTCTTACGTAGGCTGCTGGCAGCATGGATTTCAAATTTAGTTTTCGATTGCGTCTTATTGTGATAACCTTCACTCATTTGTAGCTGCTTCATAGTTACACCGACACGACTTATCTTTACATTTAATAATAATAATGTTTTTAGTTTCAAATTCGATTACGGATTAGAGCTCCCATTTTTAGTTGCTGATGGTTTCCATTGGCACTTTCATGGAGTTTGATTGACTCTGATCATGTGCTTAACTAGCTCACTCCTAAACGATTGAGATGTTTTCATTTTTCTTAAAACGAATGATAGACATCTACTTGCAATTTTCCCTGTTCCTCATCAATCTCTTCCAGTTCATCGCTGACAACTTCAGTCGCTCTTTCTGCTTTTCCTTGTCTAGTGCAGGTGCTGCCATCACGAGTTTCCGGTCCGCACAGTTATTTTTAAGGCGCTTCAGATTGAATGCCCAACATTGTTAGTCTATTTGTAAAATTTTCTTTAGGTTTTACAAGATATCTGAGAAGAGAATGTTGTTGTGTTTGAATAAACCCAAAGACTGCAGCAATGCAAATAAGACTATTTGTCGTTGACTAGGTAAACTTTGTTGTTCCGATGGTTTGTAACCTGCAAGTAAGTTGTGTTTTTACTTCACACTGCCAATTGTTTATTTTGTCGTTGATTATGTAAACTCTGTTGTTTGGATGTTTTGTAACCTCGAATTAATTCCACAGATATTCGCTTCACACTACCGTTGTTTATTTTGTCGTTGACTAGGTAAACTTTGTTGCTAGGATGCTTTGTAAGCTCGAAATAAGTAGCGTTTCATTCCACCGATATTCACTTCACATTGAATGTTTTAGTTAATATTCCCAAATGTTAGATAAGTAATTCTTTTTCTGTACGGCTAACTTGGACAGTTCATCAAATGTACCATTTTTCTTTGCCCATCAAATGTATCTTCGACTGCCAGTGGTTTATTTTGTTGTTGATTAGGTAAAATTTGTTGTTCGGATGCTTTGTAAGCTCGTAGTAAATGGTGATTTGTTCTTTTTATATTCACTTTACATTGAATGTTTTAGTTAATATTCTCAAATGCTAGATAAGTAATTCCCTTCGTGTAAGACTAACTCTGACAACACGTCGAATGTACCTTTTTTGTTAGATTGCCAGTGGTTTATTTTGTCGTTAACTAGGTAGAGTTTGTTGTTCGGATGCTTTGTAAGCTCGTAGTAAGTAGTGGTTTATTCCAAGGATATTCACTTCACATTGAATGTTTTAGTTGATATTTCCAAATGCTAGATAAGTAATGTTTTTCCTGTAAGGATGAAATGTACCTTTTTCTTCGATTGTCAGTGGTTTATTTTGTCATTGACTAGGCAAACTTTTTTGTTAGGATGCTTTGTAAGTTCGCAGTAAGTGGCATTTTATTCCACAAATATTCAATTCAAATTTAATGTTTTAGTTAATATTAAGTAATTCCCTTCTTGTAAGACTGACTTGGACAACCCATCAAATGTACCCTTTTTCTTTGACTGCCAGTAGTTTATTTTGTCGATGACTAGGTAAACTTTGTTGTTCAGATGCCTTGTAAGCTCGCAATAAGTGGCATTTTATTCCACAGATATTCACTTCACATTGAATGTTTTAGTTAATATTCCCAGATGTTAGATAAGTATTTCCCTTCCTGTAAGGCTGACTCGGACAACCCATCAAATCTACCCTTTTTCTTCTACTGCTAGTAGTTTATTTTTTTGTTGATTACATAAATTTTGTTGTTCGGATGCTTTGTAAGCTTGTAGTAATTGGTGTTTTATTCAATAGATATTCACTTCACATTGAAAGTTTTATTTAATATTCCCAGATGCTAGATAAGTAATTCCCTTCTTGTAAGGTTGACTCGGACAACCCATCAAAATGTACCCTTTTTCTTCGACTCCCAGTAGTTTATTTTTTCGTTGACTAGGTGAACTTTGTTGTTCAGATGCTTTGTAGGCTTGTAGTAAGTGTCATTTTATTCCATGAATTCTCACTTCACATTAAAGGTTTTAGTTAATATTCCCAAATGCTACATAAGTAATTCCCTTAATGTAAGGCTGACTCATACAACCCATCAAATGTACCTTTTTTCTTCGACTTCCAGTAGTTTATTTTGTTGTAGCCTAGGTAAACTTTGTTTTTCGGATGCTTTGTAAGATCGCAATAAGTGGCATTTTATTCCACGGATATTCACTTCACATTGAATGTTTTAGTTAATATTCCCGAATTCTAGATAAGTAATTCCATTCCTGTAACGTTGACTTGGACAACTCATAAAATGCACCCTTTTTAATCGATTTCTAGTACTTTTTTTGTCGTTGACTAGGTAAAATTTTTTGTTCAGATGCTTTGTATGCTCGCAGTAAGTGGAATTTTATTCCAAGGATATTCACTTCACATTGAATGCTTTAGTTAATATTCCAAAATGCTAGATAAGTAATTCTCTTCTGATGGTACACTAGCCCACAACCAGGTCAGCACAATGACAAAACAAATAAAAATGTAATGTGCAAGTGTCAAATGTTTATATGATGTGTCAATCAAACTCTTAAATATTCGACACGGAGGTCTATAGTTATGTTCACTGTACATGATCTTGAGCTTTTGGTTATCCGTAAGATTTGTCACAACTGTTTATCAATTCGCAACTAATTTCAAAGTGATTGAACCCGTCTGGTTAATCAATTTCCTAGCTATCTTTCGAGGTCATTTGTTTTGTGCGCTTTGTTCAGTAATAGTTTCTCTCCCGAGGTCTTTTTCTCTTCTCCCTGGTGATTGCAACGCGCGGTTTTCTCTTTGGCTGTTCTTGTGAGGTTATATTAGGTCCTCTTCCTCCAATTTTTCTGCTCTTGTTTGGTCTTTCGCCGACTGTGAAAATGACAGTGTGCTGATGGGATTTTTTGACGAGGTTTATGTCCCTCGTTGTGACTAAATTGTTGCTCTGGTTCGTTCTTTCTTTTTCCTGTACTCTGCAAGTTAAAATGCAAATCCTGTGAGGGTTTAACAGTGGATTTCTTAGCCTCTTGTAATTTTCTTCGTCTTCTGTTCATAGGTTGAATTCACTGGGGTTTTCTTCCCGGTTTGCCCAGTTTTGCTCGGCACTAGAACAGGTGAGTTTTTGTTCCCTGATTCAAAACCTCTGGTTCATTTTCCCCAATTCTAACCCTTGGGCTCCTCGTGAGCAGGCTCTTGGGTATTCAATCAAGTGTCTTGTTCAGCAACACTCGTCGTGCTCGATCTTCACTCCAGGTAACAATTTGACTTTCTTTCGTTTTCGTTCTGTTCCTTATAACCATAAATATGGCTTCCAGGCTTCCAGGACTGACTTATGTCTTCGTTTTTGCAGATAAAACAGACTGTTCTGATCTTTCAACCTTCCGGCTCAGTTCTGACTCCGACTTTCAACTCTTACCAGGTAGGATCACTTCCACGTTTCAGTCTTTTCCTCTTATGCTGGGTTTAACCCACGTTACATTGGCGAACATGTCTCAGTCTATTACAGTTCCTTGTCTGAAGTAGAGTTGGGTTTTGTTAGATACCATTCTACTATTCCATTCCTTCGACCAATATGTCACTCTAAATGAATCCGTATGTAAAGTTTCTAGGTTTTAAAACCCTATCAGTAGTTTACTGTTCGACTAGAACTTGGTTTGGTAGTCGTAGGGTTTTGGGTGTAAAACCCTAACAGTAACTCCTTTTTTCAAAATATTATGTAATGAATCCTCAATAGTCTATAGGACTGGGACTCTTATTTTTTTTATCGACTATCTAATTAATACTAGAATTTAAAGTTCTGTTGTTCTTGCTAATTTACTATTGAATGGAAAGAAAATTTAGTCGATAGATTTTACCTGTAGATTTAATTTCACTGCCTGTATTTTAATTCGGTTTGTTGTTTCACAAATTCGATACTTGAATGCTACGTTGCTTCGCGTTTCTGTCCGCCTGTAGATTCCTCTGGTTTCATTGAAAGAACTCCATGGTTTCTATTTCTCCTACATTCTTGTAGCAACCACTGTTTCGGAGGGAAAAACAAATATTGATTTTTTAATGTGATTGTTAGTAACTGAACCGTGCAATTTTCTTAACTAGGAGCAGAATATTACACTTATACGACACATATGGTTTTTTTGAGGCAAATAATTTCTTTTTATTTTATTTCGCTCTCTTCACAAATTCCATAACCCGTACCCAATGCACCTTCCTCCTTTTTGTATCTCAGTAGGAGACAAGGTAGTTTCCAGTTGGAAACCGTCATGTTGTCAGTTACATTTAGTTATTGTTTTTCCATTTCTTCAAATTAACGAAAATAAGACAGCCAACTAAACCTCCTATAGATTTTTTAATAATAAAAAAAATAAGTCAGCTACACTACTTAATTCAATAAAAACTCCCTAATTGTAAACAGTCTTCTAAAACTAATTAAACATTTACAAGTTCAAAGACGTATCACAGTGTCACACATCACCAAGAGACAAAACCTATTGTTGTTTGTCTACCCTGAGTCGGATGCTCCTGCATCAGGCTCGCGGGGTAAGAAAAAGTCATGGCTCCATTCCATGAGATCGTCCACCGTATAGCCAGCTTTCTGGATCTGTGCTGCGTCAAGCCAGGAACTGTCCTCAATAGGACGGTTCTTCCACTTGACCAAGTACTATAAGTATTCTTTCCTGCGCGTTCACTTGGCTACTTGTGTGTCGAGGATACCCTCAATCTCAAGGGGCTACGCTGCAGGCATCTGCCTCAACCAAGAATCCTTTCCAACTTGGGTGTCCCGTTCTGGCCTTGCTGCCCTATCGTCTTCAGGACTAGCAGTGTAAGGAAACAGATCTGCCACATTAAAAATGGGTGAAATTCCTATTCCTGGTGGCAACTTTATTTCGTAAGCATTGGCAGAAAACTTGCGAAGAATTTTGTAGGGGCCAATCTTTTTAAACTTCAGTTTGTTATATTCCCCTTTCGGGAAACGTTCCTTGCGCAAGTGAGCAAGTACTTCGTCCCCAACATTAAATTGAACTTCCTGCCTTTTTAAATCTACCTGCTGTTTGTATCTTTGACTACTGTCCTACAATTTCGACTTCACCTGCTCGTGCAAATCACTCATCGCTTGAGTTACATCTTCTCCATCTGTGCTTCTTTTTTCAAGTTTCCCAAAATCCCGTAGCTCATGCACTCCGCGAGGATGCATGCCATAAAGAACCTGAAAAGGACTATAACCTGTGCTGTGATTTGGTGAATCGTTGTATGCAAATTCCTCCTGGGCAAGTACGCGATCCCACATTCACGAATTTTCTCCTATCAAACTTCGTAGTAGGTTTCCCAAGCTCCTGTTCACCATCTCCGTTTTCCCAACGGTCTGTGGGTGATAAGCGGAGCTAAAATTTAACTGGGTGTCCAACCTTTTCCACGGGCTACGCCAGAAGTGTCCTGTAAACCGCACGTCCCTGTCAGAAATAATGGACCTCGGCAAGCCATGCAGTCTAACGATCTCTGTGAAAAACAAGTGGGCTACATGAGTAGCATCACTGGTTTTTCGACAAGGTATAAAATGCACCA
The DNA here is from genome assembly GCA_034641835.2 of Pinus albicaulis. Classification (NCBI taxonomy): domain Eukaryota; kingdom Viridiplantae; phylum Streptophyta; class Pinopsida; order Pinales; family Pinaceae; genus Pinus; species Pinus albicaulis. The sequence continues at coordinate 354,978,973 of CM076582.1, forward strand.
TCTTCGGAAATCTATCCACCACCACCATTACTGAATCAAACCCTCGCTGTGTCCTAGGCAGACCTAAGACAAAGTCGAAACTGACTGAGTCCCACGGTCTACTTGGAATGGGCAGTGGCATATAAAGTCCTGCATTTTGACTGCCACCTTTCACTAACTGACACATTTTACACCTGCGTACATACCTCTGCACATCCCGTCGCAACTTTGGCCAGTAATAAAAATTCTCTATCTAGGATAATGTTTTTTCTATGCCGAAATATCCGGCTAGACCTCCACTGTGCTTTTCCCGAATAATTTTCTCCCGCATTGAACAGTCAGGAATTCACAACTATCCTCCCCTAAATAACAATCCTTCTTGCAGATTATAGTCCAACCATGGACTATTATTCCGCAGCAAAGGGTTTTTTCACGCCTCATGGGCCTCCTTAAAATCTGTATCTGTCTGGTATAAATCCTTCAAATGCTCAAAACCCAGCACCTGTACCATGCTCTCCTGTAGGAGCAAAGCTCTTTAGCTCAATGCATCTGCCACCTTGTTGGACTACCTGCTAATATGTTTCAATACAAATGTAAAGCTTTGCAGATACTCCACCCACTCTGTATGCTTATGATTCAACTTATGCTGCTGCATAACATACTGTAAGGCAGAATTATCAGAAAATAAAATGAACTCATTACCTAACAAATAGTGCCTCCAGTGCTTCAAAGCTTGAACGATCGCATAAAATTCCTTGTCATAAGATGAATACTTCTACCTACTTTCATTCAGTTTCTCATTGAAATAAGCGATCGGTATGTCCTCTTGGCTAAGTACTACCCCAATGGCTGTACCGCTGGCATCACAGCGAAATTGAAAAAGTTTGTTGAAATTAGGCAATCGCAAGATCGGTCTCTTCGTGATCTTCTTCTTTAAAGTCTGAAAATTGTTCTCTGCTGCTTCAGTCTAGCAAAAAGGCTGATTTGCCTTCTTAATTGTGTCCAACATGGGTGCGCAGATCCCACTAAAATCCATGATGAATTTCCTATAAAAGCTTGCTAATCCATGAAAGCTTTGAACCTCGAACAAATTCTTTGGGGATGGCCAGTTAAATATGGCTGCAATCTTTTTTGGGTCCATCTTCAACTCATTTTCTGTAATCACAAAACCCAGATAAACCAATTTCCACTGGAAAAAAGTACACTTTTTCAAATTTATTATCACCCTGTTCTGCTGCAATCTCCTCAATACACTTCGAACATGTCGGAAGTGTTCCTATTTCTTTTTATTGAAAATCAAAATGTCATCCAAATAAACAATCATGAACTTCCCAATGAACTCTTTTAGCACTTCGTTCATTAGGCGCATAAACATACTAGGGGTGTTACTCAACCCAAATGGCATCACCATCCATTCATACAGTCCCTCATTCATTTTGAAGGCCGTTTTCCATTCATCCCCTTCCTGAATTCGGATCTGGTGGTAGCCACTCTTTAGGTCAATCTTCGAAAAATATGCTGCCCCACATAAACAATCCATCATGTCATCTATTCGCGGCAGTGGAAACATGTATCTAATCGTAATCTTGTTAATAGCTCTTGAGTTCGTGCACATTTTCCATTCTCCACCTTTATTAGGAGCTAAAACTGTCGGAACTGCATAGGGACTCATACTCTCCCTGATCAGCCCTTTATCAAGCAATTCCTGCACCTTCTTCCGAATTTCTTCATTATCCTTCGAACTCATACGATAAGCTGCCTTATTTGGTAAGCTAGCCCCTGGTATAAAATCAATACAGTGGTTGATGCTTCTCTTAGGTGGAAATTCGTCAGGTAAGTCATCTACTATGATATCGCCAAAGTCTTGTAACATGTCCTGGATCACATCCGGTAGATCTGTGATTTTTGTGTGTAGTACCACTGTCTTTGGTCTCCTTACAATAGAAAAATTAACATTATTGTCTTCAATCTGTTTCAAAAACTCTTTTCCAGCCACAAGTAATTCCTTTACTCCACTACCTTATGCTGTATTTTCCTCCTTGATGGGTACAAGCGTGTGCTTTATCCCATCTTTGACAAACTTGTAACAGTTTGTCTTTCCATCATGAATTACTTTTCTGCCATACTGCCAGGGTCTTCCTAATAGTATATGACATACATCCATTGGCGTAATGTCGCAGATAATTTTGTCCTTGTATCTGCCTATCTGGAATTCTACTTCACACTGTTCATCAACTAACAGTTGATGTCCCTTTTGCAGTCATGACACTTTGAAAGGAGTGGGATGCTTTAGCCTCTTCAGCCCCAATTTCTCCACCATTTCTGTGGCCACCAAATTATCGGTACTCCCACTATCGATTATCAGTTTGCAGTACTTAACTTGTGATTTGCAAATTGTCCGGAACAAGGCCTTTCTTTGATCCGGTTCCACAATTTCTTTCGCTAGTTTTATCAGCACCTTTTTCAACACCAAGGATTCCCCTGTCTCTGGTGCATTTTCCACTTCCTGGGGAGGTGCTTCTGCCTCTTCTGTTTGGGCAACATACGTTCCTCTCCCACATGCTGGTTCCCCCTCAGGACATTCATATGACTTGTGCCCCCACTTGTGGCACCTATAGCACTGGACAGCTCCTCTGCCTCGACCATTACCTCTCCCTCGCTGGTATGGTCATTCCCCTCTGGTGCTATTGTCCTTTTCTTCTATTCCTGCAGGTTTGGAACTACTGCCTTCTTCATTGGAACTTGTACCTCTGCCTCTGCCAAAATCCTTCCCCTTTCCTCTGCCAGATCTGCCTCCTCTTCTAGCTTTCTGCTTCTTGATTATTTTCTCTTCCGCTTTCAAGGCACACTGATATGCCTCATCTAGAGTTCTGGGTGAAAGAATACTGATTTCATCGAGTATATACCCTCTCAATCCATTTACAAACCTTGCTATTTTTTCAGAGGTGTCCTCTATATATCCTGCCCTCAAGTTCAACTTGTAAAATTCCTCCATCTACTCCTTGACTGTTAACCCCCTTTGCCTCAAATTCTATACTTTCCTGTACAGCATAATTTGATAATCTTTGGGCAGAAAATTTTCTTTCATCTTGGCCTCCATCCTGGCCCACTTCTTTATACGTTGTTTATTTATCCTTTTCCTTTCCGCCTGAACGTTGTCCCACCACAAGGACGCATGTCCTCTCAACTTGGTGGCAGCGAACTTCACCCTCTTGTCTTCATTAATTTCTTCCTAATAAAAATACTTATTTAATTCTCTAGGCCAATCCAGCAACACATCCACAGATAAATTCCCATCATAAGTGGAAAGCTCGTGCTTGGGCTTACTATTCGATAACAAAATTGATCTCAATAATCTAAGTTCAGGCGCCTCTTCCTCCAAACCATCTATCGGTTCTGCAACCTCCTTGTCACTGTCATCCCCTCCTGCGGGGTCTCTCCTCCATCCAGCCTCTACTACTGCTAATCACTGATTTAAGATTCGAATCTCCTCTCTCAGTCCCTCTTCTGCTACTCTGCGAATTTCTCTCCCTCTTCCCCATCCTCGTCTACCAACCTCCATATTCTCCTAACCACAACTTGTTGCTCTGATACCAATTTGATGGTACACCAGCCCACAACCAGGTCAGCACAATGACAAAACAAATAAAAATGTAATGCGCGAGTGTCAAATGTTTATATGACGTGTCAATCAAACTCTTAAATATTTGACACGTAGGTCTATATTTATGTTCATTGTACAGGATCTCGGGCTTTTGGTTATCCGTAAGATTTGTCACAATTGTGTATCAACTCGCAATTAATTTCAAAGTGATTGAACCCGTCCGGTTAATCAATTTCCTAGCTGTCTGTCGAGGTCACTTGTTTTGTGCGCTTTGTTCAGTAACAGTTTCGCTCCCGAGGTCTTTTGCTCTTCTCCCTAGTGACTGCAACACACGGTTTTCTCTTTGGTTGTTCTTGTGAGGTTATAGTAGGTCCTCTTGCTCCAATGTTTCTGCTCTTGTTCGGTCTTCCGGCGACTGTGACAATGACAGTGTTCTTATGGGATTTTTCGACGGGGTTTATGTCCTTCGTTGTGACTAAACTGTTGCTCTGGTTCGTTGTTTCTTTTTCCTATACTCTGCAAGTTAAAATGAAAATCCTGTGAGGGTTTAACAGTTTATTTCTTAGCCTCTTGTAATTTTCTTCGTCTTCTGTTCACAGGTTGAATTTGCTGGGGTTTTCTTTTTGGTTTGCCCAGTTCTGCTCGGCACTAGAAGAGGTGAGTTTTTGTTCCCTGATTCAAAACCTCTGGTTCGTTTTCCCCAATTCTAACCCTCGAGCTCCTTGTGAGAACCCTCTGGGGTATTCAATCAAGTGTCCGGTTCAACAACGCTCGTCGTGCTCGGTCTTCACTCCAGGTAACAATTTGACTTTCTTTCATTTTCGTTCTGTTCCTTATAGCCATAAATATGGCTTGCAGTCTTCCAGGACTGACTTATGTCTTCGTTTTTGCAGATAAAACGAATTGTTCTGATATTTCAACCTTCCGGCTCAGTTCTGACTCAGGCTTTCAACTCCTATCGGGTAGGATCGCTTCCACGTTTCAGTCTTTACCCCTTATGCTGGGTTTAACCCACGTTACACTGGCGAACTTGTCTCAATCTATTATAGTTCCTTGTCCGAAGTAGAGTTGGTTTTTGTTAGATATCGTTCTGCTATTCCGTTCCTTTGACCAATCTGTCACTCTAAATGAATCCGTATGTAAATTTTCTGGGTTTTAAAACCCTGTCAGTAGTTTACTATTCGACTAGAACTTGGTTTGGTAGTCGTAGGGTTTTGGGTGTAAAACCCTAACAGTAACTCCTGTTTTCAAAATATTATGTAACGAATCCTCAATAGTCTATAGGACTGGGACTCTTATTTTTTTGATCGATTGTCTAATTAATACTGGAATTTAAAGTTCTGTTGTTCTTGCTATTTTACTGTTGAATGGAAAGAAAACTCAGTCGATAGATTTTACCTGTAGATTTAATTTCACTGCCTGTATTTTAATTCGGTTTGTTGTTTCACAAATTCGATACTTGACTGCTACGTTGCTTCGCATTTCTGTCCGCCTGTAGATTCCTATGGTTTCGTTGAAAGAAATATGGGGTTTCTATTTCTCCTACATTCCTGTAGCAACCATTGTTTCCGAGGGAAAATTAAATATCCATTTCTGAATGTGATTGTTAGTAACTGAACTGTGCAATTTTCTTAACTAGGAGCAGAATATTACACTTATACGACAGAGATGGTTTTTTTTTAGGCAAATAATTTTTTTTTCTTTTATTTCGCTCTCTTCACAAATTCCAGAACCGGTACCCAATGCACCTTCCTTCTTTTTTTATCTCAGTAGGAGACAAGGTAGTTTCCAGTTGGAAACTGTCATGCTGTCAATTACATTTAGTTAGTGTTTTTCCATTTCTTCAAATTAACAAAAATAAGACAGCCAACTAACCCTCCTACAGATTTTTTAATAATAAAAAAAAAATCAGCTACACTACTTAATTTAATAAAAACTCCCTAATTCTAAACAGTCTTCTAAAACAAATTAAACATTTACAGGTTCATAGACCTGTCAAAGTGTCACACATCACCAAGAGACAAAACTTGCTGCTATTTGTCTACCCTGATTTGGATGCTCCTGCATCACCTTCCTGTAAGACTGACTCACACAACCCATCAAATATACCCCTTTTCATCGACTGCGAGTAGTTTATTTTGTCGTTGAATAAGTAAAATTTGTTGTTCATATTCTTTGTAAGGTCATAGTAAGTGGCATTTTATTCCACAGATATTCACTTCTCATTGAATTTTTTAGTTAATATTCCCAAATGCTCGATAAGTAATTCCATTCATATAAGGCTGACTCGAACAACCTATCAAATGTACCATTTTTCTTCGACTGCCAATATTTTATTTTGTCGTTGACTAGGTAGACTTTGTTGTTCGGATGCTTTGTAAGCTCACAGTAAGTGGCGTTTTATTCCACGAATATTCACTTCACATTGAATGTTTTAGTTAATAGCGGAGTACATAAGGTGCTTATAGGATTCAAAGAGGTCACCTCTTGATATGCTCAAAATTCAGGTCCACTAACTTCTCAACTTTTTTTCCAGCAAGAAAAAATCAACAGCCTTTTCATATTTACGCCAGAGGCATTTTCTTTATGATATTGGGTGGGAAAAAACTATTCACTTCACCCAATCATAAAGCTTCATTATCTCCCTTCTAGCCAATTATATGTTGACATGTGCAAACATAATATTTCGTAAGTTTAAGTCGTCCTGGCAGTCCTCGATTTCTCCACCATCCTGGCGATTCTTTCCCATGCTTATTTGAATCTCAGATCTCTGCAACATATTCCCCCATGGAATTTTCGTCACAGCTCTGTAATTTTTCTCCGTTGCTAATGAATTCCCTTTCTCCTCCTCTGAACCTATTAATGTCTCTGCTGCGGCTTCCTGCTTTTCCCGCTCGCATGATTCATGGGATCCCAGCCTTCTCTCATTGCTTCCTGCAAAACTGCATACAAAACCATCTTCACAGAATCATTTTCATCAAAATGGAATTAATGTGACATAGTAGCATTAGGCTGTAGAGATTCTTGGAATTTCTCATGATATGAGGAAATAGAGGTACTGACAGATGGAATCATAGAGGAATCAAAACATTTGTCCAAATGCCTAATCGCATGCAGGATTCAAAGAATTCAGCTTTGGGAATTCTGGATCCTGTCATAGATCCCTACAAATTACAATCTCGTGAGATTTGAGTACTGTCATAACCCAAATAATGTAACATAGTGCTTTTCTCGTCCTCCTTCCGCAACCAAATTTCTGGATCTTTTCTCAAGTTTGCTAGATTTTCCTTCGAATGAGGAACCCATTGCCTGCCTAAACAAAGGCAATTGCAGAATTATTTTCAAAGTGGAAACTTAAGAAGAAAGCTTGAAGATGAGAAGAATATGAATTGAAAATCCTACGAATGAAGATTTTTTTTAAAAAGCTTTGCAAAAGCTTGATAAATGTAAAAACTAGAATCTACTAATTAGGTTCATAAATCCCATTCTGGTAAGTTCACAGGTCACCACTGAATGTGTCATGTACTTTCAACACGTGTTTTTAGGAGCATGAGGGTGCCTGTCGCCATGGCCACTACAACAATTTGTACCATCACAAAGTTCAACATCAGCCCATCCCAATGATGGTGCGGAAACATCCATGATTTTTTATTTAATATGGCGATTTCAGAGATCATTGTGATATGTTTATATTTGAATAGATTGATTTCAGAGATGGGTATCCATTTTTTTAGGTGAAATAGGATGGTCCATTCACTTTTTCCACTCACCCGCCTCCTCCCTTCCCCTTTCCCTTTCCATGTCTCAGACTTTTCTCAGATCTTGAATCCAGTCCATATACACATGCGTCTCATTCTACAACTCTACCTATGGCTCTTGATATGAGTCCAACCCCATCAATCTCAATATATAGGAATGTGGTCAATAGTTCTAGAAAGGCTTGGTCCACTAAAAGATTCAAAGGTGGGAGAGGATTGTGTCTCCATTGACATTCACTGTTCAAAGGAGAAACTCTGGAATTTAACATGGATCCTCTGAACTCTCATCATGGGGATTATGTGATAGTCTTGTGTACTGTAAGTCAAATCTCACATAGAGTAGCCAAATTTGGGAAGAGATGCTTCTGAGCCTAGTGATATATTCGAATGAGCATCTCTTTCTCAAGTTTTTTCTTTTTTTCAAAATCAATTTTCTTTCTCATTATTGGCAAGGAGCTCCATGATTTTTTTATTTGATCCAATGTATGAGGGAGTCTATGAATCCATTTTGTATGCTTATTGAGTCCAAAGGGTTTCCTTTCCTTCATTTTCTCTCTTCATATTTGTCATTTTTTTATTCTTATCGCACCTTCGTACTTTCTCTACTTATCAAATGTCATATAGTAAAGCATAGGATGAGAAGGGAGTACGAAAATGAAGCATACCATCATTACTATGCCATTATTGTGGGACAATTATGTTAGTGTAACTTTCTTTTTAAATTCAACCTCCTATTACATTCTTTAAAGGATATATAGAAACTAAAATTTCCATATATTTCACTTAATTATTGTTTTCCCCACCCCCTAGAGTTACTTTGCACGTATCGGTACAAATGCTAATTATTACTCTCATATGATTTTTTTTTTGAAGAGAGTCGATAACTCCTGTAGTTTCTTTTTCAAAAAAGTCAATAATTTTTTGGTATGAGATAAGATTTTTTATTTTTAATTTAAAAAAATTATATATTTTATTTAAAATTTTATAATAAAGTTGCAAAAAATTTAAATGTATTGTCAATTTTAATTCGAATTCTATTTTTTAAATAATATAATGGTATTATATATAATTCTAAATTTTAAACGAAAATTATTGTCGATTTTTCAAACCCTTCCTTACAAGATTCCACCATCACGTTTTTCAATATAAAAACTTTCAATAATAATAATAATATTTTTGTTATACTAAAACACCACTTCATTATTATATTAAAATATTGCTTATCTTTGACCCAATAATATGATACTTTATTCGATTATATTTACATTTGGTTAAAATTTCCTCTTTAAGAATAAAAATCTGTGAGATGGATTTTAAGAGATATTGATAGGTTTGATTTAGTTTCATGAATTATTGTTTTTTTGTTTATGTTATTTAAGAAAATAGTTGTGTGGTTGCTTATTTCTTTTTTTTTTAAATTTTATTGGATATTTTTATTAAAAATATAAGTGCTACTTATAAATTTTGCATAATTTAAATATTTTCATCTGCTTGGTATATTTAAAATGAAATTTTAAATAATAAAAAATTATTAATTCCAAAACATAATATAGTTACATTATTAAAATAGATAAACTTTCTTTAGAATTTTTTCTTAGCATTAAAATCATCAATATTTTACTACTAAACAAACCAAAAAACCACTCCAATAAGGTTGACATGAAAGTGCCATTAATGTTTAAAATGTGTTAAATCCGTATTGTAAACTTCCGTTTTCGTCGAATTCTTATCTGTTTATGATTCAAAAGCATACGGGATTCCCTGAAGATTTTAGTTGGCCCTTCGGGTTTATTAAAAAAAAAATACATTGAAACTTAGTCATGACATTGTACTGAGTCAAATCAACCAAAATGATTGCAAAATGCAAAAAAGATCACAACATTCCTGGAAGATTGGAATCACGAAAAGTGAAAATTCGACAACATGCTAGGCTGATACTTAAATATGCATTTTATCTTTCTTAATTTTGGCCTTACCATTTAAAAATAACAACACCACGGATTGGTCCTCAGCGATCACGTCAACTTAAGCTGGAGTAGAAATTTCTCAAGGCATCCTACTCAATCGTGCAAACGCTGTATCACATAGATCTAACTGAATATTTGAAAAATAAGGAGTTTGGGAAAGTCCCAGGGTTGTGATCCTATTGTTAAGTAAAGAGAATCCGTCTCTAAAAATCTCGCGGTCCAATTACTATATATTCTTGAGAACAATTGAAAAAAACAAAAAAAAAAATGGAAATAGGAGCACATTCAGAACTGATAATAGTTTTTTTTTTTCTTTCAGGTTGAACCACAAGATCTGAGTACGCTAGATTTTCTGCTATTATAGTGGTTTGTCATGAGCATCATGTTGTCCATTTCACTCTATTTTTTTTTCAACATGAAAAATACTTTTGGTGTATATTATGTATCAAGGCAATTTCATTCAAAAAACTAATATGGGCTTATTACATTCATCTTCATTCCATTCGTTTATAGATAAAGTAGGATCTGTTTTAAAAAATAAAACTATTTTTAACTATTACAACATAACTATTTCTTCTTATCAGAATTTTAGTCTTTACAATTTAAACATCACAAAAAGATGGTAAATAGAGAAACATCTATCCTCCCTCTACGTGTTGTCCTCATATATAGAATCATTCCTTCATTTAATTTCTTTTCTGAGTTGACAACCTTTCCAGTGTCATATGAAGTTCACCGTCTCCTTTGCTCCAGGTCCATTTGAGTTATATAACTCATAGTGCATTTCCCCAAAAGTGCCATTCAACCCTCTTTTTGATAGGCGGTCTGCATCATTATTTTTTTCCTTGTAGTTATGACAAAAAGATATGAAAGGGAAAGTCCTTTATAAAACATATATTCTCTCCAACCAGTGAGAGAGGTTTCCCGAATTTAGATTAGTGTTCTTGTTCAAATGGTTAATAAGGACTTTAGAATTACCAAAAACACACAAATTGTCTCGGCCCTCATATTTGTGCCCACCCCCCATTCCAATGTATTTTGTAGTGACAATTTGGACAAATCGTGAGCCACACACCACAACCACAGATTTGAATTTCTGAGGGACCATCAAAAAAACCGGCACGATATTGTAATTCAAATGAATGCAGTCTCTTTGAGTATTCCTTAGGTGGCTTCTACCTGACTTTTAGTTTTTTTGAATAATTATAAATCTGCAGGAAAATTTTATCAGGTGAGCATGGCGTCCCCTAAAAGAGTTTCTTGTTTTGGCCACACCATATAAACCAGTGGAAAAGAAAAGGGATAACTCTAAATCGTTTTCCTCTTCTATACCACCCTCTTATGCATTTCTCAATCGTCCTATAATCTAGGGTCTGCAACTGAAAATGAGCACATAAAGAAGTGATGGTCTCCCTTGCAAAATTGCATTGGTAGAAGATGTGTTGATTGTCTTCGGATTCTTCTCCTCACAGCATGCAAATCCTTGGCCCCTACCATCCACTCCTTTGTAAATTTTGTCTAAGTAATATTTTTATCTTTCCACATGAGCTAGATGAAGATTCTCATCTTTACTAAGACATTTTCCTTCCACATGTCCTTAAAGCAGTAGTATGATTTAGAATCCATCTTTTTGTTTATCAAAACTATATATATATATAATTTTATTTAATCCACCCTTCAGGTGCAGTTTCACCCCATGTGATTTCGTCTTCCACATTGCCCTTTTGCAGTCCCAATAATCCTAAACATCTTATAGAATTGTTCCATTCAACCTCTTTCTGCCCAATTAATCACATTTCTTGACTAGTCTTCCATTGTGGAACATCGACTTCCCATCCTTCAATAACTTGACTCATATAAAAAAATCTCATTTGATTTAAAACTATAACAATGTCATTTCTAAAAATATGGTCGTGCTTCAGGCCCCATAAATTGAAGTTGCGAATAAGAATTTTTTTTCCATTCCCAAAATGCGACATCATATTTCCATAGAATAGAGTCTATATTTTAGTAAAACCCTTCCATATATTAGATCTGCTAGTCCTATCCTCCCAGACCGATATGAGTAAATCCTCCATTCCCTTCTGTCCAAGATATTTGTGCTTTATGATCTCGATCCAAATGCTCTTCATATGTAAACACCTCCAAATAAATTTAATGATGAGATATTTTCCAAATATATCCAGGTCTAAAATTCCCCATCACCATTTTTCTTTTAGTTTTGCAATGTACTCCCACCTCGCCAAGTGTATAGTCATTTTGTCATTCCCCCCATTCCATATGAATCTTTCAATTATCTTTTTTATCTCCATCAAAATCTTATTTGGTATAATATAAAGGTGAGCCCAATACACCGGCCGGGTATTGTTGTAAAACAACCTGGGCTAAAATTAGTCTTCCACCCCTTGATATCCACTTTTTTGACCATCTATTTAACTTTTTCTAATATTTGCATACAAGCCATCTCCAATCCTCTGCAATATAGTTTAAGGCTTTCATCCTGAAACCCAAATAAGTCAATCCATCATTTAAAGGGGCAGTATTGAAGTTAAACATGTCAGCCACCTCTTTGTAGACTACATCCTCACCCTCTGCGTAGTATAAACAAGACTCCCCCTCACTTTCAATCATCCTAGTGGCCAAACTAAAACTATCAAGGATACTTTTGAAAGCCTCCCAACTCTACCGTAGCAGCAAGCCAAAGATGAGGATGTCATCAAGGCATAGGTTGTGGGATACTTCTTTCTGTGAGCTGATATTTATGCCTCTGAAACTACCCAGCTCCATAGCCCTCTTAATATTAATTCTCAAAGCATCCATCATTATAATGAAAAGAAGTGGGGAAAAGGCACAACCTTGATGAAGACCCGTGCTCGGAAAAAATAACGTTGATGCTGATCCATTAACAATAATTGCAATAGAGATATTTGTAATACAACCAATGACCCACACCACAACATCTCTGTCCAGGCCAATTTTGAATATAACAAGTCTTGAGAAACCCCAATCCACCCCATCATAGGATCTATTTAAATCATTTTTCATTACAGCAGCATCGATCTTCCTTGACTGTATGGTGTGTAAAATGTCTTCAGTTGCTGCCACCGCATCATATATGCTTCTATTTTTTAAGAAGCTAGACTGTTTGGGAGAAATGTAAATGGATAGAACCATGTTCAAACATTCAGCAGTGACTTTGGATATGATTTTATAGAGAGTATTGCACAAATATATGGGTCGAAAATAATTAAACGATATCTTCTCCTTTTTCTTGGGATTAATGCTAAAAAGGTAGAGTTTATGACCCCATGGATCCAACCAGTCATCCTTGTTTCTTCCACCATGTCTGTTAAATCCAATATGAATTCCTCATAGAAGTGTGGGAAAAATTCTGGGGTCCAAACATCCGAACCCAGAATTTTGTCAGCATCAAAATATTTAGGCACTAACTTAACCTCTTCTGGACTAACCTTCCCTTTAAATCTGAGCAAATATTCCTCCTCAAAAATTTTAGGATAACCAATAAGGGAGTCAAGTTGAGCATTAATCCCTGAATCCTCCCTCCCCTTATAAAGCTCTCCAAAAAATTCCATTGCAGCCTTTTTAATTCCCTCCATAGTGTATATAAATGACCCACTTTCCTCAATTTTCCATATGGCATTGGCACTTCGCCTGCAGGAGGAAAAATTATGAAAAGATTTAGTATTTCTATCCCTAGCCTTTATCCAAGTAGCTCTACTCTTTAAACGCCATGTCTTCTCTTCCATTAACAAATGTGATCGATATTCAGCTTCCAAAGGCATTAGTATATCCCAAAAGCCATCTTGATGTCTACCTTCCTCTACCTCTTATAGGATCTTAGACCTTTCTACTTTGATATATTTTATCATGTCCTCTAATTTCGCTTTCTTCCCTCTTTCCAACTAGCACACCACTTTCTTCAGTCCCCTCATTATGTTGGATAGGTACATCCTTGCAGTGATCCCATCACCTCTTTTATGGTTTTTCAAGTATTCCCTGATTAATACATTAAAGTCCTCACATTCCAACCAGATTCTATTAAATTTAAATGGGAATCCTCCATGTCTATTCTCAAATTCCCAAAGAGAAGATATCGATCTATGTTCTGATATTGTTAAATATTCCACTTTAGCCAATATACCATTCATCATATATCTTAAACTGTTATTAATGATAAATCTGTCAATACGCTTCCAAATGAATTCCTTCCCCTTCCTACCTTTGAACCATGTCGGACAATTTTCTGCCAGTGGAATGTCAGCAAGACTCATAACCATAATAATACCCCAAATCTCCATAGACATGGGATTGGCCCTTCCCTTATCTCCCCATATTTCATTTGTATAAAAAGTGCAATTGAAATCACCAACATATATGGAATTCTGTAAAGGGAGTATACTGCTTACCTCCATCCTCTTGTAGAAAGATAATCTATCAAGGTATGGCACGTAAATGTTCATAAGATGAATTATCTGTTTAAAACCATGAAAGAAACCCGTAAGTAAGATCCCACCAAAAAGTTGAAAGCTTTCATAGAAACCCATCTGGGATCCCATAAAGCAGCTAAACCTCGAAAGCGACCAGCATCACCTTTTGCAGCTATATGCCACTCTGGTGACATAGCATGAAAGAAAGCGATGATGTCGTCAGAAGATTTCATTGTTTCTTGTATCGAAATAACAAAAGGCTTGGAAAAAAGAAAAAAAACCTTAATGGAAAAAAACTTATCATGACCCCACAATCGCCTCAAGTTTATAGATATAATCTTCATGATGAGACTTGGTAGAAGGGTTAGAGTTGTAAGGACCCAGCCAATGGTGAGAGACACAAGAAAATCATGAAAGTTCCCATCTGGAACGTTATCATCAAGAACTGAAATAGGCACCATCTTTTTTTTCCTTTTTGTTTTATCTTTCACCCAAAGAATCGTGACATTGGACCTAGAGGATGGGCTAATAAGAATGGGAGGGGATGATGGTCGTCTAGTATCCACATTTAGAGGTTCCAAATTAGCATCTGCATTTAACAGCATCAATTCAGTATCTCTCCCGATGAAATTCCTCAAGGATGAGAAATCATCATGGACAATCGGGGAGGATGGAAATAGGGACGAGACAGACAAAGGATCAATCCCAAAAGCATCATCTCGACCAGGCATCACATGAGGGGTGGGTTGAAAAGAAGCCTTCAAGTCTATGAAAGGGAGGGGAAGAAGAGGTCAGCCCTTAATTGAATTAATCAGGGAGAATTCTCCATCAGGCTTCAATGGGTTTGAATCATCCCTGGACATCCCCCTCACAGGAGCAGAATTGGGGGGCCTATGGGTGAGATCTTTCGTGTGTGTAGAAAATAAAATAGCCCAATGAACAATCTCATAGTTAGCAGAAGTAGAAGTACCGTTTGATATATGCTTACCCGAAAATGATAATGGAGAGACAGAAGCGTCTGCCGTAGATGCTCCATAAAAATGCCGAGAGTCTTCTTCCCCACGTCCATATCATTGTTATGACGAGGCTTAACATCTTCCCACCATTAGTTGAACTTTCTCATCAGATGACCAGTCTCATGATAGAGGTGGCATCAGAAAGGCATATGCCAACAGTCAATGGTTTTCTGATAAATCATCCCATCCCACTGCAGGTCTATATTAGCATGGAGCCCTCCCACAAATGGAGCCTCGATTAAAATCCACGTCGCTCACTTGTCAAAAACTCCAAGGCACTTTGGGTCCATGAAGCGACAAATTCCTCTGCTATTTCCAATCTCCATCAGGACCCTAATGTTCCAAAACTGTAGTGGAAGGCCATGTAGTTTTACCTAGATGAGGTGGTTGATTGGAGCATTTGTCCGCGGATGGAAACCAGCATCCCAGTGGTGAGGGGCCATAAAGCACCTTTCGTTTACCAAATTCCCGCGCAAAATCTCCTTGACATCTCCCACTTTCATAAAATTGAAACAGTACCATCCATTTTCCAATTTTCTCACCTATGGCTTATAACCCAGGAGCTTCTTCTGGGCTTTTAAGAGCCATTGCAACATATTAATTTTGTTGTGTTCCTCAAATTTCCATCTACCCATCAACGCCTTGGTAGAAAAGCTGTCAACTCACTCCCACAAAATGTCACTGCCAAAACTGACAAAACAACACCACTCCATCGGTTTTAATGGCTTCATCCCCCCTCTGTTGGGCTTGGAAGAAATGAGCGAAGAAGTATTGGATGGAGGTGAACGCTGATTTTTGGAGTCTAGAGAGATAGAAACCCGACATTTTGCAGAAGATGGATTATCATAGGAAATATTAGGAGGCCCACGTGTCCGAGAAGGTATATCACCCTCTGCCACCTTTAATGCATGCAAGAACACCTCATCCAAAAAAGCCTTGTCGCATGTGGCAATGTAATGATCCAGCTCTACCATCTCGAATTAACATGAAAAGACATGAGTTAACTTGAAAAGACATGAATTAACATGGAAAGACTCCTACCAAAAACTATCACCCCCATGTCATGACATATCCATAGCATGCATCTATGTGTAGTTAAAACCATGCAAGTGTCATATATGCTTAAGATGGATGCCAAGAAAAAACATATTCACAAACGCATCAAACGATCATTTGCTAGCACCATCAATAATATAAAGCTTCCCAGCGGATAACAGTATCTTCCTATGACAGAAAGGATGGATTGATGAACCCCATCACCATTTTCAAAAAAGACACGAATAAGTACAAGGTTTTAAAATAGAGCAAGTCCTAAGAAGATATCCATAAAGGAGAAGCCCGCCCAAGGTACTATAGGAAGAATGGACGGCGCCCTCATATGTTGAAATTGTCAGAACAACCGCCCTACTTGAAAATTTTTAATTAAAAATCCAGTGTGAAACCAATGATAAAAAAATAGTCAGAAAAACCAAATATAACACAACCATATTTCCCCTCAACTCCCCCTTCCTAAAACAAGACACATCAAAACAGTAATCAGACAGAACGTAAAAACGTCGTGAATGCACCGGAACACAAGTTACATCGACCAAAATTCATACAACTCTCGCCAGCATGATATATCACACTCATACAAGGTTACTATCCATGAGAGCTGATGTCAAAGATGAATTTAGTGCGGTAAAGTTATTGTGAGAAGAAGACCTCGGACATTGTAAAAAATCCCAGGTCAAGCTTCAACAGATTTCCTTTCTTTCTCTTCATCTTTCACTGGAATGAGATTTAACAGAGGGGAAATGATGAAACTAAAGAGGTCCAAATCTTGTAGGGATATTGTGTCAGGATTTAAAAAAAATTAAGCTGGTTCCGTACCCCCCGACTTATTTGCAGTTGTTATGCATTGCTATAATGGTGCTCATCTAACCTTCCTTCGGTAAGTGGAACATATAACATTGGAGATGTGACTATCACATGACAATATCATCCCATTTAAACCCTGGATTGATCCAACTAGAAGCCATGGCGCATAGCTATTATACATGTGAAAATCCGAGGTCATCTCCTGTGACATTTCTACTTTCATATCTTCATCACGGAAAACTTGAGAGAAAGCCCATTTCGCTCTATTTAAGATACTCTTCTCAGGTTGGTCGTTGCATAACCTTTCTATTTTCTCTAAAAGGGCCACCAAAGCATGACAGATCATTATGAAAGATTGAAACAATGTTTCTTAAAATCATTAAGAAGCTATAGAAAACATATATAGAATGCTAGATTGGAGATTTCTATGGTGTAGTTTTTCAGATGTAGGAATCGGAATATCCACAGTAGTCATTTTTCTGTCTATGTTTCGAGTCTAGATCTAGAGAGAAGATCAAGAATAATAAATAAGGGTGGAGTGGAAGAAAAAGTATGGAAAAAAGGTTGAGAAACTCTTTAGTGATAGTAAATAGTTAATGCAATAATTCTAATTATATTTATACTAATTCCTATAATTTTTATAAATTTGTTAATTCAATTATTAATAATTTTTTAGTCTATCTAAAAAGGCTTATTCTACAATAAAGGGGTAGATTAAATTAATAATAAGAGGATAGTATTAACAAATATTATAATATGGACTTATAGATACCTAACATTTTATTTTTTAATCATCCACTAAGTAGTGAAAGTTAATAATTTAAAATATCACCATGGATATTTTAAGTTCTTCATATACAATAGTATATTATATTTATGTTAATGATTAAAAGGATCTAATTCATTGTTTTACTAAATTAAAATTATTTTACCTACTTAATATTGAAAAGGAGGAAGGAGGAAGGTTTAATTAAGGTGGTAACTAAAAAGGGGGGGTAATTTTTATGAAAATGCTTAAGAGGTAATATTATATTTATGTTGATCAATTAAGACAAATATTTATGAAAATGCTTAGGAGGTAATATTATATGATGATAATCAAGGGTAAATTTTATGAAAAAAGCTTAAGAGGGTTGAAAAATATGAGAGGGAAAAAGGGGGGGAGGCTTTATGTGATTAGTATTAAAAGAGGGGTTTTATGTGATTATATATAGAATGCTCGTAATAATCAATTAGTAATGTGGGTATAATCTTTATAATCATCAACATAACACTTTATCATCCATATTGAAATGGATATAGAGTTAATTGTCAACTTAAATTATAAATGTTAGAAAAATACTTTAGCAATACATCTTATTATCTATTTATGACCAGCTAATTTTATGCAAGAGATAAAAAAATTCATAAACTCATCAATCATATTGTAAATTGTATTTCTTAACAAGAAAAAATTTATATACTATATTTAATATAGAATCTTCCATATTTCTATTTACATATATTCAATATAAACCAGGAAACAATATATATAATATTTATGATATAGATACTCATAACTCATACAATTATTCTCTTCTTATATATATATATAATCTTGAAAGAGTTATATTTTTATAATATTTAATATATTATTAAGAAGGAATTAAATCAGTGATATCAAGAAGTGTGCATATGATCACTGTCTATGCAAGACACCTTAGTTAAATATATATTATTTGCAATTAGATTAATTTTTTCCCTTAAATTATGCTTGTTCCCTTAACTTATGCTTTTTAAACATTTCACTTTAACTTATGTTAATAAAGATGTATAGTTACATCTCACTCAAAAATACGTATGTGAAAAAATACTGAGGTTGTAGAGGATGGGATACACTAGTGAAACAACATGATCAAGAAATCATGGAAACTTTCAAGCTTCAGTGTTGGTTATATTCTAGATGTTTCCAGAAGAAGGGTTTCATGGAAGCCTCAGGAAAGGGACATGATTTTCCTAATTTTATGTAAATTTTGATTAAAAATGTAATTCTCGCGTGTGTTGGCAGGGAACGAGTCTCTCATGTCGTTAGGGTTTTCTTTAGCTTAAACTATTTATTTTTTAAGTGTGTCATACAACAGTCAATCAATGAAGAAATGAGGCAATGAAGAAATGAGGATGAGAGTTGTGACTAGGCATTTCGAGTTGGGACGAGAAATGTCATCCTAGGGGTCGTAACCTATAATTTCATGTGCATTTTGGAACTTAGGTCGGTGATGCCATAATACTAATTTATGTTTAATTTTGTTGCCTGAGTGTTTCAACTTTGTTTTTTTATGTTACATTCCTAGAAGCTATCGAGTATTATGTCTTTGCATTTTGCGGTTGAGGTTACAAGGATCGTCAAAATGGAGACCAATTTTGAGCCAATGGAACCCTAAAGGGTGTTCAGAAATTGTCGTAAATATTCAAAGAAAGTGCACATAGTGGGCAACATTGGAGTGAAGGACTTGGGTCTAAGAAGAATTCAGAGCCAACAATGGTGTAGGGTCGCGAGGAGAAGCAAATCCCTGAGTCGAGTGAGCCCCACTCGGGTGGTTGGGCTTGCTTTAAGTTTCTAGAGGAGGTAATTAAAGGCTCAACCTCGCCCTGTAAATGTGAACTAAACCAGAATTGTGGAGAGTACCCTAACTTGCGCCATCAATAGGGACATGAGATCGACCGAAAGTTATTATGCAGTTTAGACGTTCAAATAGGGGAAGTGCGGTGTTTCATTAGCCAATTTTTTATGGCTTAGCAAGAGCCTAGACCTCAAACAAATATGGGGAGCTTACTCTTTGAGCCTGGATCATAGCAGGACAATATAATCAATGGGATTTGAATTTGGTATCATTGGTTTCACCAAGTTAAACTTGCCGTCGGTGCTTCATTATTACAGAAAAAAATCAGATATGGTGTGGGCCATAACCCAAAGGCTCGTACATTGGAGCAACGAGAGAATGGAAATGACAAATTTTTTGGATTTGGTAATCATCAATGATGAAAAATAAGGGGAAGTGGGTTCCTAGCTTATTATAGTTAAGTAAAATTTATAAGGCTGGTGGTGTGGCAAATGTTTTGGAAATGTGAATGGATGTGTTATGACTCAGATTTTCCTTGAAGTTGTAGGGAAGAGGAAAGGGGTCTGAGGTAACCACAAACCAACTTTTAGGTACAAAATCTAGCCAATCTGTACCCAGAGAGGGCTCTCTCTTTAAGTTTTAGCTTTGTTTTGAAAAATATTAGGCTAGTTGTGAAAGTACAAGGATTTTGATTATGTTTGAGTGATGAAATTCTATAGCTGAGGGTAAGACTCAGTAATTTAGGCCATTGGGCTAATGGAGTCAAAAAAATATGGCTTAACTAGGTCAAGTTTCTTAACAAGAGATGGTTTCACAGGGCAAGGTAATCAAATAGGGATCAATTATAGATCTAAGATGAATGGAATGGACTAGAAATGGGTGAAGGGAAATTACGAATCCTTCAATATATTCAAAAGAGGGAACTTGAATGACTATTAATAAAGAGAAATTAAGAATTCTTTACTAAATAGTCAAAATGAATAAACTAGAAAACAAGAGCAATTTAGAATTCACTGTTTAAACTAGTTCAGAAGAAAACATTTAGAATAACAACGATTGAAAACATATTGCACTTAAGAACTTTCTGAATTATTCCTTTTCGTTGATCATTCAGATATAGAACACAGATGATATAATAAACAAGTATAAAACTCTAAAACATAAGATATAGATGACTTATTGATCTGTTGTCTAACTCAAGAATCATGTGAACATTCTTTTGCATCAATTTCTTATCCAGCTAGCCATACGAAATTTGTCCAACAGCACTTTATTCCAAAATAATCAATGCTATAGAAAATTCTAAGAATCCACCCCGCCAATACTCCAATTGGTGGAGTATTTATACAAAAAATTACAAAAAATATCTCATAACACAATGAGATATAATTTAGGATGACTCATGAATATTTTAAAACAAAATAGAGACAGATGGTCTCGTGGATAAGAGAAAAGATAACAGATGTTGTGTTGTTCCCTCTTTTTATGAATGTGCTGGAGGCAAACCCTATGATTTGTCTTGTTGTTGTCCTCTTTAGTAACTCTGTGTTGGCTGCTCTATTCTACTAATACTGATACACTTTGACCTGTTTGATCTATGTTTATCCTTTTTATCATGACTTACTGTAGTAAATAATCAAAACTCATGCAAGGATAATTTTTACAAAAACTCTAACATCTCTTCCCACCATTGTGTTTCTGGTATTCGAGTTCATTGAAGCTTCCTCAGAGTCTCATCAGTCTCTGTATATCTAAAGAATGTAGGCTGAATTGGAAATAAGTTCTTTACTTCATGTTCGAGATAAAACAAATTTTCCAGACTGTCATGAAGAATTTTGCTTGTGGGCAATGTTTTTGTTATTGATGAACTGGTTGATGAACTGGCCTGGTTGTCAGCATGCTTACTCAATTTCTCAACATAGTTTTCTAGGCTTGTCAGTTTATCATCTGAAACTAAAGGATTTAGCAATCCTTTACTTTGCAAAATATTGAATCTTTTTGTAAAGCCATTGATTTCTTCCTGCATATTAGAGCATCTTCTTTCTAGGTTCTGCATCAAAGTTCTTTTAGTAAAAACTCTTTTTATCTCCAAAATTGTTCTTGTTCTGTCTTGGATGCCTAGTTCTTCAAGTTGATATATGTTATTGGTATTCAAAAATTGTATAAGGTCATTGGCTTCCTCAGGAATGTTTCCTAATTCTTCTCTTGCCTTTACAATTTCTTCTAGAGCCAATTTAATTAAATCATTCTGCTCATACATTATTTGGATTGATGGCCAGACATATTTTATTGACTAAATGATGTTGGTCCAAATAATTTCTTTTATTTCTCCCAAAGGTTTCTCCAATGTGAGATCCATTTCTAATGTTCTCACCAATTTTTCTAATCTGTTGATCTCTCTTGTATTTTCTGCAACACTCATCTTTGAGAGATCATATTTTTGTTCTAAGGTGGTAAATTGTACCTTTGTTTTCTGGAGCTCTATCACCTGGAGTTTCAATTCCTCCATTGATTTTATTAATTCTTCTGTGCTTAAATTGGAAGTGTTTCCCTGTGATAATTCTGCTGACTGACTTGTTATTGTTGTACCTGTAATCACTTCTGTTGTAGATGCTGGAATGTTTGGCTACTTGTCCTTTAATGCCTTTTCAAGTTCTTTTTCAGTCTCATTCAGTTGCTCATTTAGTTTCAAGCGAAAATTCATCAATTCATCAGATTTTTGCTTTATGATTTCTGCATTTTGTGGATGCCTTGAAGATGGAAACTTTGGTTGTTTCCTTAAGGCTGCAATATCACCATATTTCTTTTTAATCAAGATTTCTATACCCTTGACATCTTTGGGATTATGACCCTATCCAATAATTATTTCTTCCAAAGTTTTTATTCTGTTTTCCTTAGCTTGGGAAGAGGCTTTTTCAAGATGCAATTGAGCAGTAGTATTCTCTAAGGAATTCTGCAATCTTTGGGCCATCATTGATTTATCAGTCAAAGTTGAGTAAATCATCTCTCCAGTTTGTTTGTGCATCTCAATATGATCCAAAGGATGAATATCCTTTGCCATGACTTCAAAATTGGTTCTATTATAATCTGCATTTGTTTGAGGCTGCTACACTTTGGGTTTAAAATGACTCATCGCCATTTTACCCTGCTGGATGTCATAGGCTGACATCAATCTCTGTTGATTTTTAGGAACCATCTTCAAATATTGATTATAGACTTGAAGTCTTAATGGATCATTTCTAGCCTTTATATTTATAAATGTCTTCTTAATATCCCAGGCATCCTTCACTAGTGGTTTGAAGCAAGATACTTTTGCACTTTGTTGCCTTTGTAGCTCTTTTCTCTGTGAATTAGTGGGTGTCCCACTGATTGTGCATGTTTGCTGACTATCTAACTTTTCTCTTCTCTGACTATCATGGGTTTCTTGAACAAATTCTACTTCTGAAAGAGGATTTAATCTTTTTTTTTTGATATCAGTTTGTTCTGAAGATCCACTTATAGGGGTATTTTTTTCTTCATTTCTCTTCTTACCTTTTTCTTCATTGAGAGGAGTTTGCAAAATTGAAATTTCTACCACATTGATCTGAGTAGGATAAGTCTGTATTTGGGCTTGTTCCTTGGAAGTTTTAGGCTACTCTGTCATTGTGAATTTCTTTGTGACTTGTGTATCAGCGTCCTTTTCATTTCCTTTGGATGCTACTGTGGCTAGTGCACTGATTTCCTGCAAATTTTGCTGAGAGGTTCCTGCAAAGGAATGACCAATTCCTAGTCTTTGCACCTGCCCAAAAGAAACTAGGTCAAGTATATTCTTAAGATATTTCATAACATTTTCAACACTGACCTGTTCACTATCTTGTTCTATTAAGGTCCCTTCCATCCATTCATCCATATTTGCAAATTTTTCAATCTCTGGAATTCTATGGTGAAGGTATGGTGACAATTTGTTTTTCATTCTCCTATCACAAATAAAGTTGTTTGGGTTATAAGGTACCCAGTAGAAACGTTTTTGAAATTTGAGATAATCTTCTAGGATTATTTCAGCTTATTTTCCTGCATCCGTAGAATTACAGACAAAAGGACCTAATTGACTCTTAATTTTGAGCTGAGCTTTTTCCTTTGCATTGCAAAAATGGGCTTTGCCTAAATTTATCATCTGTCTGAAATATTCCAAGGCAAAGAGCCTCATTGGAACATATTTTGGTATCTTGAAAGGACATAGCTCACCACCATATATTCTAATTTCTATATGATTCCTGTATAGGTACCAATCACCTATCCTTTATTACTTGGAAAGTTGGAGAATTTTCTTCATATCATTATTGACCCTAGGAGGGGAGACTCTTGTCAATAAGGTAGATGCATGATGCACAAATAGGTTAATGAACTCATTGTAAGAATAAGGAGAATCAGAGGAATTATGGAATATTGAAGACCAAAAAATTACAGACCTTGGATTTCCTTTCGCATCAAGTTTCATGACATGGAAAGGGAAACTCTCTGACTGATAATAAAGCATGAGATGGTATATAACAGTGGAATATTTGAAAACTCTTTAATCTTCCAATCTCATGAACTGGTCATGAATTTTATCAGCAATGTAGGAAGCAAAATTATATTTGACAGCAGGGGGCTGTCTAGGGGTAAAAATTGACAGCAACACTAGGGTTAATTTATCAACATATTCACTAGTGTTGAAACTCATTATAGAAGATATCATATTCAAAATGAGTCTGCCCATATCTGTGAAAAAATTATATCCATAAGGAGGAGGGCCTTTGGGTTTATGTTTTGGAAACATGAAAGTTTGGCAGAGGTGATTCAGCTCTTCTTGGGATAAATTGGTCGATTTTTCAAGTAAATCTCCCATGGAAAGGGGAGTCAGGGCTTGACCAATATGAAACTGTAACATTTCGTTGATAGACTGAGCAGTTATTGGGAGAAGGACGATTTGACTCGGGGACATGACTACTCATTGATTAGGATCATAATTGGCATGGCAGTGATAGATTATTTCAGGAAAAATGTGAACTAAGGGTAAAATATACATCGAAAGATTGGATTCCCACAGTCCAAAAATGTCAGAGCCGTTCAGGCAGCTATCTTTGCATAGGCAAAAAATTCTTAGAGGATTTTCACCAAGGATGAGGTCTTTAATTTGGAAATCCCTATCTGCTAGAGGAAAATAGTCTAAATCTCTATGAGGGGCATTCACAGGTGCGACATTCATAGCCACGGGAATTTCCATTTTTGGTTCTTGTGGATTCAGAAAGGAATTCAGGTTTTGATGGAAAAATAGAAAAAATTACAAGTCCGGGAAATTTTTAGAGTACAATAAAGACCAAATTGAACTGTGTTTTAGTCTTTTCCTGTGGAATTAAAACAAAAACCTATATTTTCAGAGTTCAATAATAATTTGGGTAAATACCTGTTTTCTGAGAAATGAACAGTGACGAAAACAGGTGCATGCAATGATGTATAAATTTTGGATTGTTCAACTAGAATTTTCTCAGCAAGGTGGTAGTTTATAGTATTCGACAGTTGGTTTTGAAGTTTTTTGCATGGGACACTGGTACAAAATAATGAAAATGATGCGCATTGGTATTTTTTAATTGCAAAGTCAAAGGCTGGCAAGATTTTTTTTTTTTAAGCAGATGACGCAAGTAGGTATGATTGTTTTGTCATAGGCGGTAAGCAATAAGCAGTATACATCGCACCACTTTTGGGGATGGGCAGTTTTCAGCGGAGGGCTACCGATTCCAGAGAACTCACGACACATGGCATGGCACTATTTGGAAACCACTTGGCCATCGCGCGTTATCATTCAGATGTGGGGGCGCAACGATATGGATGACAGTTGTAGATCGTGGATTGGTTGATCGAACGGTTGTTGGGGAGGTGAGATAATGGGGAATTAACAGGGTGGGCCCAAAGTAATTAAGTATGAATTAATCGCATCGGGGGTAATTTGATTGGTGGGGTGTGTTTTTAATTAACCGTGAGGGTTCATTAACCTTTTTTCAATGCAGCGGGGAGGCAGGCTCATGATTAATTATAGATTTGACTAATTAATCATAGTTAACATATTTTTATGGTTATTTTTCAACCAAAGGGGTGGGATAATAATTTGTGAATTTTATGTAATAAAAATAATACGAGAAAGGGTTGATTCATATATGGATTTAAATAATAAAGTTAGAAATTAATATGAAAAATCAATCGAAGCGCTAAGTGTAAAAACATTAGGTTTATGTATTTAACTTATGCTTGAATGAAAAAAGGGTTTTTATGAGATATTGTGAAATTTCCCTAAGTAAAATAGCATTTTACTTAGGAAAAGATTTTTTTTGGAAGTGAGTGAATGATTTATGTATGATTTTAAGTACTTAGGTTTTTTCAATTATTGGGCCGAGGGTCTGGTCCCTCCAAAATTCAAGGAAACGTCTTGAGCCCCTCTAATTTTTAAATGCCTTAGTACTTAGGAGAAATTAGTGAAATTTTTAGGGAAAAATGAGAAGGGAAGTTAATAATCTGACTTTTTTTTTCTTGAAATTCTTCCAGTGTAGTTTCTGCCTTGAACTTGTGATGAAAGTAAATATTTAACACATATAGAGTCATTATCCATCACATGTAATTCTGAAAAAACATCTACCTACCCTACCTACATTACCCTACCATTTTTCTTCTTTATTAGGGTGCACTTAGACTGGCAAACCCTTATCATACTTTTTTTATTTTACATGTAGAAATCTATCTAATTCTAACTTTATTACATCCAAGGGCTCAGACTAAACTGTTGCGCTCCTTTTATTTACTCTACCTATCTATTTATCTGCCAAGATTAAATAGTTTGGTCAGATATTATTCTTTATCTCTAAAACATAAAATTGAAAGATGAAGTAGCCAAGCTTGAGCTGTTTGACTGTTCATAAATTGTGGCATAAGATACAAGTTGCACACAATTTTTTTATTTACATAAGAGGAAAATGTAGTGGCATTTAGACTTGTGCACTTTCCTTGGCCTTTATTTTGTTGGGGTTCATTTTCTTTCATTTTTTGGCCATTTTTATTTCTTTCACCCTTTGATTTTTATTTTAGGGTATAACCTCTTTACATTTTTTAAATTTTTTGATTTTTTTGACAATATAGAGAACATTTGCAACAAGAAAAGGTATGAACATATTACATAGCGCATCAAGTCAATCATGATATATGACACCTATTGGTATAGAAGTCTAACACTGGCTCCACTTGGGGATGGCTTTTCCTGGTGAAAAGTTAAGAACAGTAGGTCAGTTGCCCTCAAAATGATTTTGACTAAACTATGGAATATTCTTCTACTTGTTGCTTTATTGGATGTATGACAGTGATACTTTTGAAGCTTATGACCTTCTCTTCGGGCTTCAACTCTAGCAAGTTACTATCCACTCAAAACTGCGACATTACAAAGGATATAGTATATACATGTTAAAAATCAAAATATCCTAATAAAGAGGATCAAAGTAATGTTTCAACATTCGACCATTAACTAGCCCATCTTCAGTTTTTGTACTATCCAATTTTTTCAGAAAATATGCATTGTTTCCTTGTAGAGAATGGATAATATAAGGTCCTTTCCACAGGAAGTCAAACTTCACATGTTTTCCATTATCCTCTCTTCTGGAATCCCATCTTAAAAATTTGTTTCCAATTTGGAAATCTTCTGCGTTGGTCCTTTTATCAAATATCTTCTTTAGTTTCTCCTACAATACTTGGGATCTCTTATATTCTTCCTCTCCGGTTTGCTGCAAATTGATAGTCTGATTTATTCTCCTTTGAATATCATTAGGTTCAACCTAATCTTCTTGAAGTAATTTCATTATAGAAACACCTAAAGATGAAGGAAATACAGCCTCAATGCCATAGACTAACTTATAAGGACTGGTCCCAATAGATTTTTTGGTGGTAAGCTTCTTGTGCCAATTTTTCTTGTTTTCCTCCAATAATTTCATAATAATATTGATGAGACTCTTGTTGGAAGAATCAGCGATTCCATTACCTTGAGGGTAATAGGTTGTGGAATGGCTTAAGGTGATATGATATTTGTTACAGAAACTTATCATCTTCTTAGATTTGAAGGCAACAACATTATTAGTTATGATTTTATCAGGACAGCCAAATCTTGATAATATATTGGTTTCTAGGAATCCTATGATCATGGTGTCATTGGCTTGTGTGGAAGGAATTGCTTCTATTCATTTGGTAAAATAGTCCATGGAAGTGAGGATCCATTTGTGTTGGCCAAAAGAAGGAGGATGGATTTCTCCAATGAAATCCGGGCCCTATTGTTGGAAAGGTTTTTCAGTGGAAATTGGTTTCAAGGGTAAGGGTAATAGTTTTCTCTTTCCTTCAAAAATTTTACATTTGTGGAAAGCAGTGACAAATTTCTTTACATTAGAGAACAAGGTTGGCCAATAAAATCTAGCCCTTAGGATCTTATCTACAATTGATTTCCAATAAAGGTGTCCACCATAGTCTCCTACATGAAATTCATGGAGACCCTTGTCAGCTTCATCTTTTAATAAATAATTCAATAGAATATCTTCATGACTTTTCCAAAAAAAAACATTATCTAAAATACAAAACTTTGATGCTGTCATATTTAAAAACCTTTTCTTTGTTCTGGATAACCCTCGAGGAGCTTGCAGATTTAACAATACATAAATTATATCAGCATACCAAGGTGAATCTAAGAAGGCCTGGTTGATTTGTGGAGTCGTCATCTCCTGTTCGTCATCCATTTCATTAATATCTAGGGCTTGACAATTTGTTTATGTCATAAGTTGAGCCAATCCATGTCCCTTTATAAGCTTTGTAGGTTTTATTTAAATATCATACTCTATTATGGTAGCAATTCATTTACCTCTTTTTCCCTCAATTCCATCTTGAGTTAAGATGTCTTTGACAACAACATTTGGTACATAGGCTATCACATGGGAATACAATATATAGATTATAAAATCTTTAATGGCTTTTACAAGTGCAAAAGCTTGTTTTTCCATGATGCATCCCTTAATGCTTTACTAAAAAAGGGTATAGGTTTTTCACATCCTTGATCATCCTTTTGTAATAAAACAGCTGTTACAGTGTGTTCTGATACAAATGAAAATATTATGAAGTCTCTATCAAATTTTGGACTGGTAAGAACTGGTGTTCTGGTCAAAGCCATTTTAATTTATTCAAATGCTTGTTTGGCTTCTACTGTCCATTTAATACTTGAATCCTTTCTTAACATGTTATTAAGAAATCTAATTAGTTCAGCTAAGCTGGATATGAATCTTCTCAAAATTTTGATTTTTCCTAGAAAAGCTTCAAGTTCTTTGACATTTCTAGGGTGTGGTATCTATAATATAGCTTCTATTCTAGCAGGATCAATTCTAATACCATTTTTGGAGATGATATGGCCCAAGAGTTTACCTTCTTCAAGACCAAGAAATGACTTCTTTGGATTAAAAGAGATACCATACTTTCTACATTTTATGAATACTTGTCTGAGATGGTCCAAATGTTGCTGATCTGATTTAGAAAAAGCAGTTAAATCATCCAGATATATAACAAGAAAATCATGAATTTCTTTTGCAAATGTGATGTCCATTGCTCTTTGGAAGGTTGCTCCTGCATTTTTAAGGCCAACTGGCATTTTAACATACTTGAATGTGCCCCATGGTGTTGTAAAAGCTGTTTTTCGCTGGTCGTCAGGATGAACCAAGATCCAGTTGTATCCTGAGAACCCATCTAGAAGAGAAATCCTAGAAGCACCTACTACCCTTTGTAAAATCTGATCCATTTTAGGTAAAGGGTAATTATCCTTCAAAGAAACCTTATTTACATTTCTTAAATCAACACATAATCTGATCTCTCTAGTTTTCTTCTTAGTAGGTACTAAATTAGACACCGACTCTAAAAAGCTTATAGGAGCAATTATCACTGCTTCACACATTCGTTTGATTTCTTTTTCAATTAAAGGCAGTAGTACAGGGTTGATTCTTCTGAGTTTCTATTTAAATGGTTTCTTATTTTCTTTCAGAGGTATTGTATGCTGAATTATAGAGGTATCATAAGATCTCAAGTCTTCATAACTCCAGTCAAAGACATCCTGGAATTCTCTCACTAGTTCAACATATTTTCGTTTTTGATCAAGAGACAAAGATTTAGATAAATTTATCATTTTATGATTCTCTTCAGTTCCCAAATTATATTCCTTAATATCTACTTTCAATGGTTCCATTTTGGGTTTCTTTAGAATATCATTAGAATCAAAAAGATCTTCCAGAGGCGTTAATCCTTTATGCAAATGATTTTCTTTTAAATTAATGCTCTCAGATTCTCCTTCTATAATCTCATCAACCTCCATTTGTTTAAGGTCCTGCATTTCTTTTTTGGTGAAATTTGTTGGATGAAGCATTTGAATTGCACTTTCTTCTAAAATGTTTGTTTCTTGCTCATTTATTTGATCAGATTCAATGACCGTATCTTCATCTATGTTACTATTAGAAAATTCATTTTCTAGAGTCAGGAAATTGTTAATCTGATCATCATTTGCAAATACTTGCCAGTTCTTAAAATTGTTAGGTATGGCTGGTCTGTGTCTAATCTCAGCTGTGAACTGATGATTAGGTTCGAATGTTAATTTACAAGTGCTGGCAAACATTTCAAGACTATGAGCATGGAAGTTTTGTTTTCTTAGGATTTTAGCAAGCTGAGTTTGTAGAAAAGTATTGAGAATCTTTACAACTATTCCTCTATATTCTCTCAGTCTGGGATCATTTGTTAGAAAGTGTCCTTTAATCTATTGAATGATTAAATCAGAATTTCCTATGACAGATACTCTAATTTCCACTAATATTTTGACAAGTTTAAGACCTAGCAAAAGAGCTTCATATTCTGCCATATTATTAGTGCACTTAAAGTTTAATCTGTAGGCATGGCCTTCAACATGATCATTTTCAAGGCTATGCACCCAAACTCCAGCTCCTGCTCCTAATTTATTAACAGAACCATCAAATTCTAAATGCCAAAGAATTTCATGTTCATAATTGGTATCAGGAGCTTCAGGAACTTTTTTAACAGTGAGATCTGGTTTTTTAATTTCTTCTTGTTTTTCTTTGGTGTCTGGCATTTCATTGTCCTTAGAGATTTCCTGGATTTGAACACTAGATTTTTCATTTGTAATTTCTTTTGGTTCTGCTGCTGGATCTTCTAATTCAGTGGGAGGATCAATTTCAACATTGTAAAGAATAAATGAATCAATATGACAGTGTACTGAGTAGATGGGGAAATTTTCAGGTTTCTCCTGACTACTGACTACATATTTCATTAAAGTTTCTCTGTACAGTCTCTTAGGTTGGATGAACACTAAAATAGTAGCGTATGACATGTCCAATTGAAGAGATCCTCCAAGCTTTGCACCCCAATATCTAGACAATAAAATGCCATATTTTGGAGGAATATCTACTACTACTGTATCCATGAAAATTGTTTTTGCAGGCTACTGAACCAGTGAAACAAAAAAATCTTTGATTAATCCTAAACATCTCACCTGACTTGAATCAAAAGAAAAAAGATCTTTGTATGGCCTGGTGATATCTAAGTTTAATTTCTCCATTACAGATTTGGGCATTAGATTGTGAGATGCCCCAGAATCAAGCATGGCATTATGAAGTATTTTATCATGTATGTTCAAACTCACATAGAATGGAGGAGTTCCTCTACTTCCTGGTTTTCCATTTACTTCAGGGCCAAAGAGTAATCTGGGTTGGTCATCAAAAACATTTACTCAATCATCACTTCCAGTAATCTTGAGTGATCTATTGATTTGACTTTAGTAGACATCATGTTTAGCTAATTCAGACAATGGAACAACTATTTTTAATTTTCCTACTTCAGCCTCTAGATTAAAAGGTTTTCCAGTCTGAGTTCGTGTATTTGGAAAGTTGGATTCTCTTTATCTTCTGTGCTTTTAGTATTTTTATCCTTCTCAAGAGTGGGGTTGTGGGATGAAGTTGTTTCCGAATCAACTTCTGGAGGTTCCTCTACATTTCCTTTGGGAGGAAGAGTATTGGAAAGTTGTCTGTTATTCAGTTGACTATCTGATACATCTTCAATTATTGGGTTTACAGGATTACGATCTAATCTAGAAAGAATATGTATAGGGGTAGTATTGGTTTTACCTTTGAGGGGCTATTTTGAAGCTTTCTGTTTACTCGTTTCCAGGACATCAATTTTTCTGCTCCTCAAATTATATTTCTTATGGACTTCATAAATGGATGTATCATACCCCTCCTTGAAG
Source organism: Pinus albicaulis (assembly GCA_034641835.2). Classification (NCBI taxonomy): domain Eukaryota; kingdom Viridiplantae; phylum Streptophyta; class Pinopsida; order Pinales; family Pinaceae; genus Pinus; species Pinus albicaulis. The sequence goes on from CM076582.1 coordinate 355,010,530, forward strand.
TCAAATGATTCTCCTAAATGAGTTTGTAATTATCTAAGAATGTGAGCTTCTTGATCATCTTTGGTCAAAAAAACTTCTAGTTTGTTCTTACGTCCAGTCAAGTTTTTTATTTGAGCATCTTCTGTCGATTCATTAGAAGTTGAGGCTTCAACATAATTTTCCTGGTATGGGGGCCTAATGTTTTGGTGAGGACCCGTTTTTCCAATATTTTGGTTTTGGTTCTTTCTGAAATTAGGATTTATCCCAGCATTGCTTGGTTGACCATCCCAAAGAGATTTCCTTTCAATTGTTTCTACTCTATCTCCTAGCCTTTCCATCCCTTTAATAATAGCATCCATTTTCTTTTCAAAAGCTGAGGGTTCTTCATTTAAAGGAATTCTCCTTTCAGTTCTGGCTTTAGCTCGTCTAGCTATCAGGTTGGCTTCAACACTAACATCTATACTTTGCATATCTTCTAAATTTTGAGGAGATATTTCCCTAAGCTGATATGCCATCTCAGAATCAAATCCATCAGGGAATTTGATTAATGATGAATGTGGAGGAGGTCTCAGGTTTTGGGGAATAGCATTGTAAACATCATTGAACCTGGTGTAGTAATCTTGCACAGTCTCTCGTGTTCCTCTCTTTAGATTTCCATAGTTTGATAATATTTGAAGAGAATCTTTCTTCTTTTCCCATCTATTTGAAAATGTTCTATAAAGAGCTTGTAGGTCAGTGACACTGTTTGCAGGAAGGGCTCTAAACCAGGTTCTAACTTCTCCACTGAGACTTTGAACAAATATTCTCATTCTCACATCATCAGCATCTATTTCATAAATTTAGAAATAATCATTCATCTTTTTAGTATGTTGTTGTGCAGTGTAGGTACCAGAACCATCGAAAGGAGTGATTTTACTTTGGTATTATTGGGGCATATCATCTAGATTGGCTGGTAATACCAAAGGAGCATATCTATTTGCCATTGCAGGAGGTAGTGATGAAATAACAGTTGAGGCTGGTCTGTGAGTGGTGGATGGAGGAGTAGAAGGGGTGGTTTGAGGTTGAGATGTTTGACGAAATGTTGATGAACCTGGAAAGGTTGAAGTAATCACAAAAATATTTGATGTTCCTTCAGAGGGAAGCTCAGATTGTATGGAATATCGCAAATGTTTATCAAGATGTGAAGTAACAAATTCAAGTTCTAAATCTTCAATAAATACTAAGTCTGGAACCAAATTGGACAACTCAAATTCAGAAAAAATTTCAAATAAAGATGTTTCAAATTGATCGTCAAAAGGTTTGTCCTCAAGGTAAATCCATTTCACAGGATAGGATATTGATCTATAGAGAGGTCGAGAACTAGCAAAACTTTCTTGGCTCTCCTGTCTCCTAAGAATTCTGGGGATCAGATTCGGATTTTCAAATACAGGCGGTGGATTTGGATCAGGATTAGCCCTGGTGTAATGAGTCCTTTCTGAAGCCAGGTTTCTAGGTGATTCTCTTTTTTTGGTTTTTTATCTAAATGTAATGAACAATACAACTTCGAAAATCTCTTTAAGAAGTTTAAGATATTGGATTTAGATTTTCTTAAAGATTTATTTGACTAGAGGAACTCATCAAATGTTTGAAACCAAATGTTTAGTTCATAAACTAGACTAGAGATAGACTGAAGCAGCATTTATTTACTTATGCAATTGCAGAGCAAAAGTAGTTCAAAGGCTACCTAGTTAACTTCAGGCTCTGTCTATAGTTTATAAAGTAAACAATAGTAACATTAAAATTATTCAGGTCCCCAGCGGAGTCACCACTATGTTATCACTCAGATTTCTCTTTAAGTTTTAGGGAAGAGGAAAGGGGTCTGAGGAAACCACAAACCAACTTTTACGTAATAAATCTAGCCAATTTGTACCCTGAGAGAGCTCTCTCTTTAAGTTTTAGCTTTGTTTTGAAAGATATTAAGCTAGTTATGAAAGTACAAGGATTTTGATTGTGTTTGGGTGATGAAATTCTATAGCTGAGGGTAAGACTGAGTAATTTAGGCCATTAGGCTAATGGAGTAAAAAAAACATGGCTTAACTAGATCAAGTTTCTTAACAAGAGAAGGTTTCAGAGGGCAAGGTAATCGAATAGGGATCAATTATAGATCTAAGATGAATGGAATGGACTCGAAATGGGTGAAGGGAAATTAAGAATCCTTCAACATATTCGAAAGAGGGAACTTGAATGACTATTAATAAAGAGCAATTAAGAATTCTTTACTAAATAGTCAAAATGAATAAACTAGAAAACAGGAGCAATTAAGAATTCATTTTTTAAACTAATTCAGAAGAAAACATTTAGAATAACAATGATTGAAAATAGATTGCACTTAAGCACTTTCTGAATTATTCATTTTCATTGATCATTCAGATATGGAACACAGATGGTATAATAAACAAGTATAAAAATCTAAAACATAAGACATATATGACTTATTGATCCGTTGTCTGACTCAAGAATCTTGTGAAAAGTCTTCTACATCAATTCCTTATCCAGCTAGCCATATGCAATTTGTCCGACAACACTTTATTCCAAAATAATCAATGCTACAACAAACTCTAAGAATCCACCTCCCAATACTCCAATTGAGGGAGTAATTATACAAAAAATTATAAAAAATATCTCATAATAAAATGAGATATAATTTAGGATGACTCATGAATATTTTACAACAAAATAGAGACAGATGGTCTCGTGGATAAGAGAAAAGATAACCGATGTTGTGATGTTCCCTCTTTTTATGAATGTGGTGGAGGCAAGCTCTATGATTTGGCTTGCTGTTGTCCTCTTTAGTAACTCTGTGCTGGCTACTCTGTTTTACTGATACTCTTTACCTATACTGATACACTTTGACTTGTTTGATCTCTGTTTATCCTTTTCATCATGACTTAGTATAGTAAATAATCAAAACTCATGCAAGGATAATTTTTACAAAAATTCTAACATCTCTTCCCACCATTGTGTTTCTGGTATTCGAGTTCTTTGAAGCTTCATTAGAGTATCATCAGTCTCTATATATCTAAAGAATGTAGGATGAATTTGGAATAATTTCTTTACTTCATGTTCGAGATAAAACAAATTTTCCAAACTGTCATGAAGAATTTTGCCCGTGGGCAACGTTTTTGTTATTGATGAACTGGTTGATGAACTGGCCTGGTTGTCATCATACTTATTCAATTTCTCAACATAGTTTTCCAGGCTTATCAGTTTATCATCTGAAACTAAAGGATTTAGCAATCTTTTACTCTGCAAAATATCGAATCTTTTTGTAAAGGCATTGATCTCTTCCTACATATCAGAGCATCTTCTTTCTAGGTTCTGCATCAGAGTTCTTTTAGTAAAAACTCTTTCTATCTCCAAAATTGTTCCTGTTCTATCTTGGATGCCTAGTTCTTCAAGTTGATATATGTTCTTGGTATTCAAAAATTGTATAAGGTCATTGGCTTCCTTAGGCATGTTTCCTAATTATTCTCTTACCTTTAGAATTTCTTCTAGAGCCAATTTAATTAAATCATTCTGCTCATACATTATTTGGATTGATGGCCAGACATCCTTTATTGACTGAATGATGTTGGTCCAAATAATTTCTTTGATTTCTCCCAAATATTTCTCCAATGTGAAATCCCTTTCTAATGTTCTCACCAATTTTTCTAATCTGTTGATCTTTCTTGTCTTTTCTGCAACACTCATCTTTGAGAGATCATATTTTTGTTCTAAGGTGGTAAATTGTACATTTGTTTTCTAGAGCTCTTTCACCTAGAGTTTCAATACCTCCATTGATTTTATTAATTCTTCAGTTCTTAAATTGGAAGTGTTGCCCTGTGATAATTTTGTTGACTGACTTGTTGTTGTTGTACCTGTAATCACTTCTATTGTAGATGCTAGAATGTTTGGCTGCTTGTCCTTTAATTCCTTTTCAAGTTATTTTTCAGTCTCATTCAGTTTTTCATTCAGTTTCAAGAGAAAATTCATCTATTCTTCTTCAGAGATTTTCTTTATGATTTATGCAGTTTGTGGATGCCTTGAAGATGGAAACTTCAACTGTTTCCTTAAGGCTACAATATTATCATCTTTCTTTTTAATCAAGGTTTCTATACTCTTGACATCTTTGGGATTATGACCCAATCGAATAATTATTTCTTCCAAAGTTTGTATTCTGTTGTCCTTAGCTTGGGAAGAAGCTTTTTCAAAATGCAATTGAGCAGTAGTATTATCCAAGGAATTCTGCAATCTTTGGGCCATCATTGACTTATCATTCAAATGGTTTTGACATAATCTGTAGCTGTTTGAGGCTACTGCACTTTGGGTTTAAAATGACTCATCACCATTTTACCTTGCTGGATGTGATAGGCTGACATCAATCTCTGTTGATTTTTAGGAACCATCTTCAAATATTGATTATAGACTTGAAGTCTTAATGGATCATTTCTAGCCTTTATATTTATAAATGTCTTCTTAATATCCCAGGCATCCTTCACTGGTGGTTTCAAGGAAGATACTTCTGCACTTTTCTCCCTTTGTAGCTCTTTTCTCTATGAATTAGTGGATGTCCCACTGATTGTGCATGTTTGCTGACTATCTAAATTTTCTCTTCTCTAACTATCAGGGGTTTCTTGAAAAAATTCTACTTCTGAAAGAGGATTTAATATTTGTTTTTTGATATCAGGTTGTTATGAAGATCCACTGATAGGGGTAGCTATTTCTGCATTTCTCTTCTTACATTTTTCTTCATTGAGAGGAGTTTACAAAATTGAAATTTTTTCCACATTGATCTGAGTAGGAGAAGTCTGTATTTGTACTTGTTCCTTGGAAGTTTCAGGTTGCTCTGTCATCGCGAATTTTTCTGTGACTTGTGTATCAGTCTCCTTTTCCTTTCCTTTGGATGCTACTGTGGCTAGTGCACTGATTTCCTACAAATTTTGCTGAGAGGTTCCAGCAGAGGAAGGACAAATTCTTGGTCTTTGCACCTGCTCAAAAGAATCCAGGTCAAGTATTTTCTCAAGATATTTCATAACATTTTCAACACTGACCTGTTCACTATCTTGTTCTATTAAGGTCCCTTCCATCCATTCATCCATATTTGAAAATTGGTCAATCTCTGGAATTCTACGGTGAAGATATGGTGACAATTTGTTTTTCATTCTCCTATCACAAATAAAGCTGTTTGGGTCATAAGGTACCCAGTAGAAACCTTTTTTCAATTTGAGATAATCTTCTAGGATTCTTTCAGCTTCTTTTCCTGCATCCCTAGAATTACAGACAAAAGGACCTAATTGACTCTTAATTCTGAGCTGAGATTTTTTCTTTGCATTACAAAAATGGACTATGTCTGAATTAATCATCTGTCTGAAATATTCCAAGGAAAAAAGCCTCATTGAAACATATTTTCATAGCTTAAAAGGACATAGCTCACACCCATATATTCTAATTTATGTATGATTCCTGTATAGGTACCAATCACCTATCCTATATTGCTTGGAAAGTTGGAGAATTTTCTTCATATCATTATTGAACCTAGGAGGGGAGACTCTTGTTAGTAAGGTAGTTGTAGGATGCACAAATAAGTCAATGAACTCATTGTAAGAATAAGGAGAATCAAAGGAATTCTGGAAGATTTCAGACCAAAAAATTACAGAACTTGGATTTCTTTTAGCATCAAGTTTCATGACATGGAAAGGGAAACTCTCTGACTGATAATAATGCATGAGATGGTATATAACAGTGGAAATTTTGAAAACTCTTTCATATTCCAATCTCATGAACTGGTCATGAATTTTATCAACAATGTAGGAAGCAAAATAATATTTGACAGTAGGGGGCTGTCCAGGGGTAAAAATTGACAGCAACACTAGGGTTAACTTATCAACATATTCACTAGTGTTGAAACCCATTACAAAAGATATCATATTCAAAATGAGTCTGTCCATATCTGTGAAAAAAGTATATCCATAAGGAGGAGGGCTTTTGGGTTGATGTTCTGGCAACATGAAAGTTTGGCAGAGGCGATTCAGGTCTTCTTGGGATAAATTGGTCGATTTTTCAAGTAAATCTCCCATGGAAAGGGGAGTCATGGCTTGACCAGGATGAAACTGTAACATTTCATTGATAGACTGAGTAGTTATTGGGAAAAGAACGATTTGACTCGGGGACATGGCTGGCAGTGATAGATTATTTTAGGAAAAATATGAACTAAGGGTAAAAGATACATCGGAAGATTGGATTCCCATAGTCCAAAAATGTCAGAGACGTTCAGGCAGCTATATCTGCATTGGAAAAAAATTCTCAGAGGATTTTCACTAAGAATGAGGTCTTTAATTTGAAAATCCCTATCTGCTAGAGGCAGATAGTTTAAATCTCTATTAGGTGCATTCAGAGGTGCGACATTCAAAGCCATGAGAATTTCCATTTCTGGTTTTTGTGGATTCAGAAAGGAATTTGGGTTTTGATGGAAAAAAAAAAAAAATTACAAGTCTGGGAATTTTTAGGAGTAGAATAAAGACCAAATTGAACTGTGTTTTAGTTTTTTCCTATGGAATTAAAGCAAAAACCCAGATTTGCAGAGTTCAATGGGAATTTGGGTAAATACTTGTTTTCCGGGAAATGAACAGTGATGAAAACAGGTGCAGGCAACGGCAAATGAATTTTGGATTGTTCGACTGCAAATTTCTTAGCAAGGTGGCGGTTGACATTCTTCGATAGTTGGTTTTGAAGTCTTTTGCATGGGACACTGGTCACTGTAAAAAGTAATGAAAATGACGCGCGTTGGTATTTTTTAATTGCAAATTCAAAGGCTGGCAGGATTTTATTTTATTTTTAAGTGGATGACGCAAGCAGGTACGATTGTTTTGTCATAGGCGGTAAGCGGTAAGCGGTATACATCGCACCACTTTTGGGAATGGGTTGTTTTCAGCGGAGGGCCAGCGATTCCATAGAAGTCAGGACACGTGGTGCGACATTATTTGGAAACCACTTGGCCATCACTTGTTATCGTTCGGATGTGGGGGCACAACAATATGGATGACAGCCGTAGATCGTGGATTGGTTGATCGAACGGTTGTTGGGGAGGTGAGATATCGGGGAATTAACAAGGAGGGACCAATGTAATTAAATATGAATTAATCGCATCGGGGGTAATTTGATTGGTGGGGTGTGTTTTTAATTAACTATGAGGGTTAATTAACCATTTTTAAATGTGGAAGGGATGTGGGCTCATGATTAATTAGAGATTTGACTAATTAATCGTAACTAACATATTTGTATGGTTCTTTTTCAACCAAAGGGGGATAATAATTTGGAAATTTTATATAATAAAAATAATATGGAAAAGGGTTGAGTCATATAGGGATTTAAATAATAAAGTTAGAAATTAATATGAAAAATGAATGGAAGAACTAATTGTAAAAACATTAGGTTTATGTATTTAACTTATGCTTGAATGAAAAAAGGGTTTTTATGAGATATTGTGAAATTTCCCTAAGTAAAATAGGATTTTACTTAGGCAAAGATTTTTTTTGGAAGTGAGTGAATGATTTATGAATGCTTTTAAGTACTTAGGCTTTTTCAATTATTGGGCTGAGGGTCCAATCCCTCCAAAAGTCAAGGAAATTCCTTGAGCCCCTCTAATTTTCAAATGCCTTAGTATTTAGGGGAAATTAGTGAAATTTTTAGGGAAAAATGAGAAGGGAAGTTAATAATTTGACTTTGTTTTGCTTGAAATTCTTCCAATGTAGTGTCTACCTTGCACTTGTGATGAAAGTAAAGATTTAACACATCTAGAGTCATTATCCATCACATGTAATTCTGCAACAACATCTACCTACCCTACCTACTTTACTCTATCATTTTTCTTCTTTATTAGGGTGTACTTAGACTGGCAAACCCTTATCATACTTTTTTTCTTCTACATGTAGAAATATATCTAATTCTAGCCTTATTATATCCAAGAGCCCAGATTAAACTGTTGAGCTCCTTTTATTTATTCTACCTATCTACTTATTTGCCAAAATTAAACAATTTGGTCAGATTTTATTCTCTATCTCTAAAACATAAAATTGAAAGATGAACTAGCCAAGCTTAAACTGTTTGACTATTCATAAATTGTGGCATAAGATACAGGTTTCACACAATTTGTTTATTTACATAAGAGCAAAAAGTAGTGGCATTTAGACTTGCGCACTTTCCTTGACCTTTCTTTTGGTGGGCTTCATTTTCTTTCGTTTTTTGGCCATTTTTATTTATTTCACCCTTTTATTTTTCTTTTAGGGTATACCCTCTTTACATTTTTAAATTTTTTTGATTTTTTTGACAATATGGAAAATCCTTGCAACAAGAAAATGTATGAATATATTACATAGCCCATCAAGTCAATCATAATATATGACATCTATTGACATAGGAGTCTAACAGGATGTAAGTAACGAGACAATTCAAGAGAGAGTGTTTTTCATCCTTAATCCTCTTAATATACTCTCACATATTCTTTCAACCCAAGGTGTTCTGGGAATAGACCAAAGCCCTATTTCATTTCAGAACTCATGAGAGTTAGTTCTTTTATTTGCAATGTTCATTTTCTTTTTACCACTAGTCAAGATATATCCTTAAATTTAGAAGTAATAATATTTTTAGTATTATTCTTTTTCTCCAAGGTGATATCATTTTTTATTCAAGAAGTTTATTCTATAATTTAGTATGAGAGATATGTGTAAGTTTTCCAAAGCCTCAAAAAAAAAAAAAAAAAAAAAATTCATTTGAAAATGAAAATTAAATAACCATATAAATAAAAATTAAAAATCTATTAAGACAACAGTTAAAAAAATTATATTTATCTTATAAATATTTCAATATAAGATTTAAATAAACTATTTGAATATTTATCTTAATTAATATATTTGAATATTACATTTCTCTCTTAAAAAAAATAAAAAATATATATATTTATATGTGTGTTAAAATTTGTATATATATGAACAGTAATCTGATTATCTTTTTGTACGTTAGGCATGTTCAATAAATTTAATTTAATTAAATTCTTTACTTCTGTGATCTGTTTTTGGTTAAGGATATTCAGTAAATTTAATGGAATTAAATTTTCCATTTATGTAATTCTCTTTCTTCCTCTTCTTTTCTTTTCTTTTGGTTCGAGATGCTCAGTAAATTTAATTTTATCACACAACTTAGCTCACTGTAAATTCATAAGATTCATTTAAGAAAGTAGCTTTCTACATATGCGTTAAGCAGATGTTGTCAATATCAGCTTCACGTGTTTGCCGGTGATCACTTATAGTGAAGTCAAAATATAGTATGGAAACCAACCATACTCGATCAAAAGTACAATGGGAAATACTCGATCAAAAGTACAATGGGAACTTTTTGTTATTATCTAATGTGTTACTTTGTACTTCCGCGTGTCTTCATTTTGATCATTAAATTTTCCGGCTCCGCACTGGTCCCAATTACTTTGTTATCTAAGTGTTTATGACAGACGTATTCCTTGAATTCCATGCGGTATTTTAGGGAAAATACGTCTGCAATTAAAATGAAATTGTGCCAAATACCTCCGCACCAATCCCAATTGCTTTGTTATCTAAGTGTTCATGACAGATGTATTCCTTGAATTCCTTGCTGGATTTTAGGGAAGATACGTCTCCAACTAAAATAAAATTGTGCCAAATCGTCCGGAGTAATATTATATTTATTTAATTCATTAATTATTATTATTCTTTTAAATTGGAGAGGTAATGAAATAGGGACAAAAATTTCATTGTTCCAACTCATATAGAATATATAATACGAGTAATGTTATATTTAATTAAATTCATTTATATGTTTGGTTTTTTTAAATTAAGAATTAATGAAATATAGAAGATTAAAGGAAATGCAAATATTATGTAGTAAAGAATGGCTATAATATAAAAATTAAGTTATTCATGGTTGCCTAAGTATCAATTTATTATTAAGATTTAAAATATATTTTATATGGTTAAAATAAATCAATAAATTATGAAATTTAATTAAGTTAGAGTTTATATATATATATATATATATATATATATATATATATAATATAGTATTTTTTTATGGATATTGGACTCCAATTTATGATGGAATTTTTCAACATATAAATAGTTTTTATAATATTATTTTTTATCAAAATTATATGTCACTAAAACTTTAACTCATTTGATGTTACACTTTTTGTTGTATGTCAAGTTGTTTGTGGTTTTCTAGCCTTGACTTGTGGCTTGAGGAGTCGATACTCCCATCCAAACTGTCAATGTCACTCTGGATCCCACTCGGCCTAGGCCACACTCCCTTTAGATGATTGGATTTTTAGCATGTCTCCTACTTCTAGTACAAGGCACAACAACCCCCCTTCAAGTTTGATCCTGGGTCATCTTGAGGTTTAATAATTTAATTTTACCATTTGATGTTACACTTACTCATATTTTTTTTTATTTAATCAATTTAATTAATATGTTGAAAGGGTATAAATTTGGAAATAAATATCATCTTTTCATCTATAAATATTATGAAGAATATTTTAGAATATTTGAGAGGATTTAAATCTCTACCATCTACCTAATAATTAAAAATAAATATCAAATATTTATACATTAATTTATATATCATATTAATTTTAGTTGATAACTAATTAATAACAATAGAGAATTTCAAATTACATTATTAGTTTCCTAGACAAAAAAGATATTGGAAGATAGCCATCTGGAATAAATAGATGGCTTATAAAATAATGTAAATTTATTTTCTTCATATTAAAATCAAGATTTATATTGTTAAAAATGATCAACAAGTTAATTATCATATTTATTGAAATTTTCTAATTTGATTTTATTTTACATTTTTAAATTTATTAATAATATTTTTTTAGATTACTATTTGTCCTCCTCTCCTTAAGAGTTAATGAGATATATAATATTATATGATATGCACTATAGTATGGAGTAAAGAGTTGATATAATATAAAAATTAAGTTATTCATAAAAATGAAATGGCTGGTTAAGCAATTTATCATCACCATCAAACATTTACCTTATAATATATTTCACATTGTTAAAATAAAATAAAAATATAAACCATTTAATTTAATTATGTTAGAACTTTATTATTTATATTAGTTAAAGACAGACACACACACAATTGTAATAAAATTATTTATATGGATATTGGACCCTAATTTATGATTGAAATTTTCAACATATAATTTTTTTTTTTAATACAATTGTTTATCAAAACCACATGTCAATAAAACTTTAAAGAATTTGATGTTACACTCATTTTTTTTTTGTGTCAAGTTGTTTTTGGTCCTCCAATCTTGACCAATGGCTTCAGGATCCCCTACTTAGGGTCATCTAAGCTCTCAAAGTCACCAGTGATAGAAAGCAGCCTGGTCACACCATCCCTTTATTTGACTTGATTTTTAACATGTCTCCTCCCCCTAGCACAAGGCATAACAACACCCCTTGAGGTTCGATCATGGATAGCCTCTCTGATGAGGCCCATCCTTAATGGATTGTGCCAGCATAACTTGACCATTTGATGTTACAGTTATTTATATATTTTTTATTTTATTTAATCAATTTAATTAAAGTGTAGAAAGTGTATAACTTTCGAAATAAATATCATCTTTTCATATGTAAATGTTATTAAGAATGTTTTATAATATTTCAAAGGACTTAAATCTCTATCATCCATCTAATAATTAAAAATAAATATCAAATATTTATGCTTTACTTTATATATTATATTAATTTTAATTGATAATGAATTAATAACCATATGGAAGAGAACAAGATAGACAAAATTACATTCTTATCTAAAAGACAAATGGATATGAGAAGATAGCAATTTTCAATAAAGAGATGGCTTATAAAATACCATCCACCTTATAATTAAAAATAAATATCAAATATTTATGCATTAGTCTATATATAATATTAATTTTAATTGATAATGAATTAATAACCATAGGGAAGATAACAGAATAGACAAAATTACATTATTATCTTCTAGACAAACATATATGAGAAGATAGCAATTTTCGATAAATCGGTGGCTTATAAAATCATGTAAATTTATTTTCTTAATGATCAATAAGTTCATTATCATATTTACTTCAAATTTTTTAATTTGGTTTTATTTTCCATTTTTTAATGTAACATCTTTTTTTTAACTGTATTCTAGATTAATGATATATATTTTTTTGTCTAGTATTTGTCCTCTTCTCCTTAAAGAGTCTAAATAAGGGAATTTGAACTTTGCATCTATTATTTTTCACTAATTTCACATTATTTTAAGCACCAACTAAGCTATCCCATGACTATATATTGATGATATCAAAAAAATAATTAGAACAATTTCAGTTAATAAAATTATCTAATTGAAAAACAGTGATAGGAAACTACAACAAAAAATTGAAACATTTTATTTTCATGTATAATAATCATCCCCAACTTTACAACTGCATTTATTTCTACTTTTAATACATTTACAAATTTTTGAAGATAAACAAGTGAACATATGTTGATGGATTTATAGTCTTTCAACACAGTTTTAACTTGAAAAGTTATTTAAGTTATGGTTTACAAACATTGATTGAAAATTACAACTAGAAATTGAAACAGTTTACCTTCATGTAAGATAATTATCCACCACTTTCCAATTTCACTTCTTATTGACTTAATACATGGTCATAAAGTAGATGTTTTTTTTTAAATTTTAATTGATAGTGACGTGGAGAGTAAATATTGGATATAATATATTCTTATAATTTTTACTTCATATTTATTCTCATCCCATATACAAGGCTAGTGTTGTGGGAAAATATTGAGCAAAACATATTATTACAAGTTTTATTGGATATTTCCCCTATGCCATATATAAGGGTCAGGGGAAACCAGAAAATTCACCCAATATTAAACCCTAAACCTCCTTTATATAAACATTATTAATCACACACCTTGGTCTCCCATTAAAATAATGTACCCTTCACACTCCAACTCCAAAATTGAAGTGAGAAAGATACTAGATAGAACATATTATGGTAAATATTTCTAGTCTAACTAAATCTTTTATTCCAAATATTTAGTAAAATATATTATTATAAGTTTTATTCAATATTTCCTCTTGATCTTCCCCTCACCTTTATATAAATATTTTTAGAGCAGACACTTAAAAAAATGTAATTAAAAACTACTAATAATATAAAAACCAAAAACCTTTATTTCAAATTAATAAAACAATATGGATAAATATATTGTTGGAAAAAGTAATCTCGTTGACGATAGAAGGTTGTGAAAAACAAGAAGAAGATAGACCAAAACTATTCGATTAGAATCAGGATAAGGCACGTTATCTCTCAGGCCGTTGATGACAGGTGAGTTATTGTTCTCCAAACATTGTGAGGATCGGACTCTTCTTCTGGAAGTTAATCAAGTGCTCCCTTTGGAATTTTTCTCGTGATTTTACATTGAATTTTAATACAAATTTGGGGACCAAGTTAACTGTGTTACATATTTTCATCACTTTAAATTTACTTTTATATTTAAAAATGAAATATAAAAACATTACTATATATTAAATAATGTTATCAAATTTCAAAAAAAAATTCTTATTATAGAAAGCTAAATTTCAATTAAAACAAACCCGGTAGAATCAACTTATTATTATGAAATAGTTGTTAACCCATTCATGAAAGTCACTGGATTTGACCCATATTCTTCTGGAAGTTAATCAACTGTTTCCTTTGGACTTTTTTCTCTTGATTTTATTTTCAATTTTAATACAAATTTGAGAACCAATTTAAGCGTTACATATTTTTATCACTTTAAATTTAAATTTAAAAATTAAATATAAAAACATTACTGCATAATCAAAAATCATGTTATCAAAATTAAAACAATATCTTATTATAAAAACTAAATTTCAATTAAAACAAACCCTCCTACTGGATTTGACTCATTAGAGTAGGTTAAATTCTCATGTTGCCCCTTGAGGACAGCCGTCAGTATTCTTCATAAGTGCGTAGAATATTGTTGTTATAAAAATGTTTGAACTATCTAAGACCTCTTACCATTCTTTTGAAACGAAAATCAATGCAGAAGGTTGATTTCTAAAATCAATTTTGAGATTGTATAAAAGGAAAATACACCCATAGTATTCAATAATAAATTGTAAAAACATATTCCATTGGTTCTGTCGCCATTCTTTCTGCAGTATCTTTGTATTTTTCTACTTGTTTTTTCTCTGTCAGTGTGTCTTTTTCCTCTCAGCTTCAGCTTTATTATTATTAAAATCTTAATCTGATTTGCTATTCTATTCTGCTTCAACTTCAGCTTACGCCTTTTCCTTAATTTTTATTCCTATGTAAGTCTTTGAGTCTCATTGTATTCAATAATAAATTGGACAGGCAAAGTGTATTCTTTATACTCTGCAGGAAAAGCTATTGTTATACAACTTCATGTAAAATTTTTATATTTCTTAACGCTAGATATATTGTTCTGAATTACTGAATTTAATTACCATATGTATGTCAACCCTTTCTTCAAGAAATTTAAAAGCAAGAAAATCCAATTATTCTCATCAACAGAGATAACAGCAACAGGTCAAATTGTAAATTAACAATTTTAGTATTGTAAATTTATTTAGGGGTAGCCTAAATAGAAGGTTTGGCTTCCTCAGTCTAGATTTAGTGTTGCAATTTTTTACCAGATCATGAATTTAAGTTGTTTTGTTTAAATTTGTTTAAAATGAATTTTTGGATGTAAAATTTGATGACATCTCTGAAAAACTTGAAGTCTTTTGAAATGTAAAAATTACATCGCTAAAGCTTAAAATTGCAAGAAATTCTTACTGAATTTCAAAAAAAAAATATTGCGAACAAAAAAGACAATGAATCCTACAAACATTAAAAGCAGTACTGAAAATGTATTCTTCGAGATCGTCATTAGAAATAGTGATAATAGATAGAGTGATGTGTACAGAAACAGGAGGTTTCATGCGCAGGGAGAGGACACTGTCCTCATACATCTACTACTTATTCATTTCAAACTTTTTGAATGAATGAAGGAAGAGATATAAGTCCAGTATCATCTCCCCTGTGCAGGAAACACGAGACGCTCTGATCTGTTCTCCACGATGCTCTGATCTGTTCTCTCTCTGTCTAAATACAATTGGGAATGCACAGATTTGTTCTCTATTTATAACGGGAAGAAATTACTGCGTCAAGATTACAATTGACAACTAATCATGCACATAGAGAATATTTAGATGCTATTTTCATTTCAATTTCTATACAGTCGCTGTTTCTGGTTGGATTGACGGCGATGTCAATATAAAGTGTTGATTAGGTCCAGGCGGCTGGGATTTTTGTTGACCATTTGAGCACGGATTTTAGATTTCAACATCTTTTCTCTGCATTCACACCTCTGTCACGGGGGCTGCCCCAATTTTCAGCGATCACAACCACTGCTTTTCAAACGCATAAAATATATGGTCGTGATGGTATATCATTAATCATACATTCATGTATTCGCTTTAGGTTTTGTCATCAATCACACATCAGTCATCATACATTCATAAATTTCTTTTTAGGTTGTCATCAACCATATATCATTTATATCAGTAACCATACATTTATAAATTTATTTTAGCTCTCAATTTCCTTTCATGTGTTACATTTCTAATCAATTTATTATCATTTGCCACACTTCCAATTTTATTGACCTATTAAGCCAACCCACTTATAGTGATGTTGGAGAACTTATTTCCCTTCTCCTTGACCATAGAAACAAAATTTTGAAGAATCAAATTTAGATTATTTCTCCTCTCTTGATGAATTAAGGTCCGATAGACATCATTAGTCTTAGGTGACGATAACCATCATCATTATCATCATCAAAAGCATAGATTATATATGTTTTATAATTATGTTGAAATATATAAGTTTGGACTTTAAAAGGAAAAAGAAAAGAAAAAAAGAAAAGTAAGTAAAAATTAAAAATATCAATTAGAAACAATAACAATTTAATGTCATTATTGTTAGTTGATGAAATTTTTAAAGGAGATTGACTTTTGTTTTTTATTTTAAAGGGGTGTAATAACTAATTTTTATATTGTAATTATAGTTTTTTTATATTTTGGGTGGCGAATTTTTAATGAGAATGGAGACAATAGCATTAACTAATATGGAGAAGCTGACTGGTGCTAAGTTTTACATAGCAGCATTAACTAAAATGGAAAACTTGAGTGGTGGTAAGTTTTCCCTATGGTAATCACATAAGGAGGATATATTGATTTTAAAAAGATCAATATTTTCTGATTGAGTGTATATAAAAGAAATCGTCATAAATGATGGATGAAGAATGAAATAAGCTAGATAAAAATACGATTGTAACAATGTGCCAATATCTAGAAAAAAAATATGTATTTCAATGTGTTTGAATAGAAGACAACGCAACGATTATGGAAGAAGCTTCATGACCTATATGAGAAGAAGTCGACATCAAAAAAAAAATTCTTGATGAAGAAGCTTTATAATTTCAAGATAAAGGAGGGTGCTTCACTTGTTGATCACTTCAATGAATTCAATATTATTACTAGTTATATTTCCTCAATTAAAATCATTCTAGATGATGAAATTAGAGCTATTCTATTAATGTGTTATATGCCAGACAACTAGGAAAATTTAATTGTAGCTATGAGAACTTCAACACTTGTAGGGATCTTGAAGTTCAGTGGTATTAGTATCAATTTAATGAATGAGGAGCTGTGACACAAGTAAATTAAAAAAAACCATGGAGGATAAGCTCTAGCTCTCACTGATCGTGGTAGGAGAATTGACCAAGGCTGACAAGGGACTTGAAGATCGAGAGGACGATTGAAATAAAGGGAGAGGGGGAGGCTCATTTTCTTTCCTTGTGGTGAACGAGGGCACATGAAGAAAGAGTGTCAAGCCTTGAAGAAAGGAAAAAAGGATCAGAAACTAACGAGTACAAATCACAAGTCATATAGAAAAAATGAAGGTGAGACTATTGTTGTGGTCACAGATGGTGATGTGTTATTTACTGTTTCAGTAAACGATACAAGTTTATATACATCTAGTAGTAGCTTTGATTGGATCTTTAACTCTGGGAAAGCTCACCATGGAAACCCATTCAAAGATAATTTTGTTGCATATAATCATGGTGATTAGGGTAGAGTGCATTTGGGGAACAATAATTTCTGCAGTATTTTTGGAGTGGGATATATCTAGATCAAGATGAAGGATGGATAAGATACATTGCTGAAACATGCTAGGAATATACCATAAATGTGCATCAACTCAATCTTTGCGAGACGACTAGATGTTGAAGCCTATTTCAAAATATTTGGAAAACGAGGCTGTGAAATTAGGAAATGAATGTTAATCGTTGCCAAAGGACCCAAGAAATAAACATTTTATACATTTAAGGAAATGGTAGAAAAAATGGATTTGGTTGTTGTCACAAAATAAGGAAATTAAATAGACCTGTGGCGTAAGTGCTTGGGTCACATGAGCGAGAAGGGCTTAAAAATCTTTGTTGGTAAAAATTTATTGTCAGGCTTGAAATCCTATAATCTTGATCTTTGTGAGAATTTTTTAATGGTAGACAAAGAAGGGTTTCATTCCTTAGAGGTAGTCATTACAGAAAGAAAAATTTGTTATAATTTTTACCAACACATGTGTTTGGGCCTATTAACATTAATTCTTTAGGAGGAGCATCATATTTTTTTATATTTATAGATGATACATATAGGAAGGTTTGGGCCTACCCTATGAAAATTAAAAGTGAAGTATTTGAAATATTTCAAAAATTCCATGTTGTTGTTGAACGAGAAACTAACAAATTGATCAAGTGGTTGAGAACATATATTGGGGAACAATATTTCTCAAAAGCATTCAAGGAATATTGTAATAAGTTTCGCATAAAGTATGAGAAGATAATGCCTGGTACTCCTGAAGAGAATGGTGTTGAAAAAATGATGAATCTCACCATTATGTTGAAAGTGAGTAGTATGTTTTCAAATTATGGTTTGGAGAAGTATTTTTGGGCAAAAGAAGTAATGACAACTTATTATCTTATAAATTGGTCTCCTACTACAACCTTGAATGGTGGAATTAATGAAGAAATTTGGACTGGTAAGAAGTTGAATTATTATCATTTGAAAATATTTGGATGTGACGCAATTGCATATATGCCCAAAGAAAATAGAACAAAGCTAGATGATGAATCTATGAAATAGATTTTTTGGGGATATGCGGATGAAGAATTTGGTTATCGCCTATGGGATCTACTCAAAATTAATGTTATTAGAAGCACTTATGTTACTTTTAATGACTCAAAATTTTTTAAGAGGTATGTAGGTGAGCTTGATGTCAATCAAGTTGTTGATAATTTTTAAGAACAACAAGAAAACACCCCACAAATGCAAGACAATGGACAACAAATTCAAGAATAGGAAGTACAACAAGTGGAAAATGATGAACATCAAGAAGAATGAACCTTGCAGGAACCATTATAGCAGATTCAACCTGACAACAAACCACCGCAACTGGTTCATAGATCTTCTAAGCCTCATAAAACTTCACAAAGGTATCCTCCTTCAAATTGTATCATATTAACTGATGAAGATGAGCCTAATTCATTTCAAGAGGCTTGTAAAGTTGAGCACAATAAAGAACAGAAGAAAACAATGGAGGAAGAAATGAACTCTTTGCTAGAAAATAGAACTTGGGAATTGGTAAAAATTCTAAAAGGTAGAAAATCTCTAGAAAACGAATGGGTATACAAGATTAAGCATGAAGGTGAAAAAAAGATGGAGAGATGTAAAACACGACTAGTGGTGAAAGGATTTTCCGAAAAATAAGGTATTGGTTTCACTAAGATTTTCTCACCTGTTGTCAAAATGTCATCCATCACAGTCATTCTTGGTCTTATTTCTCATTTAGAGTTAGAAAGTGAATAGTTATATGTAAAAATTTCTTCCCTTCATGGTGAATTGGAGGAATAAATTTATATCAAGCAACCAAAAGGCTTCATAGAAAGAAGAAAAGAACACTTAGTTTACATGCTGAAGAAGAGTTTGTAAGGGTTGAAACAAGCACCTCGACAATAGTATAATAAATTTTATTCATTCATGTTGGAACATGGTTTTCCTAGGTAGGAAGTTGACCATTGCGTTTATGTCAAGAGGTATGATCAAGGAAAATATATCATATTATTGTTATATGTTCCTTACATGATAATTGTTGGGAATGATAAAAATATATTCAATAAGTTGAAGAAATATTTGGGCAGCAAATTTGTAATAAAGAATTTGGGTCCAGCGACTACAAGGAAAATACCCTCTAGCGGAAGTTATAAAGGAGGTTTTTAGTGTTATAAAATTGATGAAGATTGTTAAAAAAAAAAAAATTCTACAACATCCATTTACAATTATGGAGGTTTTGGCAGAGATTTTAACAGAATTTCAACACAACTAAAAAAAACTAGGCGGCCGGAGGTTATTACAGATGTTTTTTTCATCGGTGTGCTACTAAGGTGTCAACTAGAATATAGCCTGGGGCACTCGAAGGTGCATGCACTGAGCCATTAAGGTATAAAAACACACTGAGTGTAGTGTTGGTGATACATTACATCAGGTCGTTCTAATTGGTCTTGGGATTTGTGCCATTCCCATAGCTCGTCTCAACACACTGGTACGTAGACTTATAGAAACGCACCGATGCGTAGTATCAGACAAATGCACTAATTTTTCTAGTTCATATTGGTATTTTTGTGGTGCCCATAGGTTGTACAAATGCACCAGTGTGTAGTCTCACATAAACGCACCGACGTGTAGTATTGCACAAACATACCAAGATTTATAATTGGTATTGGTATTTGTGTGGTGCATATAGGTCGTATAAACGCACCAGTGCGTAGTATCACATAAACGCACTGGTACGCAGTATCGCACAAACACACAGAGATTTATGGTATTTTGCAATGCCTATAGGTCGTAGAAAACCACTAGTGCATTGTATCATAAAAACACATTGGTGTACAGTAACTGACACACACCGGTGTTCATTTTTCATTTTTTAGAAACATCAACCTATGGCACTACAATTATTGGGATTTTAAAAAATTCTTTATTCATCAAAAGTCAACGCATCTTATAACAATATTCATTAATTAAATTTTTATTAATGCTTTTGAATGTGATGTTTGGATTAATTTTTTGTATCATATAATAATTAATGTGATTTTTTAAAATTTATTATTCATAAAAAGACGACACATGTCTTAGAAAAATATTCATATGAATAAAATTTTTATTAATGATTTTGAAAGTGATGTTTGGATTAATTTTTTATATCATATCGTCAAATTTTACATCCCTTCATTATAATATTTAATCATCCATAAATTTAATCAGTGGGGTTACATTACACAACAACAATGGAGAACACAATAGAATAAATTAAAGCATATATATAGTCTTTGTAATAAAAAATGGGACAGTTATTGGTATCCATTTGTCTTTCAATTGGGACACTATGTCCATTACATTAAACAAAATGTCTAATTTCATAGACAAATATTTCAAAAAATACAATGCCTTGCTTTGATATCCAAACATAGTGACCATCATTCTTCACTTGAGCTCTTGTCAGTGCCAGAGCTACTTCCATGACTTGGGTTATTTTCAGGAATGTTTTGTTCACGGTGTTGATTGTTTTCTTCTTCTTCACCTTACATCTACAACCATAAAAATAAATTGTAATAAGTTTATATACATTGCCGAGAATAATAAAAATTGTAATATTAAATAATATACATCAGTGTAAATCGAAAAGAAATGGCATACCATAGCAATAATTGACTCATGAGCTATACACATTCTTTCAAAACCATGTAGTATGCCATCTTTCAAGATTTTATTTGTTGGCACAGATCCATACTTTTTTTCCTGCAAGTTTTATACTGATGCAAGAGCATCTGATCCGGAGTAGAAAATGTTGAACAGGTTTTGTCTCATTGGTTATGTTGTTTTCTAGACAGGTCTTAGTGCCTGAGATTTTTTTTTTTTATGTTATTGTTAGTATGTTTATTTGCACCCTCTTATTTATCGTGGAGGGAAGAGACAATAGGATTAGATAGAATTAGATCAAGCTGTGGTTTAACTAGTAGATTTTGTTTAATTTAGTTAAGGTAGTTATACAAGATGGTTGATAACTCAACCAAAAGCATAAAAAGAAGAATACAATGTAATAGGAACTCTCTCTTCGAAAAAGAAAAAAGAACAGAACATTTTCTTGACGATAAAAAAAACTAAAGTTGATATCTGACAGGAAGACCATTTGCTTAAACCAGATTTATCTGTGACCATTTACTATTTTATTTTATTATTGCTATAAAATGTATGACTACTGACTGAGACCTGAACAACAATTTCACCATACCAACATGCGGAAAAAGAAAGTATTCATAACGTACAGGAGCGCGGTAAAACAACGTATTAGCAACAAAGAACGGGTGCTGGTTTTGAACCAGTCAAGTGATAAAGTTTCAAGAAAACGCCAAGAGGAGCGGTCAGAAATAATATAAAGCTACAGGTAAACTAGGACCCACCTGTTTTTAAAAAAAATTCTTGAACCGAATAAAAATTTCATATTAAATGTTTCTGTTTATCTTGATAAACGAAAATTCACATGCAACTACTGTAAAACGAGTTCCCAATGTGTATGATATCAGTAAATTTAGTTACATTCAAAATAATTCCGTTGCAGTTTGGGGTTTGTAAAACCCATAACCTACAATAAAAAAAAACTCGACACAGTAATCGACGAAGACACGCCTTACAGCAAGAAAATTTGTTACAATAGAATGGTTGGAAATTAGCGACTGTGGGAAAAATATTTCCAGTTTGGTTCACATTCTACGGACTCAACAGGACACCAAATCAACAGAACGTTTTGTTTTACAACAGAAATGGATGTAAAAGTGACCCTACCCATGGTAAGCCGAGGGTTAGGTTGGCGTTGGACCAAAGTGTGAAGACCTGAAACCTGTAAAGGAAACGTGCATAGAAAGAGTTATTCACTGTTCGACAAAGATTGTAACCATACGAAAAGAAACTCAGTGGAAAGGGAAATTAACGGAAGTTCACCTAACCAAGGTGGCAAATAGAAATGGTTGATTGAACAAGAAACTCAAAAACTGCTCACAAGGAGCCGCTATGTGAGAACAAAATAATATATGCTGAATAGTGTGAATCATGGAAAAATAAGTTACCTTCCTGAGTGAGAAGAACCGTGCTAGAGCTGGAAGCCACTATAGCATTGCCGGGGTAGTAACAGTAGAGGCGAGCCATGAACCTGGAAATGGTCAGAAAAATTAAAACTGTAGAAAATTAGCATTTATGATTGAAAAAGTTATTAACAGAGTCCAATTAACAGAAAACGAACTGAATGTTACCGTGAGAGAAACACAATCCGAAATTGTTTCTTGCAGGTGAAACAGACGAGGAAACCAGTCCAAAAGCAGAAAAAAACCGGCTTGAAAACCCTCGCAGCACCGAGAGAAGTAGAAACCCTCTTAGTGGAGGGAACCAGTGGAAAGTGAATGTGGAAATTTCGGCATAGTGTTTACGAACAGGAGAAGGGAAAAACCCAAGGAGTAGGGACAGGTGTTAGTCATACCGGAGGCGCGTACAGGTGAGTCAGTTGGTCAATAAATATTTCCGCAAACCAATGACGGATTAAACAAACAAATCCTACGGAGCAGTGATTGTTTAGACCATGGAACAAACAAATTCTTTTGGCAGCTGTCGCCATAAGTTCAAAATGACATATGACGTGGAGTCAACGTGTATCATGTTTGCGTTGTGATCAATACAAAGGAAATTTGCTATTGTTTTTTTTTAGTTTTTAAATTGTTTCAGAGCACAGGTGAGACCCGAGGGCTGGGTACCATCAAGTGGTATCGGAGCCAGGTTGTAGTGAGCAGGAAAAAAAAAATGGAAGTTGGCAGAAGAGGAAGAGTAATCCGAAGAGGAGCAGAAGAGGGACTGAGAGAAGAAATCCACATTTTGAATGCGCGATTGGCAGCAATAGAATCTGGAAGGATAAGAGACCTTGAAGGAGAGGATGATAGTGATGAAGAGGTTGCAAAACCAGAAGATGGTTTGGAGGGAGAGGCACCTAAACTCAGATTATTGAGGTCAGTTTTGTTATCTAGTCATAAGCCCAAACATGAGCTTTTCACTTATGACGGAAGTTTGTCAGCAGATGTGTTGCTGGATTGGCTTAGTGAAGTGAACAAATATTTTGATTTTGAGGAAATCAGTGAGGACAAGAGGGTGAAGTTCGCTGCCACCAAGTTGAAAGGACATGCGTCCTTGTGGTGGGATAGCATTCAGGCAGAAAGGAAAAGGCTACATAAACAACCTATAAAGAAGTGGGCTAGAATGGAGGCCAAGCTGAAAGAAAAGTTTTTGCCTAAAGATTATCAGATTATGTTGTATAGGCAAGTACAGAATTTGAGACAAAGGGGAATGACGGTCAAAGACTATACAGAAGAATTTTATAAGTTGAATTTGAGGGCATGATACATAGAAGATACCCCAGAAAAAACAACAAGGTTTGTAAAGGGATTGAGAGGGGAGATACTAGATGAAATCGGTATTCTCTCACCCAGAACTTTGGATGAGGCATATCAGTTTTCGTTGAAGGTGGAAGAGAAAATAATCAGGAAGCAGAATGCCAGAAAAGGAGGTGCATCTGGCAGAGGAAAGGGGAAGGCCTTTGGAAGAGGCAGAGGTACATGTTCCAATGAAGAAGGCAGCAGTTCCAAATCTGCAGGAACAGCAGAAAAGGGCAACAGAACTAGAGAGGGATGAACAAACCAGCGAGGGAGAGGTAATGGTCGGGGCAGAGGAGCTGTCCAGTGCTATAGGTGCCAGAAGTGGGGGCACAAGTCGTATGAATGTCCTGAAGGTGAACCAGCAGGTGGGAGAGGAGCTTATGTTGCCCAAACTAAGGAAGTGGAAGCACAGCCTCAGGAAGTGGAAAATGCACCAGAAACAGGGGAAGCCTTGGTGCTAAACAAGGTGCTGATAAAACCAGCGAAAGAAACTGTGGAACCAGATCAAAGGAAGGCCTTGTTCCGGACAGTTTGCAAATCATAGGGTAAGTGCTGCAAACTGATCATTGACAGGGGGAGTACCGATAATTTGGTGGCCACGGAAATGGTGGAGAAATTGGGACTGAAAAGGCTGAAACATCCCACTCCTTACAAAGTGTCGTGGCCGAAAAAGGGGCATCAACTGTTGGTGGACGAACAGTGTGAAGTAGAGTT
This sequence comes from Pinus albicaulis, assembly GCA_034641835.2. NCBI lineage: Eukaryota > Viridiplantae > Streptophyta > Pinopsida > Pinales > Pinaceae > Pinus > Pinus albicaulis. The sequence goes on from CM076582.1 coordinate 355,034,928, forward strand.
CCAAATAGGCAGATACAAGGACAAAATTATCTGCGACATTATGCCAATGGATGTCTGCCATATACTTTTAGGGAGGCCCTGGCAGTATGACAGAAAAGTAATTCATGATGGAAAGACACCCTGTTACAAGTTTGTCAAAGATGGGATAAAGCACAAACTTGTGCCCATCAAGGAGGAAAACACAGCAGAAGCTAGTGGGGTAAAGGCATTACTTATGGGCAGAGAGTTTTTGAAGCAGATGGAGGATAATGATGTTAATTTTGCTATTGTAAGAAGACTAAAGACAGTGGTCCTGCATACGAATATCACAGATCTGCCAGAAGAGATCCAGGATACGCTGCAGGATTTTGGCGATATCATAGTAGATGACTTACCCGATGAATTGCCACCTAAGAGAAGCATCAGCCACTATATTGATTTTATAGCAGGAGGTAGCTTACCAAATAAGGCAGCTTATCGCATGAGCCCGAAGGATAATGAAGAAATTTGAAAACAGGTACAGGAATTGCTTGATAAAGGACTAATCAGAGAGAGCATGAGTCCCTGTGTAGTTCCAACAGTGTTAGCTCCTAAGAAAGGTGGCGAATGGCGAATGCGCACAGACTCAAGAGCCATTAACAAGATTACGATCAGGTACAGGTTTCCATTGCCGCGAATGGATGACATGATGGATTGTTTAAGTGGGGCAGCATACTTTTCGAAGATTGACTTGAAGAATGGATACCACCAGATCCAAATTCGGGAAGGAGACAAATGGAAGACAGCCTTCAAGATGAATGAAGGGCTATATGAATGGCTGGTGATGCCATTTGGGTTAAGCAATGCCCCTAGTACATTTATGCGCCTAATGAACGAAGTGTTGAAAGAGTTCATCGAGAAATTTGTGATTTTTTATTTGGATGACATTTTGATTTTTAGCAGAACGAAGGAGGAACACTTCCAGCATGTATGAAGTGTATTGAGAAGATTGCAGTATAACAAGCTATTGATAAATTTGAAAAAATGTACTTTTTTTCAACGAGAATTAGTTTATCTGGGTTTTGTGATTGCAAAAAATGAGTTGAAGATGGACCCAGAAAAGATTGCAGCCATAGTTAACTGGCCATCCCCAGAGAATTTGTTCGAAGTTCGAAGTTTTCATGGGTTAGCAAGCTTTTATTGGAAATTTATCAAGGATTTTAGTGGGATCTGCACACCCATGTTGGACACAATTAAGAAGGCCAATCAGCCTTTTTACTGGACTGAAGCAGCAGAGAACAGTTTTCAGACTTTAAATAAGAAGATCACTGAGAGACCGATTTTGAGATTGCCAGATTTCAACAAAAATTTTCATGTTCATTGTGATGCTAGCGGTACGGCCATTGGGGCAGTACTTAGTCAGGAGGACAGACTGGTCGCTTATTTCAGTGAGAAATTGAACGAAAGTAGGCAGAAGTATTCATCCTATGACAAGGAATTTTATGCGATCGTTCAAGCTTTGAAGCACTGGAGGCACTATTTGTTAGGTAATGAGTTTGTTTTATTTTCTGATAATTCTGCCTTACAGTATGTCATGCAACAACATAAATTGAATCATAAGCATGTAGAGTGGGTGGAGTATCTACAGAGCTTTACATTTGTATTGAAGTATATCAGTGGGAAGTCCAACACGGTGGAAGACGCATTGAGTAGAAAAGCATTGCTCTTACAGGAGAGCACAGTGCAGGTGTTGGGTTTTGAGCATTTGAAGGATTTGTACCCGACAGATACAGATTTTAAGGAAGCCTATGAGGCTTGTAAAAACCCTTTGTTAAGGAAAAATAGTCCATGGTTGGAATATAACTTCCAAGAAGGATTGTTGTTTAAGGGAGGACAGTTGTGCATTCCCGACTGCTCAATGAGAGAGAACATTGTTCCGGAAAAACACAGCAGCAGTCTAGCCGGACATTTCGGCATAGACAAGATGTTATCGCAAATAGAGCATTTTTACTACTAGCCAAAACTACGATGGGATGTGCAGAAGTATGTGAGCAGATGTCAGATGTGTCAATTAGCAAAAGGTAGCAGTCAGAATGTAGGCCTTTACACGCCACTGCCCATTCCAAACAGACCGTGGGATTCAGTCAGTTTCAACTTTGTTTTGGGTCTACCTAAGACACAGCGGGGGTTTGATTCTGTGATGGTGGTGGTGGACAGATTTTCAATGATGGCGCATTTTATTCCCTGTCGGAAAACTAGTGATGCCACTCACGAAGCACACTTGTTTTTCACAGAAACCGTTAGACTGCATGGATTACCAAGGTCAATTATTTCTGATAGAGATGTACATTTCACAGGACATTTTTGGCGAACTCTCTGGAAAAAATTGGATACCCAATTAAATTTCAGTTCCTCTTACCACCCACAGACTGATGGACAGACGGAAGTTGTAAACCCGAGCTTAGGAAACTTGTTACGAAGTCTAGTCAGTGAAATTTCACGAATGTGGGACCGAGTTCTTGCTCAAGTGGAATTTTCTTACAATGATTCGCCAAATCACAGCACAGGATGCAGTCCTTTTCAGGCCCTGTATGGTATACATCCTCGCGGAGTCCATGAGCTGCGGGACTTGAGAAAACTTGAAAAACGAAGTGCTGACGGGGAAGATTTCGCCCAAGCAATGAGTGACTTGCATGAATAGGTGAAATTAAAACTGCATGACAACAGCCAAAAATACAAACAGCATGCAGATTTCAAAAGGCGAGCAGTACAATTTAACGTTGGGGATGAAGTTCTTGTGCACTTGCGCAATGAACGTTTTCCAAAGGGGGAATATAATAAACTGAAATTTAAAAAGATTGGCCCTTGTAAAATCCCGCGCAATTTCTTTGCAAATGCTTACGAAATACAATTACCGCCGGGTATTGGAATTTCACCTATTTTTAATGTAGCCGATCTGTTTCCATATTTTGCCAGTCCTGAGGATGATAGTATAGCAAGGCCAGAGCGGGACACCTAGGTTGATCAGAGATCATGGATGAAACAAATTCCTATGGCGCAACCCCTTGAGATCGAGGGTATCCTCGATACACAGGTAGCCAAGCGTACACGCAGGAAGGAGTATCTGAAATATCTGGTCAAGTGGAAGAACCGTCCCATTGAGGATAGTTCCTGGCTTGATGCAGCTCAAATTCAGCAAGCTGGCTATTCGGTGGACGAACTCATGGAGCGGAGCGATGACTTTTTGTTACCCCAGGAGCCTGATGCAGGAGCATCTGATCCAGAGCAGACAATGTTGAACAGGTTTTTTCTCATTGATTATGTTGTTTTCTAGACAGGTCTTAGTGCCTGAGAATTGTTTTTTTTATGTTATTGTTGGTATGTTTATTTGCACCCTCTTATTTATCGTGGAGGGAAGAGACAATAGGATTAGATAGAATTAGATCAAGCTATGGTTTAACTAGTAGAGTTTGTTTAATTTAGTTAAGGTAGTTATACAAGACGACTGATAATTCAACCGAAAGCATAAAAAGAAGAATACAATGTAATCAGAACTCTCTCTTCGAAAAAGAAAAAAGAACAGAACATTTTCTTGACGAGAAAAAAAACTAAAGTTGATATCTGACAGGAAGACTATCTGCTTAAACATGATTTCTCTGTGACCATTTAATATTTTATTATTGCTAAAAAGTGTATGACTACTAACTGAGACCTGAACAGCAATTTCACCATACCAACAAGCGGAAAAAGAAAGTATTCATAACGTACAGGAGCGCGGTAAAACAACGTATTAGCAACAAAGAATGGGCGCTGGTTTTGAAGCAGTCAATTGATAAAGTTTCAAGCAAACGCCAAGAGGAGCGGTCGGAGATAATATAAAGCTACAGGTAAACCAGGACCCACCTGTTTTAAAAAAAAATCTTGAACCGAATAACAATTTCATATTTAATGTTCCTGTTTATCTTGATAAACGAAAATTCACATGCAACTACTGTAAAACGAGTTCCCAATATGTATGATATCAGTCAATTTAGTTACATTCAAAATAAGTCCGTTACAGTTTGGGGTTTGTAAAACCCATAACCTACAGCCAGAAAAAAACTCAACAGAGTAATCGACGAAGACACGCCTTACAGCAAGAAAATTTGTTACAACAGAATGGCTGGAAATTAGCGAAACAGGACACCAAATCAACAGAACATTTGGTTTTACAATAGAAACGGATGTAAAAGTGACCCTACCCATGGTAAGCTGAGGGTTAGGTTGGCGTTGGACCAAAGTGTGAAGACCTGAAACCTGTAAAGGAAACGTGCATAGAAAGAGTTATTCATTGTTCGGAAAATATTGTAACCATACGAAAAGAAACTCAGTGGAAAGGGAAAGTAACGGAAGTTCACGTGACCAAGGTGGAAAATAGAAATGGTTGATTGAACAAGAAACTCAAAACCTGCTCACAAGGAGCCGCTATGTGAGAACAAAAGAATATATGCTGAATAGTGTGAATCATGGAAAAATAAGTTACCTTCCCGAGTGAGAAGAACCGCGCTGGAGCTGGAAGCCACTGTAGCATTGTCGGGACAGTAACAGTAGAGGCGAGTCACAAACCTGGAAATGGTCGAAAAAATTAAAACTGTAGAAAATTAGCATTTACTATTGAAAACGTTATTAACAAAGTCCAATTAACTGAAAACGAACTAAAAGTTAACGTGAGAGCAACACAATCCGAAATTGTTGCTTGCAGGTGAAACAGACGAGGAAACCAGTCCAAAAGTAGAAAAAAACCGGCTTCAAAACCCTCGCAGCGCCGAGAGAAGTAGAAACCCTCATAGTGGAGGGAACCAGCGGAAAGTGAATGTGGAAATGTTGGCATAGGGTTTACGAATAGGGGAAGGGAAAAACCCAAGGAGTAGGGATAGGTGTTGGTCATACCGGAGGCGCGTACAGGCCAGTTAGTTGGTCAATAAATATTTCCACAAACCAATGACGGATTAAACAAACAAATCCTATGGAGTAGCGATTTTTTGGACCACAGAACAAACAAATTGTTTTGGCAGCTGTCGCCATATGTTTAAAATGACATATGATGTGGAGTCTACGTGTATCATGTTTGCTTTGTGATCAATACAAAGGAAAGTTGCTGTTGTTTTTTGTCAGTTTTTAAATTGTTTCGGAGCACAGGTGAGACCCGAGGGCTGGGTTCCATCATATACCCCATAAAAAATCACATATTTAATATAAAATTATTTTTTTTCTATTTATTATATATGGATCTAAGTAAAACAAGATCAATATATGCTTAAAAATTCCACAATTAATTTTTAATATGCCAACATATACTCACAACCCATATTTAACCCAAGGTCAATCAATTCATCTGATGGTTCTTCTTTGTATCTTAGTACCTATTTGAAGACATTCAATGATGATTTTTGTAAAACAACTTAAAAAATAAAAAGAGGAAATCTAGTTAAGTTTTTATAAGGAACTAACAATTACTCACAAACTTAGATATCAACCCTTTTCTTCCTTGTCATCCTGTTTTATGTGCTGAATGGGTTCCATTTTCTTTTCTTTTCTGCAACAAAATACTTGAAAACTAATATTTAATACTAAATTGTTTATTTATTATACCTAATGATCGAAAAATTCAATGATTACATATTACATTTGAAGAATGTTGTTGTTGAGATGGCTCCTACTGCGATGCAATTTTTTCCATTTCTTTGGCCATCTCCTTGTACACCCTTTTGGACATTCCTATTGGCATAATTATAATATAAGCTCGTTCATCTTTTGATATTTTCATAATCTTCCTGAAAATGTAGCATGACAATAAACTATTTAATTTTTATATTGATATATGAAAAGTAAATATAACAAAAGTGATATTTATAAATACATCTAGACAAACATTCAAAGGAATATTACTTTTGCATTCCTTCTTTTTTTTTGTACGTTTTTGCTATTAAAATTTTGACATGTCTCATTAATGAATTCTATGGATACTCTTCCTATAGTTTAGATAAAATTTGGTTCTTGGAATCATTGGATTTATTTTTGTATTGCAAGTGGAAAGAACGCCTATACATTCATTCCACTAGATCCCTCAAACTTTTGTAAAATTTTTCCCCCCTTTCGCTAACCTCCAGCACCACTCTAAATGAGCTAAGGAGAAATTCATTTTCATTTGCATGTTCTATTTTTTTCTTTTCTTAGAACAACATTCCTTTTCTGAGTTGTTGGTTCGTGTAGAATATTAAAAATATGTGAATTAATAGATTGTTTGACACATGTTATCTATTAATTTTAAGTATATTATTAATGAAAATTAAAAAAAAAAACTCATATTGGATCGATAGTATTTTTTTATTCACCTGATTCATCATTTTGCAATTTTTCCATCAAGATTTTATGCTCTTCTGGTCCTAGATCAGAAATAATCTTATCAAGCTTTGTCAATTTGTGGCTCTGCATGATACATAGTAAACAATACATATTAGTTAAACTTATATAGAGTTCAAAAATAATATTTTTTGTAAAGAATTTACAAAGAACTTGTCTTTTTTTCTTTTCTTAATGTGTTATCAACATTTTTGTTACTTGATCTCTTGTCATCCATTTATTTATCAATATGAAACCTTTACCATATCATGCATTAATATATTTTATAAATAAATTTCAAGTAAAAAAAAAATTCTTGAGAAACCGTTGTGTCATTCATGGTGTACGCACCGATGTTAGTGCGTGGTGCTCTTATAAATGCACCGCCAAAATAGTATAATACACCGTACAGTGCTCTATGTCAACAAGGCGCATTGGTGTGTTACATGTTAACCATCGCACCGATTAACACAGAAAAAGTAATAAAAATTGTCGATTGTTAGTTTTTGTAGCATAAACGCCCCGCGCAAACAAGGGACCACCATATGGTGCTCTCTGTCAGCCAGAAGGCCCAGTGCGATGTGTTATATGTTACATGGTGCACTGATTAGCACAATAAAAAGTAATTTTGTGAAATAGCACATGTGTGGTGTGCCATAATGAACTAGCACACTCGTGCCATATTTTACATATGGTGCACTGATTAAAAAAAATGTTTTTAAATTTTTTATCACATAGTACTTACATAGTGTGCTGGCATAATCCAGTGCATTGGGGCGCTAGGTTATGTTGGGTGCACCGTTAAAAAAAAATCAATTTTTTTAAAAGTCACGCAAGGGCCGACATGGATTGGGATCTAACTGTGCAAGTCGTCCCATGGGTTGGATGTCATAGGCCTATATATAGCAATACAAACCCTAAAATTCTAAAATTAAAATCCTTAATTCTGAAATCACAGAAACAGGGAGAAGAAACGATAGAAACAAATTGATTTTTTTTTTTCTTAGTACGTAAAAAAAACTGTTGAAAAAGTAAAAATAAAAACAGTAAAATTTAATCATGAGATTGTTTGAAGTTCTATGCTACACGATTTGAATCACCAGAGGTTTGGAATTTTGATTGTCTGAATACTTCTGTTGGAACGTATTTTGTTTAGTGCTCTTCTGCTCTCTTGCCCAAGGAATGTCCCCTGCAAATCTCTGGCTGAATTCTTTCGCAAAATAGTGAAATAATGAAAAGTGTTTAGTATTTAAATAATTGTTTTATGAAATTATATTTTCAAAAATATTTTGCTGCCCATTTTTCAATTTACCGCTTTTTTTCACTTAAAGGAAATAGATTTGTGTTTTTTTCTCAACGGTTATTTGTCACTGGTGCGTCACTTAATAGCACCACACTAGTGCGTCCATTGATGACACTGAACCAGTGCACAGTAACTAAAATGCACTACTGTGGTTATCTGTACATTGGCACTGATAACAAGAAGTCCATTTTTAAGGCACCGAAATTACTTTTAGGTGTGTACACCAAAATTTAATGTTGATTTTTCTCAAATGTAGAGAGAAAATATCATAATTATATCGAATGGAAAATTGTTCAAATTCCAGCTCGTTCCATAATATTTCTCAAAGTCCATCATGGAGTTCTCCCTATCCATCTCGAAATGTAATATTTACTTCAAATTTTATTTATATTTTCATTATCTAATTGAATTTATGTTTTTATCCATGTCAATCATGCAAAAATTAACTAAATTTATAATGTATATAAATTTTTAGGTTCATGCAGATTCATAATAGAGTTCAGATGCACAAAATATTCAAACAACTCCAAAATGTCGGAAGCTCTTATCAGGAGTAGCATACAGCAAGGTGCATTTGGTAGATGAAAATGGTCAGCTGCTTCACCCTGCCAATTGTAACAATATTGCATCTTCTAGCCACAATCCTAGGACAATGATGGTAATAATTATAATTTTTTGGTATATTGATTAATGTAATTATTTCAACGTCAAACCAATTTATCATGCAATATTGTCAACGTGCTTACTAATTGATATCATATATTTTGTACTAATCATGTTCACATATTTTTTTTAAAATTATAAGGATTCTAGTGATGATGAGTGACCTACCGACCATCTTCTGTTGCTCCCCACGACAATTTAAAATCGAGAGAAGACTGAAATAAGAGAAAAAATCGAAGAGGAATGATACCAAGAATGGTTGAATCAACCACCGATTCAATTCCCTCTACCTCCAGATTCACCAATTAGGAATGACTACAACAATAATAGTTGTTCAGAAGATAACAATGGAGGCAATCAAATAGAGGTTGGTATGGATGATTACTTAAGGGATACGACTTCCATGGATACAATGTTGTTATATGCATTCCAAAACGAATATCAGCTAGGGGATGATGCTCATATCGCTGACACGTTTTTTGAAGGCCTTAAATTTGCTTCCACCACCCATCTCTTTGGATTTGGAAGTTAGTAAAAGTATACCTAGTTGGGGACAATGATATTATTGTACAACTTGAAAGAAAATTTGGGCTTGTCGAATGCATGTTTCTTGGAAATTTTGAGGTAAGTTACCATAAATTCCTCCCTTATATAAATTTGAGAAATATAATCAGTACACAATGAACATTACAAATGGTAAATTTTATGAACGTTAATAATTATATCAACATTAATGTACATTTATTAATATATTTTTCCATGATCACCAACTATAGGTTATTCCAAGATAAGGTTCTTTCGAGTGATAATGTCTTGCTCAGTAGCTGCGAAGAGGCAAAGAAATTGTTGAAAATGTTGGGTGTTGAGTACATATCATATCATGCATGTCCAAATTATTGTATTCTATATAGAGGAGAATATGTAGACAAAGAAATATGTCCAAAATGTGGGCATGAGAAGTATGATAAATCAAAAAACAAGGTTAAATCACATACTAGTCTTCATTTTAAGATATTGAGGCACGTGCCTATAGGCGCAAGGATTCAAAGGCTATTTCTTTCCAAAGAATTAGCTATGTTGCAGGGATGGCATGCCTCACATATAAGTGAGTTGAGAGCTATGTGAATCCCAACTGATTCAATATCCATGAAGCATATAAAGGATAGATGGCTTGAAAAATTCAATGATGAGTTACGAAGTCTACGACTCAGCATAGCCATGGATGGTGTCAACCCATATTCCCTCCAGAACACCAAATATTATGTTTGGCTTGTATTAGTGATCAATAACAATATCCCCCCATGGCTTTCCGTGAAGAAATAACATCTTATGTTGGCTCTCATAGTCCCTGGTAGAAGACAAGTGAATAATATGCATGTCTACTTACAACCACATGTAGATGAATTGAAGGAATAATTGGATGGGATAAATGCATATGATGTATCAAGACCCATTGCAGTACAGAGGATTTTTACGTTGTATGTCATATGTGCTTACACGACACATGATTATCCAAGATTATGAGTTTTCTCTGGTAAATTACATTTTTAATTTATTGAATTTTTTATATACGCAACAATATTCTTTCACATATTAGTTATTTAATTTGTTGTAATTGTTCTGATCTTCACGTTATTCTTAAACATGCCATCCATATTAATTGTATATAGTAATCTCACAGGTCTTGTAACAAAAGGGTGTTTTGGATGTAAATGTTGTGGACTCTCTCTGAAAGCTAGATGGTCCAAGGACCTAAGAAATCAAGTGTATGATTGCTCGAGGGTATTCCTCCCAGAATAACATGCTTACAAAAGGGAAATATCCACTTTCAATGGTAAATAAGAGAGAACCCAAAGGCCTCCAAAAATGACAACAAACGAATGGCTTAGAGAATATGAGAGAGAGAAGGAGAACAAGTTCAAATAAATGTTTGATTCAAATGGATATCCTATGTTCAATGATCCATAATTCTTCGAAACCTATGTTGAGAAATTACCCATTGGGATGAAAAGGAAATCTATCTTTTATAACCTCCAATATTGGGAGCATTTTAAGATTACACACTTATTAGATCCCATGCATATATTCAAAAATGTTTCATCTTCTTTATGGAGGAATGTATCATCGAAACAAAGTAACACATTGGTTGTTAGGAAAGATCTTATTACTTCAAAAACTAAAAAGAAACATTGGCCAAGACGATTAGAAAGTATAGAATCAGAGGCAGGAAATGGTCCATCTAATTCATGGTATTTCAAAAAAGGTTATTTTCCATGGATTCTTAAAAAATATGATCTTTCTTTGCTAAAGGAAGTTATAATGGATGTGAGGTTTCCATCTTCATACGGGTCTTCACTATGATGTTGCTTCACCATGGATGACCATTTTTTGAGGTTGAAATCGCATGACCATCTGAATATTATACGAGTACGTATAATGTCAAAAGCATGATTTTATTATTTTTTATATTAATTAAATTTATCCCATGCAGGGATGATAAAACATAACTAATTATGTAGATTGTTGCACGTCTTTATATCTTTTCAGTGTCATTATCCTTTGTTCGTGCGTGGGTGTCTAAAACATGAATTCCCTGAAGACCTAGCATGTGCCATATATAAATTATCTACATTTGTATGTTGGATCACGTCAAAGGAGATTCATGTGGATAACATTCCACGGTGGCGTCAAGAGATAACTCAGATTGTTTGTATGTTTGAGAAGGAACTACCGACGAGTTTCATGGACTTGCAGGTTCATATTCAAATCCACCTAGTAGATGAGGTTGAATTAGTTGGGATGGTGTCGTGTCATTAGATGTTGTTCTTAAAGAAGTACATGAAGAAATTGAAAGGTTTTTTTCAACAAAGGAAAAAACCCGAGGGGTCTGTGGCATAGGGATACATATCGTATGACTCTTTCTATTATGCTAGTGATTACATCAATCAGATCGACATCAGAATAGGTTCATTCATTTGGGATGATGAAAGGGATGGAAACAAAAGAGAAGGGGAGTTGCTCCAAACAAGTATAAAAAAGCGCTTGATAAATAGTAAGCGACTTATAATTTTTAAATTTTACACAAAATAAATATTCATGTTGAACTTTGATATAATGTATATTTTCATCTCTATGTACTATATAATTTTGGTTTGATTTCATCAATGAATGTAGAAATTGAAGTAATCAATAAATTCATTCTTTACAATTATGAAGTGCCACAACCATGGGTCTCATTGTATGAAGAAAAGAGGATGAAATGGGATAGTGACCAGAAAGAATTCAGACGGTTGAATGGTAGAAGCGTGCCTTATCCCGATCATTTAAAAGAAAATATGCCAAAAATATGACCCAACAGTTGGGTTGCTCACCAAGTCAGAGAGAAATATAGTGCAACCGGTCATTACCCTTGTGCTGAAGAGGATGCATTAAATGAAGGGATTGGGTGTAGCAACTTGGTACTAATGTATTTGATTTATATGTACATTTGACACTTAACAATGCACCTTTCAAATGCAATTACATCTATATTTGATTTTTTAACTATTGGGTTATTATACTATACATGAAACTATGATTTTTTAAATTTTTTTATAGTAGGTGACTTTGTTCCCATCTGCGTCGGCATATGGACACCATTTTCAAACAGAAAGTGTCGATGCTAGAAACATCACACAAGACTATGGAGTGGAAGTCGACTTCAATCAATCTAGTCGATCTAGTCACCATGATCAAAACCTAGTACAATGGAAGTTAGGTTACATCGGAAAGATACAAGAGATCATTGAAGTGGATTTCTCTTCTTTCCAATGTGTTATTTTTAGGTGCAAGTGGTGGGACACCTTTGATCGGAATAATGTAAAGCAAGATCAAAATAGTGGGATGATATGTATCAACTCTAGAAAGATGTGGGATGAAGCTAAGGAGCCTTATGTTTTCCCCAAACATTACAAAGAGGTGTATTTTTACCCAAATGTGTTGGATAGGGATTTGTTGTTTGTATTAAGACATGACCCTAGATCAAAACATATTTTTGAGAACAATAGTGTTATCATGCCATGCGAACTGGAAGATAATGAGGGTGATCATGAGAATCGAGAGTTATATGGTACATGTGTTATTTCATCAATATTTATATTTTTTAAGATGGGTTTTTCGAAACATTATAATATGTATTTTGAATTAATTGGTAATTTGCAATGTGTTAATCTTAAAATCAATATAGAACTTGATAATTTGCAATTATGTTAATATAAAAAACAATGGTGTACAGTATAAAGTTATTTTTTTTTATGTAAGATCATAATAAAATAATTATAATTCTAAAGTACATGAATTTATTTGAATCATTTTCTAAACTTTATTATATTACAAAAATTCATATTGTTCTAGATTTACTATTTTACAATTATTTAGAATTTAACAAATTTACAAATTCAAAAATTTTAAACATTATATCACTGGTTATCATATCTTTGTACACACTGACCATGCACCCATCAAATATTTAATGATAAAGCATGATGTTAATGCTAAAATAATTAGTTGGTTGTTATTATTACAAGAGTTTGACCTAACCATTCTTGATAAAACAAGAAAGGACAATTTTTTTGTAGATTTTTTATCCAGTTTATCTCTACCTAGAGATGAAGAAGGAATGGTGGATAACCAGATCCCGGATGAACACCTCTTTGCTATCTCAACACTCTCACCATGGATTGTTTACATAGATAACTACTTTCTTGCTGAAAATTTCCCTCTAAAACTCTCATCCAAGGAAAAGATAAAGATCATCAGAAAAAGCACCCCTTTCACCTAGATTGGGGGAAATCTCTTGAAGCTCAGCCCTAATCAAATTCTCAGGAGATGTTTGAAGGAGGAATAACTTTTTTACATCGTCTCTGCATTTCATGATAGCCCTTGTGTAGATCACTTTGTTGCAAAAAGGGCGACCTTAAAATATTTTCAGGTAGGTTACTATCGGCCTACCCTTCACCAGGATGCTGAAATATAAAATAGCAGGTGTGACCAATGCTAAAGGACGGGGAAAGCTACAAAGAGGGATGAGATTCCTTTTCACCCTCAAGTGGGTCTAGATCCATTTGAAAATTTGGGCATGTACTTCATTGGACACATTGACCCATCATCTGGGCAGAAAAATTATATCATAGTTTCCAATGATTACCCGTCAAAGTGGGCTTCAACAAAGGCTGTAGAGGTAGAAACTAAGGAGACAGTAGCATAATTTCTAAGAGAGAATATGTTCTACAAATTTGGATACCCCAGAGAGGTAGTTACTAATCATGGGGCATAATTCACATCTCATCTCATTGAGAATATTATGATGAGGCAAAAGATAAAGCATAATAATTCCAATGTCTACCACCCTGAATAAAATGGCTAAGTTGAAGTAGCCAATAGAGCCTTGGAGAATATCCTCACCAAGGTTGTGAGCAGTTGCAAGAAAGATCAAGTAGATGGATTGGTAGAAGCTACTTGCGCCTAAAGAACTACTTGGAAGCAACAATAGGGTTCACTCCCTATGACTTGGTCTATGGGAGGAAACCTCTTCTTTCAATTGAGTTTGAGTTCAACACGTTGAATATGGCAGTTGAGTTATACCTGGATATAATAAAGGCCCAACAAGAAAGGTTGTTGGAATTAAATGTGTTAGATGAGTTTAGGATGTAATAACTCCTTCACACATAAGTGATTGAGCTTAAAAGGAAGGTCTTGCATGACAAGAACATTAAGGAGAAGAAATTTCAAGAAGGATATTGGTAGTTGTTTTATGACTCCAGGTTCAACGATTTCAAAGGATAAATGATGACAAGAGGGTTGGGACCTTAGGAACTGGAAAAATGCTATGATAATGGTGTAGTTCAGGTCAGGACCATAGAAGAGAAGGGAATTACCCTACTTGTCAATGGTTATAGGATCAAAGGTTACATAAAGCCCATTTATAGGGCTCAATTGATAAATTCCATAAGAAAGGAAGTTTATTTCATTGGAGACTACGTATTTTCCAACACCTTCGCCTCCTAGAAAAAAATAAGAAGAAAAAGAAAAAATAAACAGACATGGGTGAAAAAATCTCTGAGGTGCCCAAGGCCAACTCCAAAGTTGAAACCCTCCATGAGGCAATCTTGGAGAAAAAAAGAAAGAATGTGAAGCTGGGTTACACTTTTTGCCCTTTTTTGAGAAAAAAATTTCATTTTTTTCGGTCTGCAAACTATAACAATTTTTCTATGTAGAATTTCATTTTGCGATAAAAATAAAAGTTGTGAGAAATTCTGTTAGCTTTCTATTACTTATTTTTTGAAATTTTTTTATGCAGATTTGATATATCAACTTAGCATTTCTTTGAGTGTGTGTTTCTTAACAATGAAAGGATTCATAAGAAGTCATGTTATGACGCAATGTTATATTCATTGAAAATTTGTGTTTTTGAAAAAAAAAATGTGTTACAACAATACAAACAGAGTCTAATTTGTTTTCGTCATATTTACAAAGCCAATGGATGCATATCATAATTACTAGAATTTTTTGAACTGGTCTAATACGAAAAACTGCATATTTTGGATATGTTTCGCGTCACAAAAAATTTCTTGACATATAAGTTATAAACTAAAAATATAAAAGCTACCCATTAGAGACAACGGACCATTGTAATGCCCCATAATTTTTTCAATTTTTTTTACATGTATCTTTGGAGATACAAAATTTTTATTTCACTGAATCACAATGACCGTCAGAAATTGTTTGCACCCATTCTATTAGAAAAATAATTAAAATTAATAAATGTTTATGAAATTCCATAAAAGTTATATGTAGATTCAATTCTGAAAATTATTGTCTTGGTTCCGACAGTTAATTAACAACTTTTCATGGAGTTTAATCAGTGCAAAGTTGCAGAACCGTATCCAGAACCTGGTTTTTGCGTAATTGGTGACGCGTTAGTTCGGCCGAACTATGCTTTCCGCCATACGCTTGTTAAATCTAACGTCTTAATAGTTTGGCTGAACTTCTAATAAAAAGTTCGGCCAAACTATTGTATTACTTTCCGTCAGCCGAAAAGTTTTGCGGAGCCCCTACTAAAAACACATCTCGCGGCATTATAAATTGCCACCAAGTGATTCACAATTTTTGCACATTTCGCACATTTCATCTCATTTTATAAAGATCTTGGTTTGGGTTCAAAAAATTATCTTCAAAGTTTGGGTTTAAAATAATTTCTTGGAAGCAAATTCATTTTACAAAGAATTTTTTTGGAAGACATTTCTTGGAGGTGGCCTGATTTTGGGAAAAATTGTTTTGAACTTAAAAAAAATTCTTGGGCGTACATTCAAAAGACATTTCTTGGAGGTATGTGTGTGTTTTGAGTTTAATTAAATCTTTTGAGCTACGTTTCATTTTTATAAGACATTATTCTCTCGAATTTTTTAAAGTGGTTTGGATTGGAGTATGTATTTTTTGCAAAAAATTTAGGCTGAATTTTTTTAAATTAAATCTTTTGTGATATTTTTTTTAATTGAGTTATTGTCTAATTTTTTGAAGGAAATTTTTTTGAACTTCATACCCTATTATCATGGGAAATTGAAGAACTTGTGTGAGAAAATATGATCGAAAAAGAGACCCTGAGGAACGTAGAGAAGAGACAAGACAATCTCGCAAAATAAAGTTAGAAGCCCTCTCAAATATTGAGGAGGAAAATTAACCTCAAGAAAAAATTGAAGCAGGTATGTAAATGTAAATATTATGATCTATTGATATATTTAAAATTTTCCTTATGTAAAATGTGAAGCTTAATTTTTATTTGATGAACTAATTTGAAAAATATTTTTTTTAATGTAAACAGATAGAAATATTCCTCAAAATATTGAAGAAGAAAATCAACCTCAAGAAGAAATTGAAACAGGTATGTAAATGTAAATATTATGATCTATTGATATATTTAAAATTTTCCTAATGTAAAATGTGAAGCTTAGTTTTTATTTGATGAACTAGTTTGAAAAATATTTTGTTTAATGTAAACAGAGAGAGATATTCCTTAAAATGTTGAAGAAGAAAATCAACCTCAAGCAGAAATGGAAGCAGGTATGTAAATGTAAATATTATGATCTATTGATATATTTAAAATTTTCCTAATATAAAATGTGAAGCTTAATTTTTTATTTGATGAACTAGTTTGAAAAATATTTTGTTTAATATAAACAGACAGAGATATTCCTCAAAATATTGAAGAAGAAAATCAACCTCAAGCAAAAATGGAAGCAGGTATGTAAATGTAAATATTATGATCTATTGATATATTTAAAATTTTCTTAATGTAAAATGTGAAGCTCAATTTTTATTTGATGAACTAATTTGAAATTTTAGATATATTTATTAATTTAGTTATTTATTGAATATGTACTATTTTTTTGAATATGTACAGATGAAATCACTATCGATAATGAGATGTTAGAAAATGTTGACACTCACACATATGGAGATAAAAAACCTGATCATGTTATACGATATCGTGTTAACTGCATTTTTGAAAAGTATTTCTTAAATGAGCAGGTGACAGTTCAGTCTCAAATTTTGAAAGGTCTCCTATCATCAAGGAAATTAAAAGAAGCTATGACACTATTAGGTATTCGAAAATCAACCAAAGATAAAAAAATGAAGGAAGAAGTGATAAAAAATATGAGTAGTGCAATAAAGTCAATTAAGAGATCTAGAGAGAAAGATGTTTCAATTGTATGTAGAGGAATACAAATGGCAATGGTTTCCTCAAGTACTCAAGAGAATCGTTTGGTAACATCTATGGCACGAGCACTGGGAACCTCGCGAAAAACTTTCCACAAACATCGGAAATTTCGGTTGCAAATAGATGTAAATGATGAACTCGCTTGTTGGGGAGCTATTTGTAGGCAACCATACAAAGATAGACTTGGAGAAAATGTTAAAAAAATAATATATGAATATTAGAAGAACAATTCGTGTGTTTCACCAACTGCAAGGCATGTGATGCGAAGAAGAATAGCATGAAATCAATATGAAGAACATGAAAAACATCTCTTGGAAACCACTCAGATAGAGTTATTCAACAAGTTCAAAGAAGTGAATCGTCAAATTCATGTTTCACTCAGTGCTTTTGTTCAACAAAAACCATGGTATGTAAAACCTACCACCCTACGCGACACTTGTTGTTGCCATTATCATGTGGAATTTGAGTTATATTATGACACATTCCTTGATTTCGGTAGAACATTATTGAAGGATTCACCTCCTCCTTCCACTATTAGTGATTTCATATCTCAAATTCTATGTGAAAGAGAAAGCGATGAACTATTTTACAAAAATAAATGTGTTGGTGTTAAAAAATGTGATGATTGTGGACATTTGACTAAATTTCAAAACAAATATCGTATTGATATAAATGATCAATCATTGTCCAACATGAAAGTGAAATGGAAGAGATATGAATATATCGATACATCGATTCAAAGTGTAAATAGTGTTAAAAGAATTGAATTACTAGAAAACAAAATTTTTCTGATAGACTTTTTGAGAAAGTTTGAGGCAAAAATTTACAAATATACCAAGCATTCCCATAGAGCTCAATGGAAAGACTTGCAGTTCAAAAAATCTCGTGAATTTTTTCCACCAGGGACCATTTTGTCAGTGATTGATTTTGCAGAAAACTACACATTTGTTCCACAAAAAGAAATTCAAAGTGAATACTATCATTCTGACCAAGTCTCCATGCTCGTCCATATTCTATATAGACATGCTGAAAAAAATGTCGATCATATAGAAATCACGAGTGAAAATCGACATATCATTAAAGAATATCACTCTTATATCAGTGACGATCGTATAGATGATACATGTTTGGTACAACATTTTTTTGGAAAAATTTATGATTCATTGAAAAATCATGGAATAACATTCAATGAACATTGGATATGGTTAGACGGATGCGCAGGGCAAGTCAAATCTGCACGATCATTCTTTTGGTTGTTTCGTCTTCATAAGAAAACCTGCATTAAACATTGTTAGAATTTCTTTGAAACTGGCCATGGAAAAGGAGAACATGACGGTGCAGGAGCATGCATAAAATGAGTACTTCAAAGATATCAAATGAACCACTCTGCAAGCCGACTTGTGAACGCTGAAGAAGTTGTTCAATGGTACATCGCTACTCTAAG
Source organism: Pinus albicaulis (assembly GCA_034641835.2). Taxonomy (NCBI): domain Eukaryota; kingdom Viridiplantae; phylum Streptophyta; class Pinopsida; order Pinales; family Pinaceae; genus Pinus; species Pinus albicaulis. The sequence goes on from CM076582.1 coordinate 355,053,432, forward strand.
CCATGAGAGAAATCCATCAAGAGAAGTGTGAAGGTACATTCAATTTAATTTATATCGGAAATCTAATTTTAAACATTGTACATTTATCATGCAATGATTATCTTTGATTGTATTTTGATATCATATTTACAAATTGTTGTTCTAATTTTCCATATAAAGGTTTTTCTAGCATATTGGAATCGAGGACGTAGATAGATCAATTGGAAATGACGTTGAAACAATAAAAGAGACTCAAAAATTGCATTCAATTCAAACAAAGTCGTCCAGACATGTGTTTGCATTGGATAAAAGAAAATATTCTTGTTTTTGTGATGTTTGCATAGACAACACAAAATCCAATGACGTTTGTGAAAACAAAATGTATGCGAATGATTGGAAACATACAAAGCTAAATACAAAGGGACAAATGTCTGTTGCAAGGTTTGAAGAAATGCAATCAGAGGAAACTACAATATCATCCGATGGTGATCGAGTTTCTAATCTTGTTAGAGAAGGTAACATTTGAATTACTTTCTAATGATTTAAAGATCTAGAAATAAATTTAAATATGCATAATTTTTTTAGATTCATTTTATTGTGCAGGAGATGTTTTCGCTGTAATTGCACCTATTGAAAATGATGAAAATGTGAAGTATTATTTGATGCGTTGCACTGAACGAAAAATGAAATTATTACAAAACTATGATGATCACGGATTTCAGTATGACAAAGGGTCTATTATACTGAAAGGTTATTTTTTCAAAAAAACTCATCAAAGTGGAGACTTTGTTTACTTTGAAGACTATGAACCTGATTCCATAAGTTGTCAATATAGTCACTTGGTGTGTGCAGCACGCATAATGTTGATAGAAGTTCAATCAAAGAAAAAATCAAAAATTAAGAGATGGAAAATGTCAAAATCCAATCATGAACGGATTATCGAGGATGGAATTCCATTAGAATTTTTTTGAGTGAATTGTCCAACAACTTATTATCTTTGGATTAGATATGTTTTAGAACTTCCAGTACTCAACTAAAAATTGAGCTGCTTATGTTATTTGTGCAAGTGTTTTCACATGTACAAATTGTTTGGGTACAAGCACGTGCTCTAATATCACCTGAAAGTAGTTTTACATACATACATGTGCATTGATGAAAAATGTTATATTTATTGGATATATATATATATATATATATATATATATATATATATATATATGTTATAGAATGAAATTAATTTTTCTAGTTTTACTATGTGCATTGATGAAAAAATATTTACGTACTCAATATATATGTTCTAGAATGCAATTAACTGGAACTAGTTTTTCTATGTGCATTAATGAAAAACTAGCTGGATTTTCTGGTAAAAAGTATGGACACAATGTAAATAAATCATCTGCAGTATAGTTTTGCAAGAAAATTCCTTTCATACAAGAGACTCGAACCACTTCTCCGACTTTTGGTGGGATTTTCCCCACATCTCTAATCCTGATTGAAAATCTCGTACAAAATCTTCTTGTCCAATGGTTGGATATGTTCAATGTGCATTGATGAAAAATTTTACTTGTATTGGATAGATATGTTGTAGAATGCACAATTAATTGTTCCAAGTAGTTTTTCTATGTGCATTGATGAAAAACTAGTTGGATTTTTTGGTAAAAAGTTTCAACAATGTAAATAAATCGACAAGGCTACCTATTTGAGTGCATTAACGAAATTGGCCCAAATTCAACAAACATATATATGTACTAGAAACTTATATTTCCAATCAAAATTAAAGGGATAATTTGTACATATATCTACTTCTTTAAACTATATTTTCAATTAGAGCTCAATTGATAGATGGTTAGTTGCATTGAAAAGCTATGTTCTTCCTATTGGAAATTTTTTCATTCAAACAAAACTACATGGAGAGAGCAAAAGCAATCTTAAAATTTCAAATGTACTTCAACCATCCAGAAGGGATTTGTGCATCATTACTTGACATGCCATGCCAATTACAGTGAACAACTATCCCATAGAAACATTTAACATTATATACCACATGCCAAATGTAGATTGAAACCATCCAAAACTTTAAAATTTTAAAAACTTTTGATAATATATCATGCAACATTAAAACATTAAACATCACATGTGAAATGTAGATTGAAACCGTTCAAAACTTGATTTTAAAAAACTTTAAATTATATATAGATCATTACTTCACATGCCATGCCAATTATAGTTCAACTAGATCCAATAGAAACATTTAACATTATATACCACATGTGCAAATGTAGATTGAAACCATCCAAGACTTTAAGTTGTAGATTGAAACCATCCAAAACTTTAAGTTTTAAAAACCTTTTGACATTATATACCACATGTGCAAAAGTAGATTGAAACCATCCAAAACTTTAAGTTGTAGATTGAAACCATCCAAAACATTAAGTTTTAAAAACCTTTTGATATAATATATTGTGCCACATTAAAACATTAAACATTTAAAGTTCATTAAATATCACATGCAAAATGTAGATTGAAACCATCCAAAACTTGAGTTTTAAAAACTTCACATGCCATGCCAATTATAATTCAACTATCCAACAAAAACATTTAACATTAAATATTCACATGCCAAAAGTACTAAAACCATCCAAAAATTAAATAAAACAAATTATATAATAACAATGTAATAAAATATATCCAAAAATTGTAAATCTTACAAGTATCAAACTGTATCAACTTTAACAAATTTTAAAACCATCTAAATTTTGAAATCAAATCTACTATAAATCATGTCCATCAAATGGAGACCGATCTAGTGTCTTCCCTACTAGGGTCTCAGTCCGCGCCCTATCCTGTGAATGGGAAACCTACATACACAATGCACATGTACTTGAACATTAAAATTTGATGTTTTAAAAATGAATGAGAATATATATATCTACAACTTCATGTAAAAAACAAAATATGACAAAAAAATCATGCAATACCTCATAAGGTTCCCTCTCCATTTGATGAACAAGTTCTCCCATAGGAACATCTCCAGTGATAAACTGTACAATATACATGTACAGTTAAATATAAATATAAATATATATATATATATATATTATATTATAAATAATTTATATAAATTAAAAACTTTCAAATGAAAATGCATGTATACATATATAAACTTATTTTCAATTTAATATTAAAAAAGGAACTAAAAACAACTTGTTCAAATGCTGTGGATGTTCCTATCTCCGTCGCTAGAGTCCGCGGATTAAAGAAATCTTCTATAGGAACCTAAATTCAAAAAATTTTAAATAACTCAAAATACAGATCTCTCTATATATATATCTCAATTTTTAATGGAACTTTTTGAGGTAGAATATATATATATATATAACTTTTAAACATAAATTTTAAACTTGTGAAAAATTTTCCATACTTGTGGCTCATCTCCCAATGAAGTAGAAGGTACATCTCCTAAGGAAGAAGAAGGTACCGCCATCCCAAAAACATCAGACGGAATCGGTACCTGTTAAATTTTTTTATCAAATTATATATATACATACATGTACATGTGTGGCAACAATTATTTATTTTAGAGTCACTTAAAAAACACTAACATTTGCCAACATATCATGATGGTCAGACCCATCTGCATCGTTTGAACCGGAGGTCTCGAATGTGATATTAACATTTTCGTCACACATCATGACTGAGAACTGCAAATGGTGTTTTACCATATAATCATATATTTTTGTTAGATTAATGTACACATACAAATAAATGTATACATGTAGATACACATGTATTTATTACAAATTGTACAGATGTATATGTAAGAATAATTTCAAACCCTAAGGTCACTAACACATACCGCTTCGGTGCCTCTTCCTCATGAAAAATTAGTTCTTGCAAACCATTGCGAAAATTTATTGCATATGTCCGGATATCTTCAACATTCATGTTGTAAATCTCCTCATCTGTATAATATACAAAATTGGCACGTGCATTTTCACGTGCTCTTTGTCGATTTAAACAAATATCGACTCGACTCAATCTGCTATGAACATTGTCGATCATAACATCCCTTCCTTCTCGACTTATTTGAGAAGTCGCATCGATCTCTGATCATAGAGTTTCGACTCGAAACGGTCGACTCACCAATGGCAGCTCAGGGCGAGGCAACTCCACATCTCACTTAGCACCCTTACGGTCATATAATCGACCTTCCCCCAGGCCAAAACATTCTGAAGGAAGGTCATTGTAGTTGGGTTTCATACCCCAAAAAACTTCTGCATAAAACATTTGTGAAAAATAAATAGGAACCTCATCGTTCCATGAAAGCCTTCCAAAGGCCGCAAGATGCCGATCATACAAATAACGAGCTTTGTCTAGGTGCTTGAAATACTACACCTTCAACATTTTTATTTTTGGCCCTTCCTTATAATTAAACATTGACTTGACCACTTCTCTTGTAACTTTTTGTTTTACGTCCTCCCATTTATTGGAACCCATCACTGTTTCTTTTCTCTTTCTCATCAGTTCTACAAATGAATCAGTCATTGGCCCAAGATTTCTATACACTTTCACCATTTCACCCAATGAATATGTAACTATTTCAAGGCTTTGTCGACTCTCAGCAGGTAGAGACAAAGCCAGGAGATCTTTTTGCAATTTTTCATAAAGGCTTTCACACCTTTGTAAGGTGCATTCCTCCATGTTGGTTTCCCATGGTATATCAGTAATCTCAGCCGGATAAGTTGTGTTGGGTTAAAAACCTTCTTCTTGAATGTAGCGGGCTGCCCTGTGTCTATTTTGACCACTAGCTCGAACATTTTCGGCCTCTGCATCAATATATATAAAATTTCGTATATTAGAAAAAACATGTGTAAAAAAAGTTGTACAAATTTAATGAAAAAATATTGAAATTGATGGCAACCTTGATGTTGTTGGTTAACATCATCTCCAACATGACCCTGCTGAGAACCAACCCCAGAATGACGCTGCTGAGAACCAGACCCACAGTGACCCTATTGAGAACCAGCAGCCGTTGATTGGCCTTCGGGGGAATAAATATCACCCCCTTCCCGCAACTTTCTACCACTCATACCTCGGCCGGTTGAACCTTGGCCACGCTCCATGGATGGAGTAGAAACCCTTCTCCTCTTGCCTCCTAAAAATTAAAATATGAAACTTATTAACAACTAATTTCACTCACAAAGTTAATAAAAAAATCAATTCCATATGTACACACATGTATGGAGATTTAATATTATATTTAAATACCGTGAACATCCTCCGATCCCTGAACCTCCATATGGGATTCGGCTGATCTTCGTCTTTCATCCTCCATGATATATATCTATTGGTCGACATTTACAAAAAATAGATTTCAAAAAATCAATTTGTAATTTAGTGTACACAAATTATGTAGAACACAACTTTCAAAGCAATAATTGATCATGTGTGAAACTAAATTTAATCGAAAAAGAAATTATAAAAATGATAAGTTCACCAAATTGCTCTTTACATGGTGGGAGCACACTTGGTATAAAATTTACCACTTATACACTTTATTTTGTGGGAGAAATGACACATGTACATATTTTACCTTAAAGTTGTCTTGTTTTATGGATATTAAAATGAAGAAATTCTATTTAGATCCATTCCAGAGATTGACTGTAGGGGCATTTACTAGATATGTCACCTTTCATAAAAGATGAGATCCAGAGGCTACCTGACCCTTTATAGACTCTGCCTATAGAACTTATAGAAGTAAACACTAGAGGCATTAACAATTTCAAATAAATTTTTAATGCTCAAACATGGGAATGTGTCTCTTTCCCTACGCAAAAAAATAGTTCAAGATAGTTAATCTTCATAGACATGTCATCAAGCAGGTCAATGTGATCATCCCCAACTTAATTTTCATGAAATTAGGCTTGGAATCCTTTACAACCTGGTGGATGGAGTTGAATGCAAACTAAGCCAAGGCCTTTACAAAATACATGCTAGTGCATAACACTTACTAGGTTATGCCAACAAATAAAGTGGGAGAAATGTTTTCTCCTCGAGGTTGTCCAATTGGGTGTCTAATACCAACTCCACCCATTTCCTCACAGGTTTCTCTCTTAGGTTACAAATGTCTTCCACCTTATTCTAGTTATATATTTTTTAATTTCCCATGGATTCCTTGAATTTTTTCTCCTACCATCTCCCTCTCTCACTCCCCAAATTATTGCCATCAAACATGCCCCATTGAGGATCTGGAGCAATGTTTGCACCATACTTAGAGAACTGTCATTGCTGCTAATTGAAATTGGAGTCATGTATACTAGATTGCTTGCTTAAGTTGCTCTTACTTGGACAATATCCTAAGATGAGTTTGACATGATTGTCATATGAAGTTGGAAGCTACCTAGTGTAATTTTCCTTAAATATTAAAAAAAACAGAGGAAAAATGTCATTTTCGATCATTTTTTATTAGCTTCTGCATACAGCAGATGTTATCACAATTGCAACACAATCATGTGCCATGACCATGAATTATGAATGATGAAATTTAATTCAATGTCTCTTAGAGTTGCAAGGTGGAATTGATAGAACTATTTGATTTCTTTACCATAAATGGATATCTCCTTTCATCTATACCTTTCTATACCATATTATTTCCAAGTGAAATGGGAATTTTCACATTTTGAATGTCATTACCATGTAATTTGGTAGCCTACTAGCTAGACCTATCACAAGTAAGGTTGTCATAGCAAACTATTTCTCTTGCTCAACTCAATGACCATGACTCTCTTCTCACACTGCTTACCATATAAGATCTTCAATTGTACTTGTAACACAAAGTTGGGGGTTCTAGGTCTACACCTATTAGGTAAAGTTACATATTTTATGCCGTTGTGGTCCTTAAATTTGGAGGTGTTCCACCTGAGAAAGTAGGCATTAAATATGGATGAAAAGGATTTTTTTTAACTTTGATAGAATTTTCTCGTGGAATTACTGAATTTATCGACGACATCATGCTAGCTTTGCTTAGAGAAGAAGGTTTTGGAGAAATTGAATTCTTTCGACTTATTTTTGGCATTGAGGTTTGAGATAGTAGTTTTGATGACTCCATTGATGACGTTGCTGAGGAATTTGATGCACACAATATCGACTTTGAAGATGGTTTAGAAGATGTTGAAGAAGTTGTATATTTTGGTGTTGTCACTGAATGTTTCTTTGTTGTTGTAGATTTTGTTGTTCTCACTAAAGGTTTTTGTCTAGTTTTGTTTCTTGAACCATGATTTCCATAGGACATTTTTGGTGAATAGATTCTTGACCTTGATGAGAGGATATGATACCTTGAAGAGGCTACATATTTTGGTGACGTCACTAATTATTTCTCTATTATTATGTTTTTTAAACATCTCACTTAGGGCAAGGCAACTCCACATATATTGTACACATTTTATGGGACAGAAATCAATATGTAGAAATATTCACTTGGTTTTTATAATTGGATAGAAGAATGACTTAAAATGACCTTGTATGTCTTCTCATTTTAGAGCTCAAATTTTTAGGAAGGATTTAAGTATCCACCTTCCAAGAATCACTATAAGAGGTTGATAAAGAATATAGGAAGACAAAAAACTAACCAGTGGTGTACTAAATGGATTTCTTGGGAGGTAGATTGGCATATGGAATTTTGGTAGCTAGAACTTTTCCAAATAAGTGAATGTATTTGAAAACCAAACCTCTAGTTTATTTTGGTTTAGACAAGGTCTAGAATTTTAAAAGTGAATTCCCTCTTTCTTCCTCTTACATGTCCAATGATCGGAATCTACATTGAGGGAAAAAAATTTCCTAAATAAAAATTTTGCATTTTATTTGTTGTACACGAGTTTTTAAAAGCTAATTAACTCATAAATTTCTCACAAAATACACTTAAAGCTTGACACAAACCCCTTTCCAATTGGCTAACTTTAGACGATCCTAAAGACATTTTTATTTAACTAACGAGGGAGATAGCGGGCAATAAAACTAGTTTGTCCATATTCAAATCAAGTTGGTATCAAAGTACAATTTAGCTCATTTTAGTCAAGGTTAGTTAGAAGAATTAGCTATTGGTTTTTGTCTTCAATTTCCTCTCAAAATGAATGTGTATGTGCTTTTGAGAGACACACTGGAGGAATAAGGTCCAAATTTTTGATGAAAATGTGCTATGAAAGTAAAGGGTTAAAGGCAAACATGTACAAGGCATAGTTGAGTACAAGGCATAGTTGAGCCAAATGTTGTTGATGAAGGGCCTAATTATTTGGGTCTTGGTTATGGAAAACATGATGGAGAATGCTCCAAACCCAAGGAGGCACATGAAGCTGTTCTATGAAGGAATTTTATTTCGTGTTCATTACCTCAAGCTTATGAAGTTTGTGTTCATGATGAATGGAAAATTTTAACACCCACTTTGCAAGAAGATGTTAATAAACATGCAGCTAATGAGAATGTAAAAGAAGACGATGTTAAAAGCTCTATCTAGTCATTGAACTCATTGCTAGTATTCAGAGGAGAGCCACTACCTCATCAAATTCACCTCCTCAAGAAGGCAACAATGGTGAATGTTCAAGGTATAAATTTTCCTTTAATCAAATTGCTTTTGATTATGATAAACATGGTAAATATTCACATAAGATATATAAAAGAACTTTCACATGTTCCTTTTGTGGTTTGAATAATCATAATGTTTAAATATGTTGGAAGAAGATATCCATGCACATTGAAACTTTCTAAATAAATGAGGAAAAAAGTCAAAGGCCCATTGGACAAGGAAAATGATGTTGAAAATAAGATGCAATTGTTTATTACTCATTTCCATAAGAGAGGTCACCTTGTGGACAAGTGTTTGACTTTGTATCCAAAAATTCATCCACAACATTTGAAGAAGGTGGAAAGAGATAACGGCAAGAATGGAAAAGAGGATTCCATAATCAATGAGGGTCAAGATGATTCACATGATGAAGTGCAGCTAAAAGAAGCGCCATTGAAATGGTTTGCTAATAGATGGTTATATTTCTTATCCAATTAAGGCCTTGCATGTATTTTGATATTTCATTAATTTCTTTGCAAACTCAAAGTATGGTGCATGTTGCATGAAGCAAGATGTTGAAACTAGAGTTATGTTGACACACTTAAATGCAACAAATATGGAAATTTTTACATGAGCTCTATTATTCGACTTGAGAGTCAGTTGTTTGAAGAGGCATGTTTTTTCAACTTGTGTTTGGTTGATGGTTTTGTACACCAGTATGTAAGAGACAAGGAGATATTCACATGATCTGAATTTTTTTTTTCTTTGAAGGAGAAAAATGATATATCAGTGAGCTATGTTTCTTGCATGATGTGTTTTAAGTTTGATGGTTTTGTTTGTGACAAGACATCACAAGATTTTGGGAAGGTCCACTCTTGAGCAAGAGCCTCATGATTACAACCTAATCATGAGAATAAAATGGGAGTGCATCCTTATTTTGAAAACAAATAGGATTCTGAGCTACCTAGGACTCGAACCATTATTTTTAAATTTGAAATATCATGGTGTGTTGTTTCAATCCCTGAATCCACAATCCTAACATAAATTGTTTTATTCTTTTTTTGCAGCATTTAGTTGGTTATATTAAAATTTAGTTGAATTTAAAATTCTTGGCTTAGTGGCATGAACCAAACATATTGTACATATTAAATGAGGAATTTCGCTCTCCCAATCATTTCTAAATCACCCATATCACCAAGAAAACATGTTTTAAAACAACATACTTTGGTATGGGAAATACCTTAGGTTTCAAATATTATAAGAATGTTTTTGATATGGTTGAGAGAATGTGGAAAATAGAATCCATAAACAAATTATTTTTCAAAACGCATTACTTTCAAAGTATCAACAAGGAACATGTACAAGGGTGTTCAATGAATTAACGGTATTAATTTAAATTCCATGATGTATATCTTACTCATAATTTTAACAAATTATTAAATAATGATCTAGATTGGATAATTATATTATTTTTCATATATTTTGATGCTTATAGAGTGAAAAAACTGTAAGAATCAACTTGTAGGGTCATTTTAATGGTGGGTGGAGAATTGGGGTCTAAAATCTTTTGGAGTCATTTTGAGGCATTAAATGACATTTCTGGGGGTCAAACGATTATCCCTTGTGCTGAAATATTGACCATTATTCTACACTTAAAGACATATCCAATGGTGCAAGGAAAACATCAAACAAATTTCATTCAAAATTTATGCCTTTAGTAAGTTGACCTATCATGTTGACCACCATGGTACGAGATAATGACATTTTAGCCCCATTACTCATGCATGGAAAGCTAGCTACATGTGGAATTTTAACAATACTCTAAAATGTCTAAAATCACAAACCTCGTTAATGGTGACAGAGTCAAATCTTACACCTAGTTGGCTATCACACTATGTTAAATACTTGGGCACTAGGAGGAATAGGAGTTCCATTCTGTGTTGTTGTATTTTGTTCCATAGTTGAAAATACAACTAGGAGTGTGAAGTTAGAGAGAAAAATGTATGAAGTTAAGTTTTTATAGCAACCTTACACGCTAAAATTTTTAGCTAACTCTAGAGAGATTACCTCTTTCTTTGTACTCACATATTTTCCATACCAGAAAAGAGAGAGTAGAGCATGTTTACATTTTAGTGTTGTTTTTCTCCCATAAGGATTTCCTAAGGAAAAAGGAGTCTAGAGCATCATTACTTTTTAGGGTTGCTTGTCTCCCATATAAGGATTTCCTAGGAAAATAATTGTGTTGATTGTCAGAGATATGTATGTGTGTGTTTCATTATGTTCTCTATTTCTTACGTTGTGTTTCATTATGTTTTGTATTTCTTACATTTCTGCCCGAGCCTATTTTTCTTTCCGATCAAGGTTTATAAAATAACATGAGAAGCAACATGAAACTTGGAACAATCATTTTCATTATCTATATGGAAGGCAAGAAGGATTATATTCCCTTAAGCTTAAGCTTATGTAGTTTGTCAATTTTTATCATATATTTTTTGGTAAGGGTAATTTTTTTTTATCTATAGTACAAGTCATGAGTTCCCCAATTTTACCTTATGTAAAGCATGATTCTAGGATTACTACAATTTGTACTTGGTTTTTTATTGTGATGATGCCTTGTCTCAATCACTTGGCCATCTCTCGATGGGTAGTTAAATCTTTATAACAATACTTAAGTAAAATTTATCTATTTGTATTATGTGAAATTATGTAAAAAATGGTATACTACTTTTCATAAAATTGGGTTGAGTTTATCATATATTTCAATGAAAGTTGATTAAATATGTTTTCTTTAAAAGGATCTAACAATTTTGTTAAGGTATGAATTTGCAATTTTGTGTGGCTCTTTATCAACCTTCACTTCCTCATTTCTAGAAAAAATCTACTTGCTCATTCGTATACCCACTTTATATTCAATTGCATGAGTTTTGAACTCTCGGTAACTATGTTTTTCCACGCAAGAAAATTATGTCACATTTTATACTAACTATAAATATTATTTTGAAGTTTGGATTACTGTTATTCTTTTATATAATTTAACATTTGATATAAGTCTAAATTGAAAGCTACTTAGATGAAATATAGCTTAGATATGGCATTTGAAAATTATTATATATTTATTGAACTAATGGACATAATTATTACACATGCTCAATTGAAATTCAAATGCTTATTTGATTTATCTCCTATAGCTTAATGTAATGCTAGATATATAATTTCAGTTGAAGGCCCATGAGATAAATATGACTTCTATGTGACATTTGTATTGAATCATCTATTTGTTGTGTTATATGAATATAATTGGTACACATATCTAATTTGCATTACTAATATGTCATGCTTCTTTAATTTATCTTTTATAGATGATTGGAGCATCCCTTTTTAATCTATCCCTTTTGACTTTGGATATGTGGGCAATACTCATCCGAATATTTTTCTATCATAAAGCAGTGAGTAAAATTGTATTCCATTTGTGTCAATGTTAAGGTTAAGCACATGGATTAAAGTTTTATATAAGATACATTGCCACAGTGTACATTTATATCTAAAGAGTCCAAAACCTCATTCAAGACCATATGTTTTATTCATGTATTTTGATTGGTTATATTGAATTTCTTTTGCAGTTGTTGCTGTGGGCCTCACCATCTAGTGATTTTAGGTAAAAAATTATTTACATGGAATTTTGAAGTATCCTAGAATGTTTATTATTTATCACTACTAGCCTTGGCGATTTAGTTGTTTTTTTTTATGTTGCTTGGTTACCCATATTTAATATCTGTTCATGTTTAATTCATTGTTAAGGCTTTTTATTGGCCTATCAAGATGTATTTTTCTCAAATCCATAATGGCTAAAAGAATGAAATTTATGTATGAAAAAGAGAGGTCATATGGAAAACAAATTGTTTGCAAGTGTTCTTTTGAACCCATAGAACTTGAAACCCCAATATGGATACAATACTAAGTAATACATAGCCTTCTCATCTAACTTAGCCAGGGATTTGCAATACTATATTTGACTTGGCTAGCTCCATTTCAAGATATTATAATGTTCGATTATTATTTCTATAGATTTTGATTATGGTATTAAAATGTTACAAAAAATCAGAAACTACAAATAATATTATTTTAGATATATGTAAAAAGGACATGGTAGAGAAAATCAAAAAATATTAAAATTTTCATAAATAGTTTAGATATAAATACATTTTCTAATTTTGATTGTAAATTCCAAGGCTTAAAGCAATAATTTTTCTAATAATTTGTTTTTAATTAATAAATAAAAAATAAGAATTTTCAATGAAAATCATATCCAACATATAATAAAAATGATAAAAACAATTTAAAACTTCATACACTATGACATTACTATGGCAAAGAGCATAAAAATATACAAGAAAAAAAATCCTTTTATATAATAATGGAGAGCTTCAAATATACAAGAAAAAAAATCTTTCAGCCTTCTTGTATCCCAGAGAAAAGAGTTGCTCAAACAATCATATTTTAAACAATTAAAACTTGGAGAGAATCATCTGTTTTTGAATTTCAATTATATAAAAAAATTAGTCAAATATTTCAAATCTATTTTTTGGCTAGTTGCAGAGTGTAGGTGCAGTTCTAGCTAGAGAGATACTCCAAGAAGGGGTTTAAAGAAAGAGCAGGTTTCCAACATTCCAGTCAAGAAGGGAGGCAAATATTTCCAACAAAAGAGGCAAGAACAAGTTCCCTAGTGGTAGTGCTATGCAACCCAGTTAGTCAGTGCATGTTGCAGGCAAGAGTGCGAGTAGCTGGTAGTCTCCAAAGAGAGTTTCTAGAGGTAGAACGAGTTTCCCAAAAGCAGTACTACACATTTTATTAGGTAGGACTGCATCTAGCAGGGAGAAAATCATCTGATTTTGAATTTCAATTATATAAAAAATTAGTCAAATATTTCAAATCTGTTTTTTGGCTAGTTGCAAAGTGTAGGTGCAGTTCTATATAGAGAGAGACTCCAAGAAAGGGTTTGAAGACAGAACAGGTTTCCAACATTCCAGTCAAGAAGGGAGGAAAATATTTCCAACAAAAGAGGTAAGAACAAGTTCCCTAGTGGTAGTGCTATGCAACCCAGTTAGCCAGTGCATGTTGCAGGCAAGAGTGCGAGTAGCTGGGAGTCTCCAAAGAGAGTTTCTAGAGGTAGAATGAGTTTCCCAAAAGCAGTACTACACATTTTGTTAGGTAGGACTGCATCTAGTATGGAGAAAATCATCTTTTTTTGAATTTCAATCATATAAAAAATTAGTCAAATATTTCAAATATTTTTTTTGGCTAGTTGCAGAGTGTAGGTGCAGTTTCAATATAGAGCAGGTTTCCAACATTCCAGTCAAGAAAATCATCTCTTTTTGAATTTCAATTATATAAAAAATTAGTCAAATATTTCAAATCTGTTTTTTGGCTAGTTGCAGAGTGTAGGTGCAGTTTCAGGACATAGCAGGTTTCAAGACAGAGTAGGTTTCCAACATTCCAGTCAAGAAAATCATCTGTTTTTGAATTTCAATTATATAAAAAATTAGTCAAATATTTCAAATCTGTTTTTTGGCTAGTTGCAAAGTGTAGGTGCAGTTTCAAGATAGATCAGTTTTCAAGATAGAGGAAGTTTCCAACATTCTAGTCAGGAAGGGAGGCAAATATTTCCTATAAATGTTTCACCCTTATTACCGTGGTGCTTCTTAACCTCCTGCTACGGGTGCTGCTAATGATCCTGCTGGTGGTTCTTAGTAAAACAAACCTAACTTTTATGGGGTCATCTAAGATATATATATATATATATATATATATATATATATATATATATAATTTTTAAATAAAGTGTAAATATTAAATATACATACCAAATTCAACTAGTTTTAGTTGTTATGTACTTGGCTATCCTCAGGCCTTAAATAAACTTTTGATGAGTGTCTCTTACTTCACAGGAAACCCTGCGTGGTTGGCCTGCAATTTTTTTCATAGTCTGGTGCTCCTTCAAAGTAAGGTTGTATATAGCCCAAGAATACACAGTCCAATTCTCAGCTCACAAAGGAGCAGGCTTGTGAAGCTCGATGGCTAACCGTTTTCAGACCATTTTGTAATCTCATTTATTCTCTGTTTCTTGACTAATATAATACTTCTGACTTACAAAAAAAAAATATTCTAGCAATGGAAGAACTTAGAATATAAATTGAAAATGTGCATGATAATATGAGAATCAAATTTAGATGCCTTGAGTACTGTGAATTGAAACTGAGTCAGTGGCGAAACACCCCCGCACATTACTAGCTAAATATAAATTTAAATAATAAAAATGAACTTACAATTCAAGTAATACTGAATAAATTAAATTATATAAAAAATTCCACAAATATTTATAAAAATAATAACTTTAAAGTGGAGTGTGCACAGGAAAAATATCATATTAGCTTAGAACTCACCAAAATGCTGAACCTATCCAAAAAATGATTTCCTGGCAATTTGAATTAACAAACTACTTGCATTATAATTTAAATTTAGTAATTTACAATTTATTTCAAAGGTCAAATTATTTACTATTAAGCTAAGTTTGAAAACAACTTACAAAATAATAAAATATGCTAAAGCCTAAAAGAATTATGAATTTCTAATGTTAATAGAAAATATAAAACTCAGAACTGTGACGGTGTAATGTCTAGCGTTTA
The DNA here is from genome assembly GCA_034641835.2 of Pinus albicaulis. Lineage (NCBI taxonomy): Eukaryota > Viridiplantae > Streptophyta > Pinopsida > Pinales > Pinaceae > Pinus > Pinus albicaulis. The sequence continues at coordinate 355,068,651 of CM076582.1, forward strand.
AATTTTAAAATTTTACTACAAAACAGTGACAAATTCAATGTAATTCGGCATTCGGCATTCTAAATAGCTCTTTTTTTCGAAAGAGCCGATAATTTTGGTAACATACCCGAGAAGTTTAACTGGATGCAGAGTAACTCAACGAGCGGGGACAACAGGAGCACTAGCGCGCCCGGGAGCAGCAACAACCCAGACAGAGTGAAAAAAAATGTGCGTACAATGAAAACTGTAAACCATCAACCTTCGCGGTCGATTTATTTATAGAAAATAGTTCGGCCGAACTATTTTAAAAATAAAAGTTCGGTCGAACTCATAGTTTGGCCGAACTTTTGATGCCGATTTTCCAATCCCCGGAAAAAATTATGTTTTCCCACGCCGTCAGTGTGTCGTCAATCTAAACAGAATCACAAGTTTGGTCGAACTTTATAGAAATTTCGGCCGAACTATTACAAAGTTCGGCCGAACTATTGTTGAAAAACATTTTCGGCCCCCGATTCTCACAAAAGTGTAACCCAGCTTCACGTTTCCGCGCATAACAAAGAATAAATGATCCTTGGGTGAAAACCTCCTCAAGGCCCCAAAGGCAGCTTTGCAGGTTCAAAACCTCTATGGAGGCAACCACGTGTCTTCAGAAAAAAAAGAACAAAAAATAAAATATCCTTCGGGGAAAACCTCCTAGAGGCGCCCGAGGCAGGATTCTGAGTTGAAAAACGTTGCGGAGGTATTCCATATGCCTTTAAAAAAAATACAAGAAAGGAGAAATGAAACAAACAAAAAAAGAAAAAGTTGATATCTATGCACTCACTTGTTTTTGTTTTGTAGGTTATTTGTCAAATATGTTTTTTGGATCTAGAGGAGTAGTTTTTCTTCACTTATTCCTCCCATATTCTTACACACTCCATGAAATACTTGAGCATGCATCCATTCATTCATTTCACCTCACAGGTAGGTAGAAAATTCCATAGGAAATAATATACAGGAAACCCTGTAAATGTTATAGGAAACTTATTTCTGAGGAAATAATATCTATCAAGTATTTATAAAATTCAAAAATATCATGATAATTTATTTTTTTCCCATACCTACCACTCCTATCCCTCACTTCACTCCATGCAGAAGGATTCACTCTCTAAAACCTATGCTCTACCACTAGCAGCTAAATCATTTATACCTTAGCCTGAGACCTCTCCCCTTACTTCCCCATCACTCCACTCACTCCATCACTCCATCCCTAAACTACATAACCATTTCAATTCATCCCTACGCAATATGGAGCCCCAAGAAGCAGAAAAAAGTTTGCTACATGAAGTTGGAAACTTTCCTCTAGCAATTCTGTGTATGGTACATCAAGGTCAAAATTTGAAGATAGGTTGATGAAAATGGCTTCGAGGACCAACAACATACTCCAAGAGAGTGAAAACAGTATCCAAGGCACCTAAGGACCTTAATGCAGCACATGTAAGAAGAAAAGACAAATAAAAATGTTAAGCAACTCACTCAGAAAACAATATGCTCACTAAAAAAATAAATAATTAAAAACAGAGGAAAAGAAAGATAGCCATGGTTGTCACCAAACTATAGGTACCTGCACGAGGTTATGTCCCCAAAACACCAGCAAAAAGTATTCTTAGGTATGGCCCTTCACCTATTGCTATGCACTCATAATGATAAAAATGATTTAATGTCGAGGTTTAAAGACGTAAAAGGCAAAAATGTGGCTAGTTAGCTTGGCCACCTTTGTAAATTTAAACTAGATGAAAAATCTAAGTACATGCCACATGGGGAAGTAAAATCAGTAAAGGGTGATTGAACAATAACAAGGAGGTGATTTTGAGGTTGGGGCAATGATTAACTGGAGTGGGACTAACGGTCCCAAAGAGGAAAACCCGTGCCTAGTACAAGTCAACACTCCACTCAAAATTCATTGAAAAGGGCCATAAAGGTAAGATTTGGCTCATTATACCAACTCTAGATCTGGACAAAAACAATTTAAAGTATCCATTAGAGAGAAGAGCATTGAGCCTGATCTTGAATGCACCATTGTGCTACAGGAAGGAATGAAGTGTTACATGAAAATACACAAGAAGTTCAGCATGGATAAGGAGATCAAAACAGAGCCACTCTTGGGTGATATTACTTCCTAAGGCCACCATATCCCAAGAAAAAACACTAGAGGATAGAGGTAAGTGGTTTCCATCCTCCATAATTGCAATTTCTTCATGAAATTTACACACAGCGAGTGATAATCTAGGAATTAAATGGTGAAATCGGAATTTGTTTGAGACCATAATCTCCAAGACCTCTTCACAAGTAACTCTCAAATAAAAATCATCTTACCACCTTCCTATCACAACCATAAAAATGGGTGTGGGATTTAACAAAAGGGAGCCTAGTGATATAAAAAGAATAAGACTGCAACCTCAAGTGATGGAGATTTTCAGGAACCACGAATGGTTAGGTTTCTTCCAACTTCTCAAGGGTTTTGATGAGGATATATCTTGAGAGTTTACAGTGGCTTTGTAATCATAATCAAAGGGGAGATCCACCACTATGGTTAGAGGCCTAGCCATCACACGTTTACCTGATATAATTAGCAAAATCACCAATTTTCCCTTAGTATTGAAGTGGATTAAGGAATATCAGATGACAAGCACTGTAGCTAAGAAAATATTCTTTCTCCCAGGAGAAGAGTTCATTGAGGACAAGAATGGAGTAATGAGAGAAGGCCTTCCATAGCCCTGGGATGAATTAGCCTTCCACATCATGAAATTAATTTCTTGTGAGGGACTCCCACACTTATTCATTCAGAAGTCAGAGGGTCCATTAAAGCTTTGCAAGATATGCAGAAGGAGGAGTAAGTTTCTCAGACGATGAGAAACCATTTGGTAGGGGGTTGATGATGAGCTCCATCATAGGTATAATTGGAGGGGTTAATTTTCACATTTTTATCCTTATTAAGTCTCTCTTTCTCACATTTAATTATAGTATGGTATTATGTTGCTAGTGTAGCTAGTGCTTAAGGCTTGTCATTCTTCGAATGCCTAATATGGGTTTGTTGACGGGAAAAGATGTCTAGAAAATAGTAGGGGATATCCCCTGTAAAAGGTCCCAAATAGAATCTAGACCATTTGTGATAGGGATCCCATTGGGGATGTGGGTCCGACTACCATTGAATATACCTTTTCTCGAATGGAATATGTGCCCTGTAGACTTGATGATACACGATTACTTGAATGATACGAAAAAATGGTCGATGACTTCTCCTGTAAATGAAACATTATAAATAGCAAAGCAAGTTTTGAAGCATGTAGCCAAAGGAAATTTTGTTAGCAACACACCATTAGGGTCATAATCATAAAAGGTGCTTGACCACAAAAAGAAATAGTTCTTTATGATCGAAACACCCTTCAATTCCTTAAGTGTTTTCTGAAATATGGAGAGTCATTAATAACGAAGTCATTAAACATCTCTTAATGAAATATTCACATACCATTAACACATCGAGAAAGATTAAACATACAAATGGCATATGAATAGAAAATGCATACTGGTTAGTTATAGAAGATCGCAAATACATGAGACATAATATTCATAATGCTAGCACACATAAGTCCTCATCCGATCCAATAGTGGAAACAAAACATTCATTTGTATTCATTCTCATAAATATGCATCCAATGTGATACAATTATCTCTTCTCCTTTTGAAGTCCCGAAAAAAGTCCTTACAATGTCCCCGGAGGGAGTATTTATAGAACAAAATTGACCCTTTGGTGGCCCTGACCCTTGAGCTTCCCGACCATTAGCATGGTCTGCGACCTAGGTGGTATTTGTGACTTGCGACTTGGTCCTGAGTGCGACCTGCGACCTATTCTTTGTTGCGACTTGCAACCTGATCCCTGTTGCGACTTGTGACTGATACCATTTCCTTTGTCAAGGGAACAATTGTGTGATGGATAGGCCGGATACATCTATCTGTTGTTCTTCCTTGAGGTACTTATGCTAGGCCTAATAGTTTGCAGGCATTGGAGTGACCTAGGGGGTATCTTCTCCTAACCTTTGAAAACACTCAAGAGCGTCTGGGACCAAAGTGCACCTCTTTACTGAGATTTTATTGGATAAGGAGGCCAGTTTGGTGTAGATCCGAACTGGTGTAATTTTGAACTAAAAAATGTTTTCTTGTGAGTCCGGGAAGTCTTAGGAATCATCTACTTGCCTAATGGGTTGCAGGAATGCTTGAATGTCTTGGGTCACCTCTTCCCTTATTTTCTAGATATCCAATGCTCCCAAGGAAGGGATATGATTTACCTCCACCATCGAATCGATTCCACTGATCAGGTGTGCATAAGAGGACATCACCTTTTCCACATCCTTTACCAGCTTATCATTTGATTTTATCTTCATTCATATCTGGACTTTGTCGTTCTACGTACAGGTCCAATATTTCCTTGTCAAGGTGTCAGGAGCCTGCAGATATCTTTCTGACAATTCCAACATGATATCCAGAGCGATAGAGGCTTCCTTTATTTGTATTGTTTTCCTTTTAGTACCTGCTTTTTCTCTTAGCAGTGGTGTGACTGTCTGCTTTATCATGAACATTTCCTCATATACTTTCTTCATGGTAGCCTCAAAGCTAACCAATTCCCTTTTAATAGTCATTGGTAATTCGTTGGACTCAGCGGTTGCGAAATGAAGCATTTGGATTTATGCTTTCTTCTCTTTTCCAGACTAAGTTGCATTCTTCTTAGAAGCCCGGAGTCTATTTTGTGGAGACAAAATATCTCTGCTCATTCTACTAACATTTTCCTCTATGGTCGTTGTGAAGGAAGTCCCTGCTGACGCTATCATGATTTTGACTAGTTCTGGTATCTAGGACTATATCCTTCTTTGTGTTAACAGCGAAGGGCTCAGCCAAATTCTGTGCAAGGAATTTTCTTTTCTCATGTTTGATCTTGTGCATGAACTAGTCGTATGTCAGCCTGGTCAGGTCTAAAATCTCATCTTCTCGTTCCTCTGATATTCCATGTTCTGAGAGAAGGAAGTGCACACTCGTCATGGGAGTTGTTTGGGGTACCTCAATATGAGGAAGCTCTGTTTGCTCCCCAATCTTCGAGGGTGGTGTCTTGCTTCCCTCTGCTTCCTTCAAAGAGCCTTCCTACAACTTATGGTTTTCTTCCACCTTCCTCTTATTTATCCTGTTATTCCTTTAATCTAAACTTAACCTCTTTCTTCTTCTATTATTCTTCTTCCTTATTCTTACGTTCCTCTTCCTCTTTCTTCTCGCGAGCTTCTTCTGCCTAATTTTTGTTTCATTCCTCTTTATATTATTTTTTCTATTGATCTTCAGCTTACTTATTTTACTTATCTTCTTCCTGCTGTTGTGCCAGGGCATCTTGGGTTATTTTGAGTTCCTCCTCCCTTGCCTTCTTCTCAGCTTCTTGTTGTGCCTTGGCATATTTATATTTATTTTCTTGTTTCTCTTTAGAAAGACTATTACCTGTATCATTCGTTGGCTTCTTGGTTTTGGAAGATGAGACTCCTCCTATCGGCTCCTTTTGTTTGAGTATGTTGACTGTTTATTCCATATTTTGATCATCTTGAGCCCCTTGATCCTCACTTCGGTCAGATAATTCTTCTAGCGAGGCTTCCCTGTCTTTGTTGTACCAGTTCCTGACTTTCTCTTCAACAAGGCATTTCGTGTGTTGGTATTTCCAATTGAAATTGGCCCATTTTCAATGCGCGGGGATGATCCTTTCAGGGTCATACGATCTGTGGGCGAAGGTCACGAAATGAAAACCTTTGGTTTCCTCCACCTATTCTTCTACGTCTTTGAAATCCTTAATCGTGTAGGTGTCGATAGTTAGCGGGATAGTAGGCCATGGTTTCTTTTTTCCTTTGTTGAGGACCTTGGAGAATCCACTCGTTATTTGGTAACATACCTTTTGTAAGAGTAGTTTATCAGTGAAAAACTAGGGTAGTGTGTGAGGCACCTTAAATGATCCGTAGAGCTTGATAAATGTACTTTTTGCAATGGGAAACCAGTTGGCCACTTGGGTTATTGTTTCCATGGCTCATGTGGACATGCACGAGGCATCTTTGCTAAAAATATTTATGTAGATTTCAGGAATGAAATTCTGCGAGATCGATTCTATATATTTCTTGTATTTGGAAGCCTAAAACACACTTAAGTCTTTGTGGATTGGTCCACCATGCTTCACATCCCAGTTATGCGGCCATCCTTAAAACTGGCATCTTGTGCATACTGCATCCAAAAGCTAGGAATACCTCTATAATTTAGACGTGCATCCTTCTTCTAGTGCCTCTACCACTAATATGTTTGACCTAAGGGCCGCTACTATCAGGTTAGCCCAGTTGAACCGGGTGCCATACGAAGTGATAGCATACATGAGTGGAACCTAAGTCCCGTTGAAAGTAGTGGCATCTGATCAGCCCTACATCCTACACATCATTTCTACCACAAGTTTGTAGACTTTCCTAAGGTGCTTTGTTTTATATTCCTAATCCTTTTTCACCTTAAACTTCTCAGGGTCCTCCCACCACCCTTCAATATCTCTGGTATTGTTACTTCATGAGTGGCTACCTAATCGACATTGAAATATTTTTCTCTTGTGGTGAGTACATAGTATACTTCTGCCATCATTCCCCATCAGATTAGCAAAATTATTTCCTGAGTGATTGCAGATGACCCAGATCCTCGAGTCAACTTTCTGGAGGATCCATTCAATGACCTATGCACATGGGAATATGGGTGGATGAGCACTTGCATAGTGAAGCTTGGATCTCTTGACCTGAATATACACTTTCCGCTCTATCAGGTCTTCTAGGAACTCAAGCTTTGTGAACTCCTGATATAATTGGTACCAAGTCATTTTGTCTCCTTCCCCAAACACACAGGGGGTGTCCCCATAGATAGAGGGTGGGGAAGGAAGTGTGCCTTCTTCTCATATCTCTGTCTCGGGACTCTTGTTTCTTTTTCGAACTATTTGAGGCCCCATATCGCTTGACGCCAAATAGATGGAGACACACTCAAGCTCAGCTTCAATATCCCCCAGAAAAGTGTGATCCAGTTGACTTGTCAGAGGTGTTATTTTCTCCGTCGCGTAGGACGAATGCATCCTACTTGACCCTTTTATTTAAAAAGGGTTGACACATGTGATCCTTTAGTGCAGGTCGTTGAGTTGCAAATCAGGGTTGATTGAGGGGAGATGTGACCTTGCAACCCTGCAACTCCGCGACCTGGAGGTCGCTACATCGCCAGGTCTCACAGCTGAAAATGTGAAGTTTTAAGCCAAGATGTGACCTTGCAACCTTGTGACCCCGTGACCTGGAGGTCGCTAGGTTGCTAGGTCGCACAGTCGCGAATCTGAAGTTTTAGGCTAGGATATGAACTTGCAACCTTTCGACCCCATGGTCACACCAAAACCCAAATTCATTAGACCTGCATCCTATCTGACTTATATTTGGAATCGATTGTGGTTAGTATATTCATGTATATGTAATTAAAAATGTGGCCCAAAATCATTTATTTACACATTGTTTATTTTATACAAATAATTATCTAATTATTTTTAATTTGAATGTGTTATATTGCAGTACCAATTTATGGACACTTACTTTGCATGGGAGAACTAACATAGGAGTTACAGTGGTACTTAGAGTGGATAGTTTGTATATTTTGATTCTCATTTGGTAGGAAACATTCAAATTTGATAAAAAAATTGTATATTTTCATACATTGACCATTTATGGATGTATGTGGATGTTCTTTTAGTTTATGGATGCTTATTATTTCATTTTATAGATGTTCATGTGATATTTGTAATTTTTATATGAATCCATATGGATAGTTTATTAGACATGTATTCAATATTCAATTTATGGATTGGTATTAATCTTGCTTATGGATGCTCATTATTTTTTGAAGTTTATGGATATGCTAAAATTATTTCGCTAATTTAAAAAAAAAAAAACTAAATACTATAAATTTTATTAGTAAAATATAACACTTTGGATTTATAGTCCCTTAGACTAAGAAAATAAGTACAACCTTAAGTTATGAGGCAAGTAACTTTCATACTTAAAACAAACTAAAATATATCATTTACCAATTTAATATTGAACATGGAAATAATTGAAATCATGCTTGATATTAGCTTGTAGAAAGAGACTTTTAGTGAAATCAAAATGTATTTTATTAAAATTCAATTTTAAAAATATATTATTTGAACTATAAACTCTTCCACACACACACACACACACACATATATATATATATATATATATATATGAGAATTTTTGTTGACCCACCCATATACCATTGCATGAACAATTTTTTTTATTATTTCAATAAATTTCTTATCTTAAGATTCAATTAAAAAACAAAAATAGGATTGAAATAAGTTTTATTCAACATTACTTATTTTGAGATTATCTACAAGCGCTTAGTCATAACATGATACAATTAAATTGCATTTAAATTTAATAAATAGGTCAAAAAAACATTATATGACAATATTTCTATAATTTCATATAATTTTATAAACTTTCCTAAATTTACAAGTAGTTATCCAAGTATTTTAATCAATTCCTTATGATTGAAATAATTTTTATTCAAGTTTTTAAACTCAAATATTATTGAAGTAAGTTATATTAAATTTTAAAAGACATTGATTTTTAGAAGTTACAAATACAAGTTTTATTCGATTTTGTTTCATTTGAGGTTATCTACAAAATATTAGACATAATGCATGTTTTCAATAATTGTTTTGTGCTTACACTAAAATCAATGCACGATGTTAAACTAATTACCTTGACATTAGTGTACACCATATTACTATTTAAATCAAATCAGAAATCAACATCTTCACTGAAATCAATGCACCTATTGCAAGTAATCAAATACGGCCAGAAATAAAAATCAATGCATATAATGAAAATAATCAAATAGGATTATTTTTTAATGTCTTGAACACACTTTTCTAATGTATCTTTCTCTCCAGCTTTCTCGCTCTATATTTATTTCTTCTTGCCTCCTTCTCTGTTGCCCTCCAACTCCATATCTCTCCCTTTCCCCCTCCATCTCACGTCCTCTCTCTCTTCCTTTCTGTCCGAACTCCTTCTGTCTCTCCCCCTTGTCACTCACTTACTTACTCTCTCCCTCACTCTCTAGATTCATCGTGCAAGTATTTTCACTATCTCTCTCCCTTTATCATTCTCTCTCCCTCTTCTCTTCATCTCTCCTTTTTATTTCATCCCAGCCCCAAAAATATACAATATCTCTCCATCTCTCCCTTGTCACTACCTCCTCTCTCCACTTGTCACTCTCTATATGTCATGAACTTCTTCCTTCCTTAAAATTTCCTCCGACTCCATTTCCTGAGCTCCCTCTCTTCCTTGGAGAATATATCCTCCTCTCTCTTTCTCCATATTTTTTTCTCCCTTTCTCTCTCTTACCATTCTCTCCCACTCTCTCTCCTCTATATTTCAACAAAAAATCGAATACTTTGACAGTTAAAATATCGTATTAAAAAAAATAATTTATTTTGATGTTTGACAAAAAATTAAATTTTTTATATAATAAATATTTCAAATGTGTGTTGTCCATTCACAAAATAATTTTTTGTTATGGAAATATTATCTAAAATCTTCCAAAATATTAATGTTCCATATACATGTATGAGACATACTTAAAACACTTCATGTTTTTCAATTGAGATAGATTACATTTTATTTCTTTAAGTATATCTAGGCTATGATTACTTTAAAATTTTAAATTATTATATATTTTATTATGTTGGATTTATAGAATAATTACCTTACATAAAAGTAACATATTGAGTAAGCTTTAATAAAAATTTTGCATTTTTTTTGTGTTAATGACTCTTTCACAAACACATAACAACCACATTTATTAATATGATTGTGCTAGTATATATTATAATATAAAAATATATATATTATATTAATCCAAAATCAATAAATTTAATATTAAAATTAAAATATATTAATATTAATTTTTTTTTATTAATATCATATTTCATAATTTAATAATAATAATAATAATAATAATAAAATATTTGTAATAGTAATAGCAAATTTAATAATTTTTCTACCTAATAATAAAAATTATAATGAAATTTGAAATTTTAAAATACGGTAAAAACATAAATTCTACATCTTTATTGCTTAAATATTTTTTATATAAAGGATCGATATTTTATATAAAAAATACTTGAAAACCATCGATGAAGTTATTTAAAGTGTTTTGAAAGGATGTATGTAAATGGATCAATCGAGTGTTTTCAAAACCCTCGATCAAGTTATTTAAATTTGAAAGCCCCGGTTAGCCATGCAAATCGATCAATCGGGTGTTTTTAAAACCCTCGATCAAGCAATTTATATTTGAAATTGAAATTCTCGATCAGTGTTTTCAAAACCATCGATCAAGTTATTTGAATTTGGAATCCCCTGTTAGCCATGTAATTTGATCAATCGAGAGTTTTGAAAACCCTCTATCAAGTTATTTAAATTTGAAATTTACATTCTCCATTCGCTCAATTAATCCCAGTCTTAAAATTCATTATTTCAACACTTTTTTACAAAAAAATTTGCATCACCATTTTGTGAGCTAGTGGATTAAGGGAAAAAAATGTGTCATGTTGGATTTATGAAGTAATTTTTTATCTAATATAATATAAGTTAGATATTTTCGATTTATATGATATTTTTCATCTATTTTGCTTGAATTTTTTTTGAATATTTTTTTTAGAAAGTTGAATAAAATATCAATATCATATCTCAAAAAACAGCACTATCTTTGTTTACTAGTCATCTTTAAAAAGGTATATTTGGTTTTTCAATTTATTCAAATAATTGAGAAAAAATTTAGCATAACTCATGTGCCAAATGCACTTGAAATGTTAGTTTGCTAGTCTGTTAAAAATATAATTTTGCATGAAAAACTTAGCTCTCTCGGTATAGTTCATGTTTATATATATATATATATATATATATATATATATATATATATATATACACACACATTTTAGACTAAGTTATGAGGTGTGAATGTAGCATACCTTTTAAGATGTATGAAAATTTGTAAGGACAGGTATTTCATTTAATGAAAAATTGACATATTAGAGAAAACTATTTTTTTTTTTTTTCAATTCAAAAAAAAAATGAAAAAATTGATATTTCATCACCACATTACTATCACATATTTTAATGTATATTGTGTATCAATATGTTGTAAAACCAATTTTGTCATGATCTCAGAAAAATCTTATTTGTTGGAAATATAATTAGACATGTAGTTTATTTTTTTCACTTAAAAATCAAGAATCCCAACATTTTTACATGACAAAGTTATGGATATTGGTTTCTTGAGTTAATCTTTGGATTAATGCAATAGAGTTATACCTTTTTTTAAGGAGTTTAATTTTATTTATACAAAGAATGAAATAATTAATAGATAATATTAATTTCATTGTAAGTTATTTTATATATAATCATGTAAATAGATTTTAGTTTTAGTAGTTTAGTAAATAATTTGTTTGTATAGGGAGCTAGGTTGAAGTTTTTTGAAACATGTTATAATTTCTTGTTTCTTGCATTTATGAAATAATTGTGTTTAATGTAATATTATTATTCAATACTTAGATGTTGTTAATCTTTATGCAAACTTTCAAGACAATAGAAAAAATGTCGATTTACTAGTTTTATATAGAGAAGGTGGGTTTCATTTTATTATTACATTAAACACAAATTCCATTAATTTCATTTTTTAAAAATGTTTTGTAATTATGTAAATAAATACAATTTCGAATAAAACTTAATTCTCATTAAATTGTGTCTGAAAATGAAAAACAATGATTTCAAATCTATCTCCCTTAAAAATGGATATATACATTTCTGCCACCCAAATTCTTTGAACCAAATTCACTTTTTCAAACAATAATAAATAACCGACAAAAAATTAAATGTCCAAACTTTCATTTTTGCATGCGTCAACATTGTGTCTCGTTTGACATAGCTTCAATTTAAAAATATTAGAAATCATGAGAGCAGAGATGCACAAGAATAAAACACAATAATTAATTTCTATATTACCTTTAATAAACATAGATACATCAAATATATATAGTTGGAGTGAGATCCAACTTATTCCACTCTTGAGGGAGAGGTTGAGAGAATCTCTCAACATCCTTCAACAAACCAAACCAAATCCTAATCTTTAGTATGCATCATAAATGAGGCATTATCTCAAACACCCCCCCTTAATGCCTACATTACAGAAAACTTACAATATTGAAATCACAATTACAAATTTGTCATTTGTCTAACCTGGAATTCATTAGAAACTCTACCCAGTTTGTAGTCTTCTAGACTCTGCTCTTTCTTTCTCTGCATCTTAGAGCCTACCTTCCAACTCATTTAAAGTACACCTGCTTCTGACCAGCAATGCTAAATTTGTAAGATTAAAAAATATTGACACCCCCGAAGAAGAGTCTCGACACTGAACTACCCTATTGAAATATTTCCATCTATGAAATAACCCCGAAGAACAAATTTCAACAGTCGTATAGGAAAAAAGTCTAGGTACAGAATATGATCAGCGATCAATCCTACAAAGTGACCTTTACACACTTACAAACTCACAAGGTAAAGGTAACCTGTAATTGTCGATCTTGGAGCATCGAAGTAGAACAAGAGTCTACAACATATAACAAATTCTCACAGTCAAATTAGCGATACTTTCTCTCGGCACTAAAGAACGTCAAAAACCACTATTTTAAATTGTGTAAATCTATTCAATAATTGGTTCTTTATTATGAAATTTTACAAACCAACAAGACAATACTCTCACCAATAAACCCACAAATCCACAATTCTACTTATGAATTTCAAACACCGATCTGTAGCTACCATTCACCTCCATAAACTTATCTGGCTTGAATGCCAAATCGTCCTCTCCCCACGCACCCCGATTTCTGCCAATCACCCGCACATTGACTATGGCCCTTGTTTTCATACGAATTGGGTATCCTGCATGAAGGAATCATATCTTTGGTAAAGCAGATTTGTGCAAGGAAATCAACAAAGGCCCCAAATGGTTTATGCGTACAGAATGGATAGATGGAAATGGTCAATAATGATGTGACATGACGAGGGGAAAAATTCCACAAAACTTAATGCTTGTTGTGCACCGTAAATTAGCAGGGATCTTCTCAGGGTGATCGAACTCTAGAATTTATATTGAGCAATGAAGGGAACGTGGCCCTGGAGCACCAAAAATACATGTCCTGCATCTGTGAAGCAATCGACAGAAACTCAATTATGTCCTTGGGATTCACACGCTCCTTCAAATCCTCCTCACGACAGGTTGAGCTCATGCAGCAAGCCACGGAGAATGATAACACAACAACAAGGCTCATACTGCCTCGCAAAATTTCTGCCCTAGAATGAATATGAATTTTTATATATCTTTTTTTAATCCCTCAGTGAATCTAGATTCTCCACGCACAACGGTTTCTTCAGATCTGTCGATTTTCAGACTTTAGATACAGGTTATTGCCGCTCAGTGTGTGCTCCACCGGCTAACTAGAATCTATGCACACAATCTTATGTTCTGGCTAACGCTGCTGCTAGCACTGTGTTTCTACTCTTATTGACATTGCCACTCAGAGTTTCAACTAATGTTGCTCCTGGTTTGTCTTTGACACCATTCACCACACCTGCGTGCTGTGGGCTGTTCACCTGAACCTTTGCATGCCCAGCCAATGCTGCTAATCACACACAAAAAATAAAATAAAAAACATGCAAAAAACATTCACCCAGAAAATAAATTAACTGAACTATCTACTCTCCTATAGCACTAGTTTGACAATTATTTCTCTCACATCTTCCTAGCCATCTCGTGAGGGATTTAAAGCAGTAGTGGCTTTGATACCATATTAGAAATCATGAGAGCAGAGATGCATAAGAATAACACACAATGATTAATTTCTATATTACCTTTAATAAACAAAGATACATCAAATATATATAGTTGGAGTGAGATCGAACTTATTTCACTCTTGAGAGAGAGGTTGAAAGAATCTCTCAACATCTTGCAACAAACCAAACCAATCCCTAATATTTAGTATGCATCATAAATGAGGCATTATCTCAAAAAAAAAAAAACTAAACTATAGATTTTATTTTTTCATTACCTTTTAGAAGAGTTACAACTGATATTTTTCTTTTCAATGAAATTTGCATTGAAGAAAAAATTGTACATTGATTTTTGTTTCGAATCTCTAATGATTATTTTTTTTTATTATTATTCCTTTTGTGCGGGTTACAATTGATATTTTTCTTTTCAATGAAACTTGTATGTAGAAAACATTGTAAATTGATTTGTGTTTAGAATTTTTAATATTAATTTTCTTATCTCTTCTAATATATAGAAGAGTATATAAATCGGTTATTTTTTATAAATAATTGAACAAAAGAACAATTTTTAATTAAGAAATACGTTGCAGTGTTAAAGCTTAAATTTAAAATAAATGTGTGTTGAATTTTCGTATATATATATTTTTTAGATTTTTCTTCATTATTATATATTTATTTATTCTTTTATATGAAATAATATATAATTTTTTTATATTTTTTTTAACTAAGCAAAAAAAATTAGAATGTTTAGAAATAAACTAATAATTTTAAATCATACTTTAGAAAATAAATGTATACTTTTTTTAATATTGTAGTTAGAGAATGTAATGCCACAATAAATTTATGAAAATGAGTGCTAAGAAGAATGAGGATGAAAAATAGTATCCTAATCATATTATTTTAGCTACTATGGCTCATAAACATTTTAATCCACCTTTACTTTAGATGAAAAATCATTATTGATATCCAATATTCCCAAATAGAATTATGGAGTAAGACAAACATTACATGCTCTATAGATATATATAATAAAGTTATATGGGATTGAGAAAAAAAAATGTTTACATTTATATTGAGTATTTTCATGTTATTTAATAATAAATACTATCATGTTTAGTTAGATGTACTAGATATTCATTTTTTTCTTTCTTATAAAGTATATATTTTTACTATGTATTATTAGTTGAGATTTATTTGTAGATTTCCTAACCTTATATATGAGACACATAATCTTTAGTTAACTTTTCTTTAAGTAAATATTTTTTTGTATTTATTTATATTTTTATGACTAATTTTGATAATATATATAATAATTTAATGTTTCTCTAAACAATTTTTATTTTAATACATAATTGTTTTAATAAACACATTTTTCAATATTTTCAGTTTCTATGATTCCTTAACTAATTTTATAACCCATATAATATCTGTATAAAATTTTTGTTGCTACCATTTTTTTTTTGTCATTTATTATTTATAAAATACATAATTTTCTTTGAAGGTTCTTTAGATAACTATGTAGCTCAAACAACCTCCATATAAAAGTGTTCTTGTTAATAAGAAAAAAAGTTACTATTATATAAAATGATTATATTTTTATCACAAATATCTTTAAAATTTGTTAATAACATAACATTATCCATGCAAATTGACAATAGTAAAGGGTGTCTTCTTATATGTATATATCCTTTACACTTTATAAATAAATTTTCTAACTAATTTATATATAAATAAAATAGATGATACATTCTTATTTCATCTCTATTTTACTCTTGATTTTGACTAGTCCTTCTAATTTTATTATTTATTGAAATGCTCTAATTTACAATCAACTTTTCATATAATTAGAAATTGTCTCTTCTCCACTCTACTTGAATTCCTACTTTCTCCATTATATTTCAAATTTACTAAACATAGTATAATTATTTTTAGAAAATTAAAGAAGCATTAACAAATATTGATTCTTCATATATTTTTCAAAATATCAATGACAAGTTATGAGATGGTCAATGGTTGAATGCTAAGGCCAAAATAAACCCAAGAAAATTTCCTCACAATTTTTTGTTAACTTCCATGCCAAAATTATTAACACTATGTAATTGTGCATTATAATAAAAAATTTCTAACTCAAATCTATAAGAATGTGACATGCCTTTAGTTGTATATGCACATAATATAATTGTGATTTGAAAAATTCCTACTAAATTGATTACTTTGTAATTGAATTACAAATATTTTTTTGGGGGGAAATCTAAATTGTCAATCTTTGTCATATAACTATGAATAGAGTTGTGCTTTATAAAACAATTCCATAGAATAATAATTTTATGTTATCGTATATTAATCTTATTCATATTATTTTAATATTGGTATAAATATTTAATAGTAAGCTTTCTATGTATCATGCTGCTAGCTACTATATGTAAATTTTCGAGAAACATAATCTTTAATTTCAATGGAAGAGACTACACTACTGTGCCATACTTGTTTTGTAATAATATCATTTCCATATCTTTTGACCATGATGGTGGTTATATAATTAGTTTAATTTTATTTACATAACAGATATGTGATCTTATTTTTTTTCTAGTCATTTATGTTAGCATTCTAAAAAGATAAATTTTCAATTTTTCAAACCTACATCAATATCTTTTATACTAAAAAAGAAAATATCCAATTAAATTCACATATCAACTATATAATTTTCTTCTTTAAAAGTTTTAATTAAATTTAAGTTTTAACATTATTTTAAAAGATATATATAAGATTTTAAAGTGTAACACTAATATTTTCTTCATAATCCAAACATTATATATTTTTATAATCACATCCTATATTTTATCATATCAATATAACCAAATTCTAAGGTAAATAATATTCCTATAAATTTATAAGCTATTATTACATAATAACATATTTTGTAAAGTAAACATGAATAATAACATCACTACAAGAAAAAGGTTCATTTATCCTCACATTAGCACCACTATAACAAATCCTCACTTTTCAAATAGTGGTCCAAAAGTGGTGATAATGTGGAGATACGCAAGTGGTGCTATGTTTTTTGGTGCAAAAGTGGAGTTAGTAAAAAATGTTAAATTTGTTGTTAAATGCATATGTGGCATTCCATGGTGTATGGTGCAAACCACCAAAAGCCAATCTGAGCTAGATTAAGATATTGTGATGCAAAACACCAAAACCAATTTTACCGAAATTAAAAATTTATCATAAAAATATCAAAATTATAATTATAATAATAAATTGTATATGGTGGAAAACACCATAAAATAAAAAAAAGGTGAAAAAAAAACATTTATTATTGTTATTATTATAAAATAGTATGTGGTGAAAAGCAACATAAAATATGAAACGGTGCTAAAAAAAACCTCCTTTATTTAGAAAGGTTATATATTCTGGGAAAGATCAGACCATGCATGTAGAAATACTGGACTGTCTTGGGAGGTAGGGTTATAGAAATATCATGCTGCTAACACCAATCACTTTTTTTTTTAAAGTAGGTTTATTTGTCTATAAATACAATTACTGTATGAAATATAGTTTCTCTAATTAAAATCTGGTAAAAATAAATTAACTTAATCTCATTGCAAATTCTAAAATATTCCCTTACCTATTCTAGAATATTTCCAAAAATACCATGAATTTAAACAAAAGTGAAACAATTAACTTCATTTGTACATTTTTAAAAGATCTCAATCTATACTAAACATAAACATTAACTACTCTAATCATACAATAAATATGCACTAAAACCTATAATGGTGGGTCAAAACATGACATAGTCCTTTCAGAAGGGTCTATAGAGTGAGCTCATTGGGTTCTTCAATAATTTTTGATTTTTTTTTCAAAAAGGCAGCCAGGTCAACACCATATATAATCTTATGATGTGCTATCATATTAACCTGAAAGATAACAGTTGAATATTAGATGCCTCCTTCAGTCTGATGCCAATACAAGCTTCACTGTGTGATGAATTACATATAATATTTTTTTGATAGATTTAACATTTTGTTATATATATATATATATATATTGTCAGTCGGATATAATACAATTGCATGATCAATTTTTGAAGTGAGAATTATAATACAATAAATATACTCGGTCACATTGAGATGCTCAAGATTTTCAGATAGCTATTTGACAATGAGGAAGTTGATTAAAAATCTCTATATGCCTTTTGAGCCTATTAAGAAAACACATTCTAACATTTGTAATTCATAAAAATTAGAGAGATTTATACCTACATTTGGTTGTGACGCCGTCACAACCATAATTGTTCCCTGACAAACATTAGAAAGTTTACTTTAAGAGTTAGCCTTGAACAAAGAGAAAACATGTGTGGCTCAACTTGAGAATGGAATCGACTGAACCCCTTTGAAGACAATAATGCAGCGTTTACTTACAAAACCAGGAGGCAGGATTGCATCAGAATGGTCCACACCAAACATTCCTAAATTAGACAGAGTAAAAGTTCCTCCAAAGAGGCGAGGCATATAAGAATTAAGCTTTTATAGTTGACCTTATGAAACTCAAGGCACATCTAATTCAATTTGTAGGACACAAAAAATAGTTATAATGATAGCCTTGTCTTGGGAATGGATAAAAGCTACCAAAAAATAGACAGGGAAATTATCTTTTGATCAGAAAATCAAAGGATATCTAGTACATGAATAAGTAGAACAGATTCATAGTCCATTTTCACAAACCTGTATTATATTTCTGAGGCTGAAGCTAGTTTTCAAGAGACTTATCTGCCAGTTCCTTCCATTTCCTAGAGAGAGTATATATATCAACCTAAATGCAAGATACAAACTCTGAAAATTTTTTACTTAAAAAATTTCAGTTGGCAAGTAATGTACAATACTGCTAAGGCTTCATAAATTGAACCATAAAAAAAAATGTAGAAAAAATTTGAATTTGATATAAGAGAGGCTGAGATCTAAATTCTATATAATCTGGATTCCAAACCTTGTCTGCATCCTGAGGCATAGGTGTAATTAGGCCTCCATCCATAGCCAGAACAACTGCAATGTTTATGTTGCTATTGTAGGTGAAATTCTTGCCATATTTTCATCTTGCATTAATTGCTAGGTATTTAGCTAAAGCAAGGGCAGTGACTTTTGCAAGCAATGCAGTCATTGTCACTCCTTTAGAATTGATCTACACATGAGAGTCCAACTTGGAAAAATAAGTAGTACCTCAAGGCATATGCATACAACAAAGGTCTTCTGCCTCGTCATGACTTTCTAAATCAAGTTAAATTTTCATACTGCTGGAAACAAACTTTTCATGGACGCTCAAAATAAAAGTTACATCTAATATGCCCATAATTGGCACATGTGGATAGCATCAAATTCAACAGTGAGTAATACTACATACTTTGAAAACAAACTCTCACGAAAAGACGCATGGGGCCTCATCCTGCTATAAATTATAAGACAAGCCATAATGGGAATCTAAATTCTGGATTATGTTGACGAGGTATAAGCTATAGGGAAGATGCACAAACCAAAAATGTGGAGGAAAAAAATGTAACTAAAGTATAGAAATGTTGAGAACAACTACATAAAGGAAAAAAATGCCAATTAAATAACAAGAAATCACACCCAAAATTTAATCATGTAAATTACACCATGTTGAAGCTCAAGATATCATATGGATAGATCGATGGAGAAGAAAATTGCACTCCTCAACATATCATAGTTACAGAATGTGACAGTGAAAACATGGGGGAGGAATAAATCAAATATTCAATGCTAGAAAATACACCATAATCAAGTTAAGAAATGAGGAAAATAATGGAGAAATTGTTTTCATTTCATGGTCCATCTCATATAAGGTTGTACTAATATTAATTACTTTTCTGTAATAGTATATGGTCCAGCATATGATGAGGTCAACAGTACCCATGTTACAACATCTCCCTCATATAGGGCTGTAGAAGCACCTCTTAGCACAACCATCATTTAGAAGTTCCATTTCTTGGGTGACTTGCTCATATTACCAGAGCTATATGATGACTGTTTCATTGAGAGGTGATTTGTTTACTGTGTTGGCAGATTTTCAACAATATTTTCAAATGTGACTTTAGTCATTGATATGTCCAATACCAATGAACTACGTATTTGGACTCCAATCATACTTTATGGAGCCCAGGAGAACGATATTAGGAGCCATGAAAGTGTCATTCAAAGAGTGATTGGTTGTAAACCTTCCACTTGCCATTGCCCCTTCATCGAGCTATTGTGATGCATCATGATCAAATTCATCTTGCCACATATTCCAACAGAAATAGAGTAGGAGCATCATAGGTCAGTTTTGTAATCCTATAACCATATGACACATGCACATTCTCATATCAACATTTAATGAACAATGAAGTTGTGGTACCTTGGCATAATGTAGAGTCTAGACTCTAGACCATGTTAGCTATTGGTTTCTTTAGAAGCATTTTCACCTAGCTAGGGGAGTGCTTCATGTGATGTGGAGGGTTAATGTTCCCCTAGCCCCTTTGTTCTATAGTGATTGACTTAGTTTTAGAGATCTTAGTCGGTCTATATGCTAGGGAGGCTTACTTTGATGTGTTAGTTGGCACACATGGCAGTTTGACACCTTCTACATGGGTGCACTTGTTTAGGGGATGGGTGCTTAGACAAGTGGATTAAAAACCTTGCAGGAAATTATGCACTTAGAGGTTGGGCATAGAGCCCTAGAGGCATAGGAGCTACCTTGCATATATGGTAAGGAGGAAAAATTAACTTGAGGAGCCATTGTTGGTGAATGTACCATCTTGCTTAGAGGACCCCTTGACATCTGGACACCTAGATTTGGAGAGTGCACCACCTTTGGGATTGTAGAAACCATAAATGAAATTAATCATAAGAAGAAGTTAATGGAAAAAAGTCTAGAAAATATTAAATCAACAATAATTGGGAAATAATTAGGGAAATTGAGAATTGAACAATCTTGACACACCTGTACTGTCACACAAAATAATCAAGATAATTTAAAATTAATTGTTTCATTAATTTCATCAAGATTAGATGAATATATTCATCTATTGTAGAAACCCTATTGTGTCCTGTGGCATTCATGCTTAAATCGGCTCTCCACTGGAGGCATTGTTGTTGACTTAGCAATAGGGTTGCTTGTGGACTTGGTCCATGTTTTATTGTTAGCCCCTCTCACCACTGTATATATAAAGGGATCATATTGTCTTTTTTATCACTTGTATTGCGTCTTAGAGATGTGATGGTGTGATGTTGTCTATTGGAGGATCTCAGAAGAACAATTATTTACTCATGTAATAGGGAGTTCTTGTGAGAGACATGCGTTGGAGATCCTGGGCTTGTGTAATGTAAGTGAAGAGTAAATCTTGTAAGATGGAAGTGCAGAACTAACGGTTGGATAATTCATGTGATACTACCTTGTTGTTGAGGTTATGGAAAGGTCAGTATAGCTTGGTGGAATTCCTTGGTAAGCATCTAGTTTGCAGAGAGTGTGATTACTCTGGCTAGTGCTTGGGAAGCTTTGGAGAAGTTCTTGCTTGAGATAAAGCAGGAATACATGGAGCATAATCTTTGGCAACGCTAATGTATTGTACACTGTCTTCATATTTTGATAAAAAGGACTTGTGCCACTACTGTCCTAAATTTTATTATTATGATATGATTTTCAGACCTTGGTTTCACATGTTTTGAGCATGTTCAAACAAAGGAAAAAAGTTGAAACATTCCAATGTTAAGAGTCAAATCTGAAATCAGATGTCAAAGTATGATAATACAATGATACATAATAAGATCACATATGACATAATATTACAAATGTGAAAAATGAGCCTCAAGTGATTAAAAATAGAATTTACAAACACATAAAGTGAGTCAAACTGGTCAAACTGATGGGTAAAATGGGTAAGATTGACAGGTCAGCGAATATTTGCCAGGAAAATTGAGGCAAACTGGTTTGACTCAGATTGTACTATTCAACATTTGGTACAATTCGTTTCAAGCTAAACCTGCCCAGTTTGGGTGGCAGATCGGATAGAACTGGCAGGCCTCGTCCGGTAAAACTATGGACGTGATATGAAGATCTCCCTCACCTAGGGCTAGGGCACCTTGGTTGTAACTTGTAAGAGCACCATGCTTTTCTTGGTGAAAATATTTTGTTTTTTACTCAACAACATATAAGAATCTGAATAGTTTTTAACTATTATAATGAAACAAATGCATTCTTTTCAAACACATTTCACTCAATCACATAATCATAGACTTCAACAAAAAGAAAATACAAGTAGAAGATAACCAAATTCATGACGTTCTAAAAACTGAAAAACCAAATTCATGAAGTTCTAAAAACTAAAAAGTTCTCTACAACATAGATCGATATCTCAAGTCCTCCTCAAAATGGTGATATCACTACACATCAATTTTTTATCCTTGGGCCTTGAACCCTAAAATATCATTTAATGCTAAATACTTCCTCCATTAAAGACAAAATCATCATCCTCCGAAGCTATCTTTGAAAATTTGGGTCCCATATGTTGAAATTTCTTCTAAGACAAGACTATTTATGTTTCACCTATCATTGATCAAGGTAAACATCATTTCAAAACCTAGAGAGCAGCTACCTATATACCTAAACTGTACTCTGGATGCAGAAAGATAAAATTCATTTTTGAGTACCACTATATTATAATATTAAGGTAGAATTTACCATATGTAACTTTATTAAGGAGCACATCTAGTTCTCCATATATCATATTTAGATTTGAGGGTCTAATGTTCTTAAAAATGTGGTGCGGGGATTTCAGGGAAAATGACTACTTTATATTTGGAAACCATCACTGAAGTTCAGTAATAGAAGCATGTTTCTAGTTGCATATAAAGCTAACCATACTAAAACCACCCTATAGATAACATGATTCATGAACAAAGAAGAAATTATGCTATGTTTTTGGAGGTTCTTGGAAAATAGATATTTCACTAATTTTTGTCATTTTTTGTTCATGTTTTCCTCCTTTTTCTGATATTGAAGAAAATGGCATTTGTAGGCATGATTTCTAGTTTTCCCAATTCTACTTGTGAGCTTTCGAAATCGCTCTGGGCCAAAAAAACTTATTCTACTGTTGAATATTCATACCAATGGTTTGTGTTCTTTAATCATACGCATGAAAACCTTATTCTACCATTGAATATCCATATCAATGGTCTGTGTTCTTAAAGCATACCCTCTTGTGACCTTTGAACTTCAATGTAATTGTAAAGATACATCGTTAAAACCTTACCCGTTTGAATTATGGGCTATAAAACAGGAATTTCTATACATATGTAGATGAACCCTTCAGTTTGCAGGTAGAGGTGTCCTAAATTTCGCAAATATCCATTTCATTTGGCTGTCTTTAATGTGTTTAAGGAATGCTCATGCTTTCATAGAAAATTTTTGATGAACTGATAAATTGAATATGAAAGGTAAATTGAACTTTGATAGATAAGCCCCTAAAGGATTAATATGGTTTATATTTTTGCTATCCCAAGAGTATTACATGGGCATGTAATTTGAACCAAGTCTGCCTTAAAACAAGTTCTATAAGCTTAGATCTGCAACTTCTGGAATTTAGCAATTACTATCATAAACAAATTTGGAAAAAAATTGGTTGTTATTACGACCATCATCACATATTGATTGGACTTGGGGCTGATCCAATTGATAAGAGGACACTTTTCTAAATGCATTATCTTCATCCTCTATCTGAATATGTTGGTGGTTCTTCATTTGGGTTTTTTTCTAAGTTATGAATACCTCCAGATTAGAAGCATCAAGCTCTTTGGTAGGTGATGTTTAGGAAGCTCTGTGCTTGTTCCAGCAGGCATGACTACAGAACAAATGAATGCACAAAGTTTCCTTCTAAATTCTATAAGAACTGAATTGAGTACTGTGCAGTGACCACATTTTCCTTCTAAATTCTACAAGAATTGAATTGAGTCTTGTGCAGTAACCACATCATGGAGAATGGCAGTGCATGTACATTTCTTTGATACTTCATTATGTTCTTAACTTAAATTATTAGATATTTTATAAGAGAATATTTACATGTTTTTTTTAAGCTATGGGCCTCAAGAAAAAGCATAAGCAGTGCAAATAACTCGTCACTATGGTCTAACACTTTATGCAGTGCTAATCTTCGTTGTGCCATTACCTAGACCGTAAAGCAATACTAACCCTCAAGTCATTTTTTCCCACAGTTGAACCGATTTTTGCATACAGTCTACATTGTATTTGAAAACAAAAGAATTCTAGAGCAGATGTCGTATGGAGCTAAAATATGAAAAAATTCATAAAAATGCATTCATTAAGTGCACAATGCACGAATTTCATGTCAATGGCTAGTTGATCATATCAATCACCAGCAAAAATGAAGGATAGTTTTAGTGCTTGAGAAGATTGTAGTAACAACACTGTCAATGGGCACCACTCAAAAGATATTGATGAATCGCATACATGTTTTTCCTAATAAAATCAATGATAACCTACAATTTTCTTGCAATACATTTCTTGTAATACATCTTGAAAATATAGGTTTTACTGTATAATTAGGACTAATTTCATTAAAAAATCAACACTTGGCTTTCGTGACTAAGTTTAGTGGCTTCATAACTTGTCAAATTCATGCCTTCGAGTGATAATAATACCAATCAATCAACACCCCATTGCCCCCAAAGCTAAGAAATGAAAAATGTAGGATTATAACTAAATTTTGGCTAAAAAAACAACACTGAAAAACAAAAGCCTGAGAGAGACGAGTATAGAGGATATGGACTTCTCAAGAAAATTTTCAACAGAAAAAAATGGAGAAACGAACCCCAATCAAGTATGTCAGTGCTACCAATAAGCTAGCAGGAAGTTGATGGGTGGTTTCCATTTAGAAAAAGGTAGGGCGACTACCTTGTCCTCCAACCTGCAACAACATATTTTTCTATACTCTCTGATTTACCTTGTCTTCCCTTACTTCTTTAAAAACATGAAGCAAATTGACAATTTAAGAAATGAATATGCATCAACTAGGGTTGCTTATTCCACGAATATTATATAGAGGAATGTTTGAATTATATGCCCTTGGCATGATCTTATCTTATTCGTATTTCCATTAAAGCACTCAGGCTCACCCTTTCCTCTTCTTCCAGGCATTTATCAAGTAAAGGGAGTTGTAAGGAATCCATGAGGATTGATCCTGGGACCTCCCTTAGATTAGTTTAAAGAGTTACAAATTCACCATTGTTAAAAACAAAAAAAAATCAAAGGGAGCGTAAGATTTCTTGGCTTTTTGATGCCAAGAAGAATATGAGATAAAATTTTAAAAAGTAATTCTATTTTTTATTTATTTTTTATTTATCATGATTATATCAATAAATGAGTTTGAACTATCAAGTGTCATAGAAATCAATTTTTTTGCACTCTAAAAAAAACTTGGGGAAAAGGTGCAAATAACCCATGCAGAACAATATCAGTTTAAAAATCACCAATGTAAAATAGTGATTTCAATGATCTCCTCCAAAGAATCTAAAGAATGAACCTGAAAATAAAACTAAAGTATTATAAATCAATTATCACCTGAATAGAGTAGCAAGTCTAATGATCACCTAGACAGAGTAACCAAAAATTCCTTCAAAGATTCATCAAATTCCTGAAATCAAGCAGGAACCTATTAGTTCAATGCTCCAACAAGATTTCTCATGGGTGCATAAAGGTTGTTGTCAAACAAGAGGATAAAATAAAATAACTAAATAAATCATGAAAGATTCTTGTGTGTGCTATGTAATGAGTTTGAAGAGAATCACATGCTTTACAGTCTTATGTACAAATGTCAGATTGAAATGCTCAATTAGACAAGAGGATGATAATTTCCCTGGTTTTACTATCAGGGAGGAAGATGGAAGAAAATAGAGCGTGAATTAGGGCTCTATGCACTATTATCAAATGAAGATGAGGAGGATTAAATTCTTTACTACCTTATGTACAAATTCCATATTAAAAAGCTCAATTAGAAAAGAGGATGATATTTTATCTGTTTTATTGTGAAGGCGAAGATGGAAGAAAATATTCTGGGTTTCTGTGTGTTACCTAATGAAGTTGAAGAGAATCACATGCTTTACTACCTTGTCTATGAATGTTTGACTAAAACTATGAATTAGATAAGAAGATGATTTTTATAACCTATACTTTCAAGCACTAAATGGAAGGAAATAGAGGGTAGGCTGCAACAAATTGGAGATACCACTTCTTTATTGTTACGTTCAAATTGTTATAATTATCATCATATGTTGGAAATTATATGCTATGGCAAACCAACCCAGATAACATAGAATATAAATGAAGAACTTTAAAATTGTCTTATCAAAAATTGATCTAGAACTAGTGCAGATTCCATTTCTAGCCTATATACTTCAGCAACATCTAGCTGCATTTCAAATCTTAATATTGATATGCAAGAACTACCTCTACATTCCATGTGCATTTTCAAATCTAGTTTTAGATGGATTTAGAGAAAATGTAATGTTAAGGTTATGTACCTAGAGTGTCAATTTATGGAATAACATGGAAGCCATGGTTTCGACCAAATTTGATGACTCCCTTGACATCCTTGTTAGAATACCACATTTCTAGTGAGTAAGATCCATTGATAGCAAGTGCAGGCTCTGAATTTAATTCAAGGGAGAAGGATTGTGAATTGGTTGTGTGCCAGTGGAAGACATTAAGCTTGTTATAGCTCATTGGCCCTTATGGTCTGCAAAATTTCCCTAAGGGCAACCTGATTTTAGGAAATTGCATCATTCCTTATTTCATACGGAATATTATGCAAGGCGAAACATGATTTGTTCATACATGAGAGTTAGAGAGAAGAACAGGGGAATCCAACAAGGTAGTAGGGTTGAGACCAGAGGGATGGTCAAATAAGGATATATTACCCTAGCAGGTGAAGAAACATATTACAAGCACTTTAACCAAGCTGTATTCAATCTGGGTGCATTGAATCCCCCTCGGGCAGCCAATCTCTCTACAAAACTACCGCCACCAGTCCTCGTAGGCGGTTTATGGACCTGCCCAAAACTGCCCGTTGGCACCGATCCAACCACAAAAATGGCTGAAATACTAAAGGGATCATTATCCTTATCGCTCCTGCTGCTTCTGCTCCTGCCATTAAATCTTTTTTGCTCTTGCTGCTGCTGTTTCTGCCATTAAAGCTCACGGGTGATAAGGGCTTCAGGTTTCGTTCTTGGCCCTGAGGGGTTTTGATTTTCCATCCTGAAAGAAGGACCGGGAAATGAAGTCGTCCACCATCATATGCGAAAACCCCATCTGTTATTTCCTTCGTTCCTGGACACAGATTTCGTAGGAGTTTCACATACTAATTAGCCTTTTGAGAATCAGAACCCACAAAGGATTTCGATCACATGTATATATAGAGGATGTTCTTTGAGGAGGGTTGCTGTCAGTTGAAGGGGATTTTTGGGTGAAAATTGGGTATATACAAATTGGATCCAGTCATATGGGTGTGAATTCACAGTTGTAGGGGCCTATTGAATATGAGTGACCAAGTATGACTTGGTCAATAGTTTTGTGTTTTGTATTATTGTAGTGATTAATTTGGACTAAGTCAATATGTATCAAGAAATATATTTGAAGTTAATATTTTAAAAAACTAATATAAAGATGAATCATGAGAATGGTTTTGTCTTATTAACCTCATATGGTTAGTAAAAGGTTAATAATTAAAATAACTTATGCCTTTGAATTACATAGATTTTCTTTCCATTTAAAAAGATGGTAAGAATTTGATAGAAAATTTAGATATAAGTAGAGTCTAGTGAAAAATTATTGTTTAAAGGTTTTCTTTAGTTCAAAATCAACTTAAATAGTAAAAAAAATAAGTGAAGTTGTAGATCAATAAGAATTTTAGCTTTTTTTATCATCATATATGAACAATTAGAAAGAATTTTTCTATAAGATTATATAGTTATTTAAAATTTATCTAGTGTCACAAAATAAGTTAATATTTTGGTAATACTTCCATAGAAATTTTAGGCATGGGTGGAGTTCTACTATGATCCAAAGCTCATTCATAGTGGAACAATGCTTTTAAATTTTTTTCTGAGTTCTAGGTCAATCCTTATTGTCAAAATTTCATTCTGGTTTTGGATGAATGAGAACTATCTTGACTATCTGTGTCGTCAAATTTTTCCCACTATAGGGAAGTTTACTAATGTATTAAATGGCTCTATGATATCACCCCTAGCCTCCATATTAAAAAAGTTAACATGGGTGTTTAATAAACATGTAGTTATGATTGAGATCTTTGTTATGGACCTAAGTGTTTAGTTAATCAGAAATTGTGCATGGCATGGCATGTTGATACATACTCCAACGCAATTGCATTAGTTTTGTGTAACCATACAATAATTTTTGCACTAGCGACCAAGTTCCAACACCTACAACAACAATAGTTAATCCTACACCAATGTCGAGTTCCATACATGGTCATCTCATCTGTGGTTTAATAAACACATGGTACTACAATGATCACCAATCAAGTATGACTAGCGGAATTGCAGGTCCATGCCAATGTGAATGCTCAACATGGACT
The DNA here is from genome assembly GCA_034641835.2 of Pinus albicaulis. NCBI lineage: Eukaryota > Viridiplantae > Streptophyta > Pinopsida > Pinales > Pinaceae > Pinus > Pinus albicaulis. The sequence goes on from CM076582.1 coordinate 355,097,262, forward strand.
AAGATAGTTCCTGTGAAAGTGGTGATCAAGTTTGTACATTGTGCTTAAGATAAGGTTCTTATAGTCATTAAGTGACATTTGTAGTTACAAGGATAAGGTTTTCGTGTTATAATGCAAGGATTATAAGGACTAAGGGCTCTGAAGGTTAAGCATTATTGGAAATATGGATTATAAGGTTAGGAGTTTTAATGCAAGGATTATAATGACTAAGGTTGTAACTATTAGGGATTATTTAAAATATGGGTTATAAGGTTATATTAGGGGTTTTAGGGTTTAAAAATTGATAGGGATTCAAGGAATTAATGTTTAGGGTTTATGATGGTGAAATGTTAAGAGATATAATGGTTATAGTATTATGGTTATGGTTTATATGTGTTAAGGAATATAGTGGTGAGGTGTGAATGATTATATGTATTAGATGTTAAAGAGGTAAATTCTTTTAGAGGATAAGGGTTGTAATATTTAAGTATTAAGTGTGGTAGGGGTTATAAGGATTGGGTCTTATATGTTTTAAAGGAATTAGGGCTTAGGATTAAATTTCATATGAATTAATGATAATATAGGTTATATGTTAGAGGGATTAAGGACTATAGGGTTGTTGACAGAGAAAAAATTCCACCTTGCAAACAAGGGGAATGAACCTGATCGTAGGTCCCACCTAGACCTACTCTCATTTGGAATGGCTAATTCCAATGGGTTTTAAGGAATGTTATAAGCATTATGGGAATAATGAGTTATTGGTTTAGGGATTAGGGATTAGGGCTTAGGGGAATAGGGATTATAGGTTACAGGTTTAGGTTTTAGGGGTTACGAGAATAATAAGTTAGTGGTTAAGGGGTTAGGTATTGGGGGCTTAAGGGTTAGGGGATTTAGGCACATTTAGGGGTTAGGGGAATAATGATTTAGTGGTTAAGTGATTATGGATTGCGGTTAGAGGAATAATGAGTTAGTGGTTTAGGGATTAGGGATTGTGGGTTAGGGTATTAGGGGCTTAGGGGTTAGAGGTTTAGGGTTTCGGGGTTAGGGTAATAATAAGTTAGTGGTTAAGGGGTTAGGTATTGGGGGCTTAGGGGTTAGGGATTTAGGGGCCTTTAGGGGTTAGGGGAATAATGAGTTAGTGGTTAAAGGATTAGGGATTGGGGTTAGAGGAATAATGAGTTAGAGGTTAAGGGTTTAGGGATTGGGGTTTAGGGGTTAGGGGATTTAGGTGCATTGAGGGGTTAGTGGAATAATGAGTTAGTGGTTAAGGGAATATAGATTTGGGGCTTAGGGGTTAGGTGATTTAGGCGCAGTTAGGTGTTAGGTGAATAATGAGTTAGTGGTTAAGGGATTAGGGATATGGGTTAGGGGAATAATGAGTTAGTGGTTAAAGGGTTAGGGATTTGGGTTTAGGGGTTAGGGGATTTAGGTGGATTTAGGGGTTAGGGGAATAATTTGTTAGTGGTTAAGGGAATAGGGATTGGGGGCTTAGGGGTTATGGGATTTAGGCAGAGTTAGGGGTTAGGTGAATAATGAGTTAGTGGTTAAGGGATTGGGGATTAGGGGTTAGGGGATTTAACAGTTAAGGATTTTAGGGGTTAGGGGTGAGGGGTTAAATTGAGAAAAATTGGGGAAATTTCCTACACTACGTCAAAACTGTCAGAACTAAAGCATTGGAAAATTGATCATATGTAGTAGTGTCCCATTAATAAAAATAGTTTATTTCTTTCTTAGAATAATAATTTAATTATTCATTCCAATAATAATTTTAGTCCCTCTTATCTACCCAATCTCCACTGTCTTAATCTGTACTGTACTAAGATAATTCAATCTTTGATTTATCATTTCGACCCCTCCCATTAATCCCTCTACCTCATGTCGCCATCCTCCTTCTCTTAATCCCCCTTCACCTATTAACCTTAATGATTATTTTCCTAACCCTACCCCTCCCTTCAATCATCTCTTCTGCAGTAAAATTTCATCACCCCCAACCCCCATCCCTACCCCAACGCCTTCCTTTACCTTAGTCTTGTTTCCCTCTTTCGCCCCTTAATTCCAAGGTGGTTAAACTTTCCTCTCTTCAGCTTGATACCCCCGCTTTAAGCCTCCTCGAGAAAGGCTTTAACTTTTCCCCAGTCCCTCGTTCCATTCCTTTCAAGGATATTATTTTCTCCATTGAATCGATCTCCTGCAACCTTCCCTCCCATTCAGCTGAAGAGCTTCGTTAAGAATGTGGACGCATTATTAGAAACTCTAAGCTCCCCAAGCCTAATCTTTCTAAAGATGAATTTTTTATTCTATATCAGCTTAAATCCAACCCAGATATCCTTATTCTAAAAGTTGATAATGACAATGCCTCTGTCCTATTAGAATAATCATATTACAATCATAAGATGATGGACCTTCTACCCTCTTCCTCTCACCAACCCCTTTCTAAAAGCCTGATCTAGTCCATTATTTCCAAGGTTTCCAAAGCCATTAAATCCTCTTCCCTTGGCCTTTCCATCAAAATTCTCCTCCTCCCCCTCAATCCCATCACCCCCAGGATTTATGGTCAGCCAAAAATTCATAAGCCTGGCATCCCCCTCCTCCCTATTGTTAGTGCTATAGGAGGCCCCATCCATGCCCTTTCCAAATTCCTTTCCAAAAATCTTCGATCCCATTTTGGCTACTTCTCATTCATTAAATATTTTACAGACTTTATCCATCAAATTAAAACCCTTAAGCTTGATAAGAATGGAATTATATTTGGAGTTGCTGATGCAACAACAAGCCTGCCACTTGTGAAGACCCCGTGTGATCGGAGCTAGGGCTCCTTCTAGTAGCCATGGAGGATCTATATCCACCCCATGATCCTCTTCCTCCTCTGCCCCAAGCTCCTCTGCCTCCTCCACCACATTTTTCTGATGAAGCCTTCAAATTGCTACTAGCTTTGCTTCCGAAGAAGAAGAAGACCGAAGCCGCCAAGTTTGTGAAAAAAATTGAAGACATTCCTGAGATTTCTCTTCCTCCTGAGGGGTCAGTCCTAGTGGCATTATCTATGGTATATCATGCCCTTGTGGGATATTTTACGGGTCTTTGGCCCTCTCCTAAAACAACTGAGATTTGGGCTAGGAAAAATTGGGTATCTTTGATTAAGAACAGTGTAACCTCCTACTTCTTGGGTAGGGGCTACATTCTATTTGAATTAATTTCAAAATAGGATAACTATTTGATCTTTAGGAATGGTCCCTACTTCATGGTCCCTCAGGGGTTGTATCTCAACAAGTGGACGTCGGACTTCAACCCAGCATTGGATGTCCTGATGGCTGTTCCAGTCTAGGTAAGGTTACCAAAATTTCCAATGCACTGCTGGAACTGGGATTTGTTGAAACACATAGGCAATTCTCTGGGAAAATTTATTGACCGAGAAAATAACAAGGATTAATATGATTGTGCCTGAATCTATGTCGAGGTCAACCTAGAGGTGGATCTGCCGAAGGAAATTAAAATCAATGTCGACAGTTGTTCCCATGTGCAAAAGCTTGACTATGAGAGGCTTCCCTTCAAATGTCGAAAATGTCATGAATACAAGCACTTTAATAAAGGTTTCTCAAGTAATGAAGAGGTGGAGAAAGGAAAAGAGGAGGGTTGGAACCAGGTTACGCAGTCAAATACTTCTCACAAAAACCCAAAAGTTGTGGGGCTTCAAAAGGAAAAGGTTCTCAACTTGCTTCCGATCAGAAAAACCCTTTCCCTAAAGGGAAAAATAAATAAATTTGTGCCTCTCATCTCAGATTTAGTAGAGATCCAGGAGGTACAGATGCAAAATAAAGTGACCCTGGACAAAGGGACACCCTCAGGCTCGAAGCAGGGTGAAAGAGTTTTAGAAAGATCTAAAGAAAAACATGCAGAAGCTAAAGACGAGGAACAAGACTCGGAGGAATCTGACGAGGAAGGAGAAATACCAGAATCACAAATCTCAGCTAGAATATCGACAAGAGGTTGAATTCCTACCCAGGAAAAGAGAGAACAAGAAACATACAAAGATAAACTTCAAGAAAGTCAACCAACCCTTGAGAAATTATTGGCAAAAACAACGAAGATAACAAGAAACAAGGCAGATGGCTCCAAGGGAGCTCACCACACTCAAAAAAGTAAGTGATGAAGGTTGTCTCTTGGAGCTGCAGAGGTTTGAGAAGTAAAGTGAAAGAAGAAGCCATGAGAAGCATGCTTCGGATAGAAATCCTAGACATTCTACTAATCCAGGAGACAAAAATGGTCAATGCCCTCTTTCACCCCTTCTTTTTGTTCTCTAAGCATTCTTTTTAAGTTTTGATTTGAAAAAGAAGTTGCTTGATCAAGAGATTATGGGCCTCAACATAGCTAGAGGTGTTAAAAACATTAATCATGCATTATTTTCTAATGAATCTCTATTGATGGGCGTAGCCACTCTACTTTCTGCATCCAAATTTAAAGAAGTGTTGGACAACTATTATAATTCAATGAGTAGTAAATTAAACAAAGGTAAGTGCTATATCTATTGTTGGAACATATCAATTCGCAATCTCAGTGCTATTTCTAGATGCCTGGGTTTTGTAGGCTTTTCTAACTGGACTTCTTTCAAGTACCTGGGCCTTCCTATTTTTTAAAAAAATTCTTTTAGCAGAGATTGGCTCCCTCTAATCGATAAATTCAAACTTAGGATCTAGGCATGGGGTTTCTCTTGAATAAACATTGCTGGTAAGATAGTGCTAATCAAAGCAGTCATTAGTAGTCTACCTATATTCCAATTTTCAATTATGTTGGCTCCTACCTGCATCCTCAAAAATATGGAGGAGCTCATCTGAAAATTTTTCTAGAAAGGAAGAAAAAAAATTTAAATAGAATCCCTCGTATCAGCTGGGATAAAGTTACCAAATCTCATATGGAAGGTGGCTTGAATTTTAAAATGCTTCACTCTCAAAATATTGTGATGGGAGCCAAAATAGTTTGGAGGATGATGGCTCCCAAGCTAGGTTGGGTGCAGAAAGCACTTTGGTGAAAATAATTCAAAGGACAGAGAAAAAAATATTTAGGCGACCCCCTCCCTAACTTATTCATGCACTTAATTAAACTTTGTGCGCTCGCTGTCCCTCTAATCTAATCCCATGCATATTGGATCCTGGAAATAGCAAAGTCATTGATATTTGGTAAGACAACATCATATACAAGCCTCCTTTAGCAGATGATCTCTCACTGCGTATTTGGATGAAAAAATCCAGTTTTATTACTCTGTTGGACATTTCCTGTAGGGAAGATAGTTTCTATTTAGGTTGGAAGCAAATCCATGTCCCTGCGGAGTTGAAGACTGACTATGACTCTGTGCTTGCCCAGCTTCATGGCATGCCATCGTTGCTTGATAGGTTACTGGATAAACGTGGTTGGGGCCAATCCGGAACCTATTCTATTGCTTTTTGCTATACAAAACAGTTTCAGTTGCCCCACGTTCATCCAAATCCAGCGATATGTAAGGGGCTATGGAGTCTCAAATCCATTCCTAAAATTGATTTCTTTTGCTAGCTTATGTGTCGTAACAGAAATTTGACTGATGAAAGATTAAAAAAAATAGGATTCCAAGGACCCTCAAGATGCCGGATGTGTTGTGAAAACGAAGAGAATGTTTGCCATCTTATGCTGGAATGTAAATTTTCTACAGAGGTTTGGCATGAGGCTCTAGCTCCTTGGGGAAATAGCTTCACTCTCCCGACCTCCATATCTGACCCGTTTTTTAATTGGAAATACAAATATCCAGGGGGGATTCCTAAGAATGACATCTTCAAAGCCTTTTGGCTCTCTCTTCCAAAGATAATCTGCTGGAAAATTTGGCTTGAAACGAATAAAATTATTTTCAAAGAAAAAGAGAAGAATGCAAAAATAATCATATTTAAGGTCAAAAACCAATTGAAATAAATCTTGGGAGGTCAACTTGAAGCAACCAAATTAAGCCAACAGGATATGGAATGGGGTGAGATGATGGGCCTTAAATTATCCGTGGAAACAAGGCAAAATAAGTAAGCATAGTTTGGAAAACCAGACTCAATGAGAAAGACTTTTCAGAATGGATTATTAAGCAATCTAGACACTCCTTATTATTTGACGGGGCTGCCAACGAAAATCTCGGGAAAGCTGGTGCAAGTGGTGTTATTAAGAATGTAGAGGGCATAATTGAGAAGATATTTTCCTAGGGCTTGGGCCATTCCACAAGCATTCAAGCTGAAGCACTTTATAAGGGACTCTTAATCCATCATAAAAACTATTGTGGAAAATTCTGTTCCTAAGGATCTCAAATTTTCTATATTGGTGAAGGGAATCAAATCAATATAAAATACACTTCAAAGGGTGTTCTTCTTCCATGTATTGCGGGTGAATAATAAGGACGCAAATATAGAAGGCAAAAAACAACCCTTCTTTCTTTTCGCACTCTTTCAAGTGATAGGGAAGATGAATGGGCTCCTATTCCTCAATTTCCAGTCTCATGTTTTACTGCATATTATTACAGCAGTTTGTTTGTATCCACAAGCTAGGGAAAATTTCAGAGATTGAAGCGATAGCTAGTTCTAATAAATACTGGTACATAAGTACCTAGGCCACAGATATCATGATAGGCGAGGAAAATTGGGAACTGCCCCCAAATTTTGTAATTTTTTTTGAGGCATTCATGCCAAATATCTAATACAGATCCATAAACCTTCCTACAAAAAAAAAAAATGACATTATGATTAGCTTTGAGGTCGTTTCTTTATTTACCAAAATTCCTTTCCCTGAATCCTAAACTGTATCTCTAAGGCTGTGGAATATGAGACTCTTCATGTTATTAACCTTTGTCTCACCTCTGCCTTTTTATCCTTTAACGGTGTTTGTTACAAGAAAACTGAGGGCACAACCATGGGCTCCTTCCTCTCTCCTTTTGTAACCAACATTTTTATGGAACACTTTGAATCCAAGGCCTTAGAAACCTTCCACCTTAAGCCTAAATTATGGAAGTGTTTCGTTTACGTCACCTTTTTTATTTGGTCCCATGGTATCCCTGCGCTCTATAGATTTCTTTCTCATATTAATAGCATTTCCCCTCATATACAGTTCACTATGGAATTGGAAGAAAACCATTCCCTCCCCTTTCTCGATGTTCTCTTCTCTCGTCTCTCTCATGGTTCCCTAACCCACCAAGTTTTTAGGAAGAATACTCATACTGACAGATACCTTCACGCCAACTCCCACCACAATTCAGCTCAAAAATTTGTTGTTCTCAAGACCCTTTTCTCTCGTGCTATCATAATTTCCTCCACTGAATCCTTCCCAAAAGAAAAAGCTCATATGTCAAAAGCACTTTGTCCATGGTTACACTTGTTCTCAAATTAACACTAGTGAGAGATGAAGTGAATTAAATATTAATTAATTCGCAATCAGTGATCTCACATGAAACTAAGGATTTACTATTATTAGCGACATGCATGTCAAATCTAGCGGAGACCCAGTTAAGTTCTAGGTGAAAGGGAAGTTGACTATTAGTTGAAGGATTATTGGGTTGCACACATGCAACCAAACACCCATTAGAGTGCCCATGACACTTGCATAGACAAGGTAGGAAAGAATTCCTATCTTTTAGGGATCTATAGCATCAGGGATTGCGCAAGCAAGGCAGGTTGTCTAGAGGCTGAGAATTGACTATGAGTTGGTCAGATTCGCATATGAGAGTGTGAGACAATTAGTTGAGTATTGGAGGGCTCTTGTGAGAATATTTTTGTATGTAATCGTTTCATGATCCATGTTGAACATATAATAGAAGATAGTGGGGTTTTTAGCTGTAAGCTTTCCCGAATAAATTATCTGTGTTGTGTGTGATTGATCTTTCCTCATGTTCATGTTATTAGCGATTGTGTTTTTAATTTTGAGAAATATTTGTAGAAGAGATTTAGTATTTAACTTTAGTACATTGTTAGATCAGTTGAGTCCAAGATATATATACATGTTGTATAATTTCTACACGGTAGCCATGCCTTAATCCCATCGTAGCTTGAAAGTAATTGGCAGGTCTACCATTGACAAGCGAGGCAATCCAAGGTTGATTTTTGGAGGCTTTGACCAGGTTGACGAAATCAGAGGAGAACCCAGGGTAAGAAGGAATTTATAGAGGAACGAGAGGTTAACCTTGAAAAAGGCATTTTCCATGTCAAGCTTGATCAACATCCCTTACTCCTTCTATTGATGGTTGGAATGCATTGCTTCTTTTACCTGTATGAAATTATTCAGGATGTGTTTGCCTTTGAGAAACCCACCTTGAGGGGGGAAGATGATATTCCCCAGCAATGGCTTAATTCTGTTGGCTAGGAAAGTGGTGAGGATTTTGTATGAAGCATTGTAGAGGGAGATGGGCTTGAATATTTCAAAGGATCCCAGGTTCACCTCTTTATGGATGAAGGCTAAGAAGGAGGAATTAGTGCCACCCCCACTTTAGCTTTATTCTAGAAACCTCTGATCATTCTCATCAGATTGAATTTCATAATGTCCCAACAAATTATGTAGTAATGGATTGAGAAACCATCAGGCCCAAGGGACTTGTCTAGTTCCATTGACCATATGAATTTTCATATTTCTTCATCAGAGAAAGGCTTCACGAGGTTCATAATGTCTTCTCTATTGAAAATGGAGGGAATGCGAGAGAGGAAGTCCTTGGTGTCCTCTTCACTACTATCACTCTATTTTCTATAAATATTTTGGAAGTGAGACTCTGCAACTACTTTGATATTGTCGAAACCTTTTCAGACCAACCCTTCAGGAGTGGTGATTTCTAAGATATGATTGTGTGAGAGGCAAGCTCTATACTATCGATGGAAGAAAGAGGTATTTAGGTCTCCATATTTTAGCCACAGGCTACGAGACTTAATTATCCAATATTCTTCTTCAATACGAAAAGAGCGATAGGAATTTGTTTGTGCAATTTGTTCCTTTTCAAGTTCCATAGAGGTGTTGTCTCTTTTTTACATTTCCATTTGTAGGCCTTCCAATAGTTGGACTGTTTATTTTCTCTGACGGGTTGGGGTATTTGTGGTCTTTCTAATCACTCTTTCAGTGTGTTTTTTGTAGCCTTGAGTTTCTGATCCAATGCATAGCTTGGGGATCCTATGACAGATTTGAACCAAGCCAAGAGAACAGTGTCGAGAAACCCGTCTCTCTCACTCTAGAGAGGGTTGAACTGGAACGAGATTGGGCCCAAGTTTTCTTCCTCTTTTAAGAGGAGCGGGATAGGCTTATGATCAGAGGTTATATTGGGAAGGATTTTTGAGGAAATTAGCCTTTGTTCCAACAACAATGAACTCTATACAAGAAATCGATCGAGGCGAGAAAAGATTTGGTCTTCCCCTACTTTGCTTTTGGACCAAGTGAATAGTCCTCTCATTGGTTTAAAGTCTACGAGATTCGATTGGAGTACAATTTCTTCCACCTTGGGGAGCATCCGGTCCCTACTGCTATTGCCTCCTCTCTTTTCTTTCAATTCCAATACAATGTTTAGGTCTGTGGCTAATATGATGTTCTTGGGAGAGTGAGGTCTAATAATTCAAAAATACATTGCCAACAATCTCTTTTTTTCCAGTGTACAACATAGGAACATAAATATTAAAAAGAGAAAAGGTTAACTTACTTGTGGAGTTCCTTAGCTCGGTGAAAATCCAGTGTTGGGTCTCGAAGGATTTCTCCAAATGAAATTGTTCGTCTAACCAAAGAGTGGAAATTCCACTTGAGGAGCCCCTTGCAATTACAACCTTCCCAAAATTTTTCTTCCATTTCGATTTCCTGATGTCAAGAAGGGTGTCCCCTTCGATTTTAGTCTCTTGGATCATGAGGATTTCAAGAGGTTCCATCTTCAATAGAGCTTTGATAGCTTCAGCTTTTATAGGGTTCCCCAAGCCTCTGCAATTCCTAGAGACTAATTTCATTATTTACTGTTGGAGGGGTTGGTAGCTCCTCCCTTGGGAGGCCTTGTTGTAGTATTTCTCCCGATGGAAATTTCAATTATGGATTGACTTCCTTGAGTTTTTTTCCACTCTTCTTCTTCTTCCCTAGATTGTTTCTATGATTTTCTTCCCACTCTTTTCAAAGGCATCTCAAAGGTTTCATCCTCCGACGAGCAAGAATTTTTCAATGGCTTCGTTCTGATCATTTTAGCATATGAGGGTAAAGAGGAGGTCCTCGGGATTACTCCAGAGGGGGGTGTTCATTCATTACCTTTTCCCAAAAAGAGGGAATTATTGTACTTTTCTATGGTTTCCAAAGTTGTTACTGAGGGATCTACAGGAGTGTTGAGCTCTTCAATAGGCTTTTAGGCTTCAAACGATGGGGGAAAATAGCTCTCTACCCCAAGAGTTTGCCCTACTGCTGATACTTTGGTTCGTTTTGTGAGTCCTTTTCCTTTAGCTTTTGTCAGGGCTACTTTCTGAACCAGGGTCCATTATTCTCCTTTCAAATTATTACTTTATTCTTCCACCTTATTTTTGCAGTGCCTTGCAAAATGGGCATAGCCATGACAACGCCTATATTTAAATGGATGTTGGTCATAATACAACTCCTCGATATGGGTCCAGTCAGCAACCGTTAGCTTGATAGCTTCAAGTAGCCCAACTTCCAAATCCACCTTGACACATATACATGTGCATGAGTATTGATATTTTATCACTGCTTGATCAATATACTTTCTGAGGGTATTGCCAATGGTTTGGAGAGACTTGTGGTTCCAACAATGTATTGGAAGATGTGGGAGGCATACCCACACTGGAACAGTTGACGGCACATCTTGAGTGGGATCAAATTCAGGGGTAAATTTATTTAAATATAGTCCCTTAGAACCCATAAAATATGGTTTCTGTCTGAATATGAGGCATCTATCTTCCACATTCTCAAAAATAAAAATGAAGTATCTTTTTTCTATGAAGTGGCTTTTGATAACTTCCGACAGTAAAGGAATCCAGTTCCTTTGCACCCAGTCTTCCATAACTTCGAGAGAGGGCCAAAGGCCAATAAACTGTCCAATGGACCCTCTTTCAGCTAGGTTCAATGCAGATCGACAAGTTTCTTTGATTGGAAGGGCCACTGAAGGGATTCTCTCCAGATTCGTCATGAACTTTTGTTGAGATTCAATCATAGGGAATTTACTGTTGGCTGCTATCAGTTTCTTGAATGCAAGGAATTTTGGAGGGGGAGGAAGGGGAGCCTCGGGTCCCCCTCCTGATGCCATGGTGGCTGGGAGGTCTCAGGTAGGTCATCTCGTGCTCGATCTGTCATATAGTGCATTAGTTGGTATAATAATATCATCTAGTCGTATATTTTAACCCTAGACTAGATTAGTCATTTTTAGTTCGATCACTTAAAATTAATCAAATTTATTAGTAATTCACTCGAAATAATTGTGTTGACAAACGTTTTTAGTCACCTAGTCACTAATTTCATCATTTTCTACTAGTGCATCCTCTCGGAGAAATGGATGCCGAATGATTAGAAAATGGCTCCTTGGAAAGAAATAATTCTCCAGGGCCTCCATATAGCACCTAGCATGGTATCCCCAGCTTCTTGGAAATTTTCCCCTGACATAGGGGACACCATCAAGATCTTCGAACCTCCTCTAGAAGTTTTCATCAAACTCAATTTTGATGGAGCCTCGAAATGAAATCCAGGGCAAGCAAAGGTTGGAGGGATTTTTTGAGATCATCAAGGCACAACAAGATTCATATATGTTGACTCCTATGGATTTGACAACAAAAATGAAACATAATTCATACTAGTGCACCAATGTCTTCTCTTGTTCATTAGGCTAGGATACAGAAATATGGAAATCGAAGGATACTCTCGGTTAAGAATACTCTAAAAAAAAATAACCAAGGAACAAAGTGAGACAAACTCAACTAGAGATGGCGTACTGCTTCGCATGTGTAAGGACTGGAGGATACAATCAAGAATTTTTATTATATCGTTATTACCCATGAAAGGAGGGAAGGAAATGGAGCAGCTGACCTCTTGGAAAATTGTGGTTGCGCTCACCCGAATGAAACTATTTAATTAAGCAAGCCTCCTAATCTCGGGGAAGAACCATGGATCAAGTTGCAGAGCATCATAGAGTAGGATAGGTCCGAGGCTAGAGCTCACCCACAGTTCCAAGACTCAGCTCCCCAATCAAGGTGTAACAAAAAATATCGACCCTTACATCAGTGTTAAAGGTAGTGGCCTTGGGGTTGAAGCTCACCACCTTCCACATGAGTGGAAAGGATGGAAGGCTATATTGTTGCATGCAGCATGAGGTGAGGTGGCGGGACAAAGACCCACACATCGAGCTTAAAATAGGGTGGAGGAAGGCGTGGGGGTTTTGTTATGACATAATACTTTGGTGCAGGTGCGACATCGGGATAAAAAACCTCCATTGCACTTCCACCATGACGCAACTCAGGTATGTGCTTGGTTTCCTCTCCCTTGTTCATGCCATGTTTATCTTTTATGATTTGAGCTGGTATCTATGGGAGCCTAAGGGGATTAAGCTAGACTGGTATAGTCTTATGCTGGGTAGGGGAGAATGGAACCATTCTGACTCTGGTTGGGGGAAGGTTGGGGTTTTTTTGGGTCTTTGTCTTTGTGTCAGAGTAGGAATTGGGAATGGCCAAAGCATGCACTCAACTGTGAGTCTATCAGGTAAGGGATGCTAATAAGAACGAATGGCGAGGGATCGGGCAATCCTGCAAATCCTGCCAGGGTATAGAGTTAAGGAGTGATCCTGGGCTGTGTTTAGTTCAAAGGCTTTGCTAGTTTATACAACCTTGAGCTACTTTGGCTTGATGCGCATGGGGAATGGGAGAGGAAATTCCACCCGTGACTGAGAAATGGGCATTGACGCCTCCTCTGCCAATTTCTAGGGTGGGAGGTATGATGAGAGAGAGGACACCACAAGGGAGGTCAGGATATTGAAGAAAGGTTGGAGCTATTTGGTTTATGGGGATAATTGCTAGGGTGTGCACGACCGTCAAGGACAGTGGGTGGCAGAAATTAAGAAGGGTATGAGGGCGATGGGTCCACAAAGGGATAGACAGGGGGGAAGTCCTAGGAAGAGGTCCCTAGGTCACCTTTCTTCTGATAATTGGGATGCATGGACCTTTGACCATTTTCATTATATGGAATTATGCCTCTGTTTGATTGTGTGGACATGTCACCTACCCAGAAACCTAGCCAAAGACTGTGGGATGGCATGCTCCAACAGTCCTATAGATTGCGACCATTCCAAGAGCCCTACAGCTTGAGGCCGTGGCCGAAAAGATAAAGGGAAGGTGGTAGAAGCCCAACCCAGCTCACCCATGAGGAAGCTGAGAGGATGAAGGCCTGCAATCAATGTGATCAAAGAGGGAGTGAAATCATACCACGAGAACACATGAGAGGAAATTCAAAATATCGTTGAAAAATGGGAAGCTAACATAAATATAAATGCAGGGACAAAGACGAATACTGAGGAACGGAGAGGTTTAATACCAGATCTAGGAAAAACAAGAGGAAGAGTAACACAATTCTAGCATACATTGTATCTTTATTGGTGTATGAAGAGCATCCTTGGAAAATCCTTAGAGAAGATCTCTATGAGCTTGGTGACATTAGCCCAAGACTTCCTATACTACAAGAGTGAGTTTGAGAAGATGAAGTTCCAGCTAAGTAAACATGATGGGTACCTTGAGCATATACATTGAATACCACCTCCCATGTATTTCCAAGCCTTTTGATCATGATGGTACCTCGGTTCAGGATCCGGCACTAGTGGAGTTAGCCTCGGTTCTAGGGGAGGTTGAGTACTTCATGACTATTTTAATATGTCTTTTTTCTTAGTATTTATATGATGCTAGCATTTAAATTTCAAGTGTCCAGTAAATATGTTAGTCAATCTGTGAAAATTTTTATATGTGTGAGTGTACAAGATTTGTTTGCTTGGTATGACAGACTCAAAACCTTATTTTTTTGGATGGCATAGCATGCCATGAGGTGACCAACATATTCGGTTTCCCACTCAGGGCCAGTTGAGACCACCGAACTGGTAAATATAGTTGTATGTTGTTTATAAAATGAATGAAAAATGAGGCCTACCAAGCTTACAAAAAAACACTATAAAATGAATAAAATTAATAACAATAACAAATTCTAAAATTACATACATACATATATGTAATGAAATAATAAAAAATATACTAAGTATAATATAGAAATGCAAACCATACTATACAATGTGCAATACTATGGGATTCTCAGTGCCATGATCCCATAAAACACTATCATTAAGTTGAAGCAAAATTTAATGGAACATGTACATATTATAGCTCTATCAAGCTATGTGTCTCCATCAAGCTCCATAGCACGATGGAGTTATGTAGTTTAATTGAGGGTTTTATTTACTCCTTGTTGGACATTTTAAAAGCTTGACGGAGGGCTTAAAAAATTCTCTCACAAAAGTACATTTTCAACCTTTGGAACACAAGTTCTTCCAAAAAAGAGTAAGTCAAATCCATGGAATTCACCCTTTTTTTTTTGAAATCACAATAATATAAAAATATTATCTTAATTGGCTTATTCATAAAATAAATAATTATGTATTATGGTTTTGTGTATTTATTTTCTTATGAGAATAATATAAAAAATAAATTGAAATAAAATATTTAGAAAACAATTACTTTGAATTTGTTGTATTTATGGTGCAAACTTACATAAATGAATTTTAGTTTTACATTTAAACATGACAAACAAATAAATATTTGTTAGTTTAGTTCTAATTTATATAATCATAATATAGATATTTGTAATTTTTTTTCTGGATAGGGTGGCAATTCACATAAATAAATCCACTTGTACATGCCAACATGGCAAACACAAGGTTATCTACCCTACTTTATAAAACTTCACAATATAGCATACACCACTTCTTTAAATATATGGTGATATACTCCACTTCAAATAAGATCAACAAAAATTTACTCCACTTTAACACCACATGGTAAGAATGGTGCTAACTTGTCCATCAAATATGGTGACATACTTCATTTTTAATATGATACATAAACATTTACACCACTTTAACACCACATAATGTAAGTGGTGCCAACTTATGGTGATATACTTCATTTTTAATATGACACATAAACATTTACATCACATTAACACCACATAAAATAAGTGGTGCTAACTTATGGTGCTAAAAAGGAATTTTTCTTGTTGCCCATATTTATGTATAAAAATAATAAAACATGAATAATAACATATTTATTTATAAAAATAATAAATTTAAATAATATATATATAATTTTATTTTATATGAAAATATATTTATTAATAATTGATAGATTTAATTAATGCATTTTGGAATCATATGCATAGGCCTTTTGTTTTTGTTCATACATCTATCCGAGGCGTATCTGCAGACCAGTTGAACCCTCCGCCTTATTGCCGTACATACTTTGTATATGCTCGGATTCTCATCTCCTCTGTCCATTAGTTTTCTTTGCAAACTCCCATCACTTCAATTGTCAAGGGACTCACAACACTGACGATTCAACTCACGGTAAATTATGTGCATCGTAATTTTCAGTAATAGCAATAATCATTTGTGTTTTCTGCTTCGAGATATAATCACAAAATTTAGATAATTATTACTCTCTTCCGGTGTTTTTTCAAGGGAGTCGATAACTCTGCGGTTTATTTTTCAAGAGAATCGATAGTTCTTCGGTATGATACAGGTTTTTTTTTACCATCTAAAAAATAATAAATTATATATTATTTAAAAGTTTACAATGTTCATGCAGAAATTTTAAATATAACGTTAATTTTGATTTTTAAATAATGTAATAATATAATATGTTGTTCTAAATTTGAAATTAAAATTATTTTCGATTTTTCAAACCCTTCCTTACAAGATTCCATCATCACCTTTTCAATATAAAAACCTTAAATAACAATAATTTTATTATACTAATATACCAGTTCATTATTATATTAAAATACTGCTTGACCTTTGACTCAATAATATGTTACTTTACTTATTATATTTATAGTTGGTTAAAATTTCATTAGTTACTTAAAATTTCCTCTTCAATTATCAAAAATATGTGAAATGGATTTTACTAGATATTCTTGGCCTAGAAGTTCAAGCTCCTTGTAGTTCAAACTGATTCCTTTGTGAAGGACTCAGTTTCCTTTATCAATGAGTGGAAGAACATCAAGTTGGAGTCTGGAGATCTTTTGTTAGCTTTGATGTTGTGTCCTTATTTACCAAAATTCCCATCAATGAAGCCGTTGATATCATTAAACGGATCTCCAATGAGAACACCTCTAAATTGGTTAGCCTCTGCCTCACCTCGACTTTCTTCAGTTTTCAAGGTGATTTTTATGAGCAAACCTGTGGTGTTGCGATGGGCTGCCATCTTTCTTCCATTGTTCCTAACTTGTTTATGGAGGATTTTGAGTCTAAGGCCCTCGTCTTTGCCAAATTCCACCCTAGGAAGTGTAATAGGTTCATGGATGATACTTGTGTCATTTGGCCCCATGGTTGGGAGAAATTAGATCTGTTCCTTGGACACCTAAACTCTCTTTCTGATTCCATCAAATTCACGATGGAAGTAGAGGTTGATGGTGCCTCCCTTTCCTTGATATCCTTCTCAAAAGGAATGAGGATGGTTCCATTTCTCACCGGGTTTTTCGCAAAAAGACTCACACGGAACAGTATCTTCATGCTGGGTCCCATCATTTTCCTACTCAGAAATTTGGTGTCCTGTGTACTCTTGCAACTCGTGCCCTTAGAATCTCCGACGACAATTCCTTGGAATCAGAGAAGTCCCATTGTCTTGATGTTTTTGAAAATAATGGTTACAATAGGTCTCAAGGTCTTAAAGCCTTTCAAAAAACATATAAAGGATTGAGTGAAAAATCTACTCGGGTCGATCCTATTTCCAAGGTCCGTCTCCCTTTTATTCAAGGGACAATGGACAAAATTTCCCATCTCCTTCGAAGAAATAATATCTCGACTTCTTTCAATCCTCTCTGCATTATTAGAAATTCTCTTGGGTCTGTTAAAGACCCTATCGACCCTAAGGACATGAAAGGGTTTTATATGATTCCTTGTTCTTGTGGAACTGCCTATATAGGAGAAACAGGTCGATCCATTGGGTAGAGAATCAGGGAGAATACTGCTGATATTAGGCATAATCGGTCCAGTACCTGAACTCTTGTTGAACATGTGGAAAAATCGTGCCACCATGTTTGTATTGAAGACTCTAATGTAGTTGCTAAGGTAGATCACTTTCACCGTAGGAAATTAAGGGAGGTGATCGAAATTGAGCGACATACTAAGAATCTCAACCGCGATGATGGTTGGAAATTAAGAGCTCAGCCTCAGTTCTCGCCTTGTAAAAAAATTTGTTGTTTATATTTATTTATTTATTTTTTATTTATTTTATTTTTTTATATAAAATTTACCCCTTCCTATTGCCTTCTTAGTTCTCTTTGCCTTTTTATTATTTTTATTGGATTTTTTGTTTATTTATTATTTTATATTTATTAATTTATTTGATTCAATAATTAAATAAATTATTTATTTAGTTTTATGAAGGGAAAATTTTAACCCCTCTCTCTATTATTTTGTTATTATATTTATTTATAAACCCCTTCTTAAAATTTTAAATTAATTAATTTAATTTACTTATTTATTTAGTTATAAAATTTTCTCCTCCCTTATTCCTTCTTAGGTCACCTACTTTTATTTTAATTAATTAATTTATTGATTTTATTAACAATTAATTAAGTAATCATTTTTAAACTAATTTTTTTCCCCTCCCTATTACTCATTTTAATTACTTAATAATTTATTAACCCATTTGTTATAATAAAAATTTATTTAATTAATTTATTTATTAACTAACTTTTTAACGGGTAGTTCTTATCAACTAGTCTTGATGGCTAGGTCTCAACGGCTAATTCTGGGCAATGATGCATCTCCACTATTTATTTACTCAGATGGGTTAGTCTCTCCACCTTGTCTTGAGGATGAACCACATTAGCTGGTTTGAAATGTCGACCTAATCCTAATGATATATTTTCGGAAAATACTTTTATCTAGATATTAATAGGTTTGATTTAGTTCGAGAAAATATTGTTTATGTTATTTCAGTGAAAAGTTATGTTTTATTAGATTTTTTTAGAAATGTAAATGCCAGCATAATTTAAATATTTCCATTTTTTTAGAAAACCAATTCATTTGTATATTTAAAAATATATTTTTAATAATATAAACTTATTAATTTAAATTATTAACTCCAAAACAAAACATAAAATATTTACCATTAATTACATTATTAATATAAATAACCTTTCTTCAGAAATATTTCTTAACCTTAAAATCATCAATATTTTACTACCTAACAAAACCCAAAAAGGCACTCCAGTAAAGTTGACATGAAAGTGCCATGAATGATTAAAAGGTAAAGGTGTGAAATCCGTAGTATAAACTTCTGTTTCCGTCGAATTCTTATCTGTTTACGATAAAAAAGCATACGTGATTCCCTGACGATTTTATTAAAAAAGAATTTACATTCAAGCTTAGTCACGACATTGTATTGAGTCAAATTAACCGAAATGATTACAAAATGCTAAAATGATCACAATATTCGTGGAAGATTGGAATCACGAAAAGTAAAAGTTCGACAACATGCTACGCGGATACTTAAATATGCATTTTATCTTTCTTAATTTGAAAATACCAAAACAACGGATTGCTCCTCAGCGATCACGACAACTTTGGGAAGGATAACCCGAGTTTTGCTTATGAAATTGACACTTTCTCTTCTCCTGCTACGGCCTTATTCCCAAGGAACTCAGTAGGAGCGACATTGAATTCCTGTTGACCAACCCGAATGCAGGACTGATTCTCCAGGCTGTTGTCTCGAGGCTTTTCGCTTCTAATGTCATCAGTCTCACATTTAAACTTAATGTCACTATCCGTAGGGGGAGAGGAAGAAATAAGAAGAAGTCAAAGTTGCTGTCTGTGGCAGGTTTTTTGGACAAGTCTTCTGATGAAAATTTCTGCGATGTTCCGGTGGCAAAAGCTATCCGCTGGGTACTTAGAGCACTGACCCCTACAACCAGGTCTCCATGATGCTGATTGTGTCCTTAAATACGAGGGGGTTGGGGGGACATGCTAAATACCGATCTTTAATGGATTTTTTTCTGTGCTCTAAACCATCAATTATCTTACTCCAAGAGACGATGTCCTGTGCTGATCGCTCTATTGCTTTTCTTCGTTCTTTGATTCCAAAGTGGCACTTGGCAACGACCGATGCCATTGGACTTTCGAGTGGTTGTGCTACTCTTTGGGATCATTGTCAATTTTCTTTTAAGGCATTTGGTTTTAAAGGGGGGATGGTGCTCACTGGTTTCTGTCAGGGGTTTCGTCAGAGGATTCACATTCTCAATATCTATGCTCCATACTCTAAGAAGGTGTCATTTTGGAAGCGGTTGGATGTTTGTGGTTTTCTAATGTTGAGAAACTCTATCCCTGCAGGGGATTTAAATTGTTCCTTTTACCCCAATGAAATTTGGGGAGAGAAAGGTCGATTTGATTAGCGAGACCTGGAGATTAAAGATATTTTGATGGAGTCTAGTCTGATTGACACTCTGTTTGTCTCAAAATGTCCAACATGGTTTAATGGGAGGAAGGGGCACGAGTTCATTGGTAAAAGTATAGATCATTTTCTAATAAGCGCAGATCTTAGGTCATGCATGAGATGTATATCAGCTGCTGCAGAGGATTTCAAAATATCGGACCATCAGCTGATAACCCTGGGCTGGGAGTTTGAGGAGAAGCAGTGTGGGTGCCCATTCAAGTTCAATCGGATGTGGCTTAAGGACGGGGATTTCATTAAGCTGATAAAAGATTATTTATCACAGCACAAGCGGGATGGTGAGACCTCTGCGATGTCTTATTTTGCTAATCTTTTGAAGGGATTGAGGCTGCTAGTTGAGGAAGAAAATGGAGCGGATCAGGTATATAATGATGGAAAGATCTAAGATATACAAGGAAGTGGCAGATGGAACCCAAAGCAATGATTTTTGGGAAAAATTTAAAAACATGGAAAATGAGTATCGTGGTTTTCTCATTAGGGAGGAGGCCTCTTGGTGGCTTAAGAGCAGGGCTACATGGCTGAAATATGGTGATGACAATACAAAGTTTTTCCATAAGTTTGCCTTGGGCAGAAGGAATGAAAATGCGATCTGGGAGATTGAGGAGAGGGTCAAAACTATATGCTCCATCTAGGACATTAAAGCTGTTGCGGTGGATTTTTTCAGGTCTCTGTACCGGAAAAGTGATGGTAATCACTCGGCAGAACAATTTGAACTAATTGAGGATTTCCCGATGATGTTTTCTGAAGTTGATAATCAAATATTTTCTGATAAGGTTACCCCAAAGGAGGTAAAAGGGGTGTTAGAATATTTTGCACCAGATAGGAATCCAGGGCCGGATGATTGGACTCCGGACTTTTTCCTCCATTTCCTGGATGATTTCCTATTGGATTTAATGGATTTAGTTGAGAAGGCTCGGGTCTCCGGGAGGATACATGGAGCTATAAATTCTACCTTTATTATTCTGATCCTGAAGAAGAAAGGTAAGCTAGTGTTCGGTGATATCTGCCCAATATCTCTATGCAAAACTCTATATAAAATTGTTTCTAAAGTAATAGAAGAAAGATTAAAGGGAACTTTGGCTAAATTCATCTCACCTGAGTAGGTGGGCTTCTTGAAGGATAGAAATATCCATGATGTTGTTGCTTTGACACAAGAGATTATTCATACTATTGGATCCAAAAGGATGAAAGCAGCGGTGATGAAGATAGATTTGAACAAGGCCTATGACCATGTCGATTGGGTATTCTTGAGATTAGTTCTTTTTAAAATTGGCCTTAATAAGACGGCTATTGCTTGGATCATGGGTTGTATATGCAACACTTCCCTGGCAATTATTATCAATGGTTCGGCCACAAATTTTTTCCACCCTAGCCATGGTCCGAGGCAGGGGTGCGCCCTTTCTCAACTACTGTTCATACTCGTAATGGATGGCCTAAGCTTAAAGATCAGAAGGGCATCCGAATAGGGTAGGTTTAAAGGTATCAGGATCAGTTTCCATTTGAATCTTACCCACAATTTATTTGTGGATGACATTCTTATTTTTGGAATGTTGATCTGTAACAATTGGCTGGTTCTGAAGGTAATTCTCTCTCTTTTCTGTGAAGCTGCATGGATGGTCATCAGTTATGAAAAATCGTGTTTCTTTTTTGGAGCAGCGGAGGAGGTGGTGCATAGTGAAGTTGCTAATTTATTTAGTTTTTCCAAGTGACTATTGAAAGATCGTTTTAATTATCTTGGTTTTAGGATGAAAGCCTTCTCATACTCCTTTGAGAACTGGAACTGGCTGATAACAAAATATGAAAAGAAATGGAATTTATGGTCAGCAAAATGGTTATCTTGAGGAGGTCGGTGGATACTAACACAGGTTGTTCTTCAGCGAATAACAGTTTATTGGGCCCATCTATATGTCATCCTGAATAACATAGCAAGGGAGATTCGAAGGATAATGGCTAAATTCATATGGGGGAGTAGGTAAAAACCGAAGTGCCATTCACTTGGCTAGATGGGAAATTCTGACCATTCCAAAAGAAAATGGGGGTTGGGGCACCCTATATTTGGATACTTTTGGGAACTCTCTCCTTATAAAATATTTATGGAGATGCCTCCATTCGAGGGGAATTTAGCAAGATATTGTTAAACAAAAATGTTTTTTTTTGGGGGGGGGGGGTGGGGGGGGAACCATGGAAGATTTGGTAATTAAAGGCTGGTTCCTTGGTCGATACATCTCCTCCTTCTGGAAAGGTTTTGGAAAGCTTTGGCTACTATTCAAAGAGCACCTGTTTTGGCACTTTGGTAAGGGTTCTAATATCCTTATTGGTTGTTGTAAAATGCCTTGTTTTGATTGCCACTTTACCTTTCCTGTTTAAATCAGAAGGGGATCTTCTTCCTTCATCATATCATTAAAGGATGGGACGAGGGGGTACCTATTTGGAAAAATTGCTTGGATCTGGGGTTGGATCGGAAGTGGGATGCTTTCTGGATCATGTATTCTAGGACTCTTAGAATGATGGGGCTGTGCTATAATAGGCAGGGTGATCGAATTATTTGGGAGGGATCAAATTTATAGATCGAGCTTAAAGTTAAGGATATTTATTCAGCTCTGATTAATGATAAAGAAAACTTACAACTGAACTATTGGTTTAAAAAATATTGGAAATCCGGCGCTCAAGTTAAAATGATTATCTTTCTTTGGTTATTATGGAAAGATAAAAATCTCACTTGGAAAAACCTTCAGAAAAGAGGCTGGTTTGGGCCAGGTATTTGTTATCTTTGTGGAAATGGGGAGGAGGAAAATGTTCACTTGTTATATTCATGTCCTTTTTCATCTAAAACTCTTCCCATTTTAGGTTCTAATCTACGGGTTCAAGCTCCTCATTACAGAACTATGCACGATTGTCTACTGTGGTGGCTAAGCAGAGGTAAGATGTGGAGGATTGTCCCAATACTATTTCACTGGTTTATCTAGGTTAGTAGAAACAATTTTTTTTTGAAGATCACCCTTGTTCCCCAGAAAAAGTGGCTTTTCATATTTATTTTTTATGGAACAACTAGAAGATTGGTATGAAGACTACTAGAGATCTTGCTTGTCGAGTCCATCCACACAAATTTCAGTATCCTATTGGATTTTTCGATGGGGCATCTTAGAAGTCCATTTGTGGATGTGGGTCATGGCTTTTGTTAGATCTGAGTCATCACTACAAGTTGTTCTGGAATGGGGGGATGAATACATACATGAAGGAGGAATGTATAGCTCTTTGGGGAATTCTTTGGTTTTCCAATCATCTTTATTTGGACAAGATCTACGTTATTGGGGAATCAAAGGTTCTAGTAGATCATATCAATAAGAAAGCCTTCATTAGTCCAGGAGTGCTCTCTCATTGGATGGATAGAATGTACATCCTCATATATTCTTTCCCTACCATTTCATTCCACCATGTCTACAGGGAGAAGAATACTATAGCGGACCAACTCTCTAAAAAAGGTTTGGAGGTTGGTATTGGAGAAATGCATTATCAGCTCCACATTTTGGATGGTATTGGGGCTTCTGGGACTGTTCTGATCAACTGATCTGGTGCTATGCAACTGTTATTGTGCTGTTGTTTCGAGGGAGGTTGATC
Organism: Pinus albicaulis; assembly: GCA_034641835.2. Lineage (NCBI taxonomy): Eukaryota > Viridiplantae > Streptophyta > Pinopsida > Pinales > Pinaceae > Pinus > Pinus albicaulis. Next base: position 355,120,559 of record CM076582.1, read on the forward strand.
TCTAGTTTCTGGCTCTTAGATGGCATGGATGATCAATTTTTGTTTCTTTACTTTTTTTGTTGATGTAATTACTATTTGTTTACATACTAGGCACGGTGCTTTGTGCTGGGTGGATTATAGATTTGCTGGCCCTTTTTTGGATTTTCTTTTATATACGTAAACATAATCTATGTAATAGTTTTGGACGTTAATGTTCTATTCCTGGTTTTTAATATACACCAGGGTATTTTTCATGTTTGAAAACTTTAGTAATGCGAGTATAATCTTTATAATCATCATCATAACACTTTACCATCCATATAGAAGTGCATATAGAGTTAATTGTCGGTTTAGATTATAAATGTCAGAAAAATAATTTAGCCAGGCAGCTTATTATCTAATTATTATTTATTTATGATTGTCTCAATTTTAGGCAAGAGATAAAAAAAAAGTCATTTATTATTAATGAGAAACTCATCAATCAAACTTTAAATTGTATTTCTTAAAAAAAATTGACACCAAAATTAATTTATTCAATTTCTGCTCTTAAAAAAATCTAAACATAAACCATATGAATGCAATACAGATAAAAAAAATACACCCGAAATAACTCCGAATGATATCAAACAATCCATGAATAGAAATTCATGGATCCAGATTTGATAATAGGCCAACAAAGAATATAACATTGAATGATACACATGGTTGATACTGATAAAGAGGATATCAAACGATGGGTAAAATTATCTAAAGAGAAAATCCAGTAGAACAATGCTTATTAAAACTCGGTAAGTCGATGCAATTATAGGTTGAGTGCTCTTGAGGTAATAATATTACAGTAGGTAATAATATATTATCTAAAATAGAATCATGAATTTCCTTTCATATACAATATAATCAATCTAGATTCGAACCCTTCTCCTTCAGCTTAGATATCGTAATATGAAATTATGATATCAAGCAATGAGTAGCGATAGCAAGCATATTTCCCTCCCCGATTCAACCAGATTGTCTCTCCACCAACCCCTGCATTAAGGGTTCGACAGGATCGTCTCTCCACCAAGCCTGGATCTAGTATGATGCAAATGCAAATGGAAAGCAAGGGTAGCTACTAGAAAGGTAGCATCAATGGCAGTGATCGTATATTATGTTGGTTTTATAAGCAGTAGGACAAGTAGTTCATGTAATTAATCCAAGAAAATACATAAAGAGAGGATCATGAGTTTCTTGATCCAATTCGAAATTGAGGTTCAGATGTTTGTGATTAGACATCGAAAATAATTTCCTGTACCATAACAATATTTTTATTCCTCGGTGAAAAGGTTATTATACCCATATCTAACTAGGTTCCAGCTGGTCCATCCTCTTGTGCTTCCCATAATTAATTTATTCAATCCCAACTGATAAATTTCTACTAAAATTTTCATAAGTGACCAATATTTTTTTTTTAATCTAAATATAAAGCATGTGAATTGCAATACAACGAAAAAATATAAAGACTAAATATAGATCAGGGTTCAACTCACTAACAAGGAAATTTCCTCCCCCTCAAAAAACCCTTCCTCTGCATTTTCCCTGGCCCGAAAACTCTACTCCTTGTTGGAATTTCTGAATATTTCGAACAACAGAGAGGGAAAATATAATTCCTCTGCAAAAATAGAGATTTAAAAAAAAAATGGACATAGATGGATTAAAACACTTCTATTTCATTAAAACAAAGGCACTGTTACAAAATGAAATTTTTCAGAACTATGGTGTTCTAGATTCACACAAAAACTTTTTCTAGGTGCTACACACACAACACTTCAGAAAACTTAGCTTCTTCTTTCTGTCTTCAACCCCTATTTTTTTTAACACAATGCTCTCTCAGCATATATATACATATGTGTGTGGGGGTGTGTGTTTTTCTTACACACTCGCACTCACTTCCTTTTATACTACAATGATGTCATATATATATATATATGTGTGTGTGTGTGTGTGTGTGTTGTAAACATTATATGTTTACAACATATATTAAAACTTTAATCCTAAGCTTTAAAATTTAACATGCTACAGCACATGGAATAAATTTAAGAAAATGTCTTTAAAACTAAAAACATTAAGAGCTTTAACCCAAGGTTAAAAAAAAACTTTATAAAACAATGCATCGCAGATTTCAAATCATGGAATAAAACCTGTTTAATAAATAATTGCATCCATTCTGGGTCTTGCTGACTGTGCATTGGATTTGTGCGATATGCACACTATTGGTTGGAGGGTTGACATGCTGGATGAATTCAAAATTTATCCAGAACCTTTAAAAAATTCATCGCATCCATTTTAGGATGGGCTGACTGGACTTCAATTAGTGTGATGCGAATGTGATTAATTGCGGGGATTTGACGTGGACTCATGGGCTCCATACAGTAATGATGTGGGGTTTGAAAATTCAAAACATATGCACATGGTATTAATACGGTTGGTGTATGGTGTTTTATGGTGGGATAGCGTGGAGTAAACCACGAATTTATTTTCAGAGGAGTAGGGTTACGACCTTTAAACAAGATATTGATTTGCAGACTTATTTAATCCCAGATTGAATGAACAGTTGTGTGCAAGTTTAAAAAAAAAATCTTTTCACCTGTCCTTCACAAATTTCCATCATAATTAAATTTCTTTCCTCCTTCTCAGACTACGGTTGGAATTAAATTCCAACACTCCCCCTTAATTGAAAATGTTGTACTATTGCATACAAAGACATTTTCTTAGGTAGTTAAAACTTTTTTTCCCTAATGGTTTTGTTAATATATCAACAAACTTCTCTTCTATTCTACAATGCTTCGGAACTATTTCTCAATTGCTCACTAACTCTCTGATGTAGTGATACTTAGCATCCATGTGTTTCGTTATCTTATGAAACACTGAATTCTTAAAGAAATCTATAGCTGAGCTATTATCACAATAAACTGTTGTGCCTTTTACCTGTTCATGACACAAACTTCTCAACATTCTCCTCATCCATACTGCTTGACATGCTGCTGCTGTAGCTGCCACATACTCTACCTCTACTGTAGATAAAGTCACAATTGGCTATTTCTTAGAAGCCCTTGAGATGGCTCCTAATCCCATATGAAAAACATATCTAGAGGTGTTTTTCATGTCATCTATACTTCCAACCCAGTCACTGTCACTATATCCAATTAATTCAAAATTCTCTGAAGTGGTGTATACAATTCCATACCTCTTTGTTCATTTCACATAACTTAGAATTATTTTTGTTGCTTGCCAATGTGCCTCATTTGGCCTTTCCATAAATCTAGAAATTCAACTCACAGCATTCATAATATCTGGCCTAGTTGCAGTCAAATACATGAGGCTACCAACTATGCTCTTATACAAACTTGGATCAAAATCCTTACTATTGTCTTCTTTGCTCGGCTTCAATCCCATCACTGTAGGAGTAATTTCTTCCTTGCAATCCTGCCTATTAAGTATTTCCAAAACTTTTTTAACATACTTTGCTTGAGAAATAAAAATTTTATTTTCATTTTTCTCTGCTTCTATTCCTAAGAAGTATCTCAGCAATCCCATATCTGTCATTTTAAATTCATCCTTCGTGACTGTTTTAAAATTCTCAATGAGGTAAGCATCATTACCTGTGAATATAAGATTATCAACATACAAAACAACAATGAGCATCTTACCATATTTCTCTTTGATGTATAATGTGGGTTCTCCTTCACATTTCTCAAACCCATTTTCTAGTAGATAGGCATCTATTCTACTGTACCATGCTCTTGGTGCTTGTTTGAGCCCATACAGAGCTTTCTTCAATTTGCATACCCTGTGCTCTTGGCCTTCTTTCTCATATCCCACAGATTGTTGAAAATATACCTCTTCCATCAATAATCCATTTAGGAATGCTGATTTCACATCCATTTGGTAAAATTCCACTTATGTTTTGGTGCTATGGATAGCATTGATCTTACTATTTCAATTCTTGCAACTGATGAAAAAGTTACCTCATAATATCTTCCTTGTTGCTGCTTATAGCCTTTGACAACAAGTTTGGCCTTGTGCCTTTCAATATTACCTTCAGCATTTCTCTTGGTTTTATAAGCCCATTTCACTCCAACAACTTCTTTTCCTTTTGGGAGATCAACTAATTCCCATGTCTTATTGTTCTCTATGAAATTAATATCTTCATCCATAACATCTATCCATTTCTTATATTTTACTTCTTCTTCAAAATGAATAGGATATTCTACATGACAATATAATGAAAATGAAGATTTCATACCTTCTTCTTGCTCATAAATCTCATTCAGACTTCTGAATCTCGTTCCTTTTTCACTTGTTGAAATCGTGCTTGTAGAAGCACTCAAATCTGGTCCTTGTGATGTTTTTTGAGAAGAATTGTCATCATTTCTCGAGGGTGTTCTCATACCTGCCTGTGGTGTCCTTTGCTATCCTTCTGTTGGTGGAGGTGGTGCTGCTAGTGAGGGATGTCCTTCAGTCATTTATTCCTCATCTTCAGCATGAGACAAACAGCCTTTTACATTCACTGTTTTCTCAATGCTTCCATCCTTAGATTCTTCTTCAATAAATTGTACATCTCTACTTAACATAAACTTCTTGGTGGATGGGTTGTACAATATTTATGCTTTGGATTCTTCACCGTATCCAACAAATATGCACTTATCCCCCTTACTGTCCAACTTCTTCCTTAGTTGATCTGGAATGTGTGCATAAGCCACAAAACCAAAAAATCTCATGTGGGTGACAAACTGTTTTATGCCACTCCATGCTTCTTCTAGAACTATGTTCATAACACTCTTTGTTGGGCATATATTCAAAACATATGCTGCACAATGTACAACTTCAGCCCAATATTAATTTGGCAAATGTTTTTCCTTCAGAATACTTCTTACTATGTCCATGACGACTCTATTTTTCCTTTCAACAACTCCCTTTTGTTGTGGTGTATACCTTGCTATAAATTTTTTGTGTATCCCATTTTCTCTGCAAAAACGCAAAATTTCTTTCGAGATATATTCTCCTCCTCTACCATTCTTTAAGACATTAATATGTTTCCCACTTTGATTCTCTACAAGATCTTTAAAGTGGAAAAATTTCTCAAACACTTCACTCTTCAACTTCAAGAAATAAACACATGTTTTTCTTGTGTAATCATCAATAAAGGTAAACATATAGTGGTTGCCTGCTAATGATGGTGTTTGTGTTGGTCCACACAAATTAGAATGGACTATTTCTAAGAGTTCCTTTTCCCTTATGCTGTTTCCTGATGGAAAGCTTTCTTTGTGTTGTTTTCCCAAGATGCAGCCTTCACATAGGCTGTCTGGCTTTTCAATCAATGGTAATCCCTTTACCATTCCTTTCCTGTTCAGCAAATTCAGACCTCCAAAGTTGAGATGTACAAATTTGAAATACTATAACCAATTCTCATTATTTTCTTCTGTTTGGAATGTCCCTTGTGTCAATGCTACCATTGCAGCTCCTTTCTTCAAATATAATCTCATCTTAAGAGGAAACATTCTGTTTCTTCTAATATTCACTTGTGAAATCCTCTGCTTGCTTAGTCATATGTCCATGATGGTATATACATCATCTTCAAAGAAAACATTGTAACCTTTCTGAATGAGTTTTCCAATGATCAAAAGGTTGCACTTCATACTAGGCACATAGGAAACATCTGATATGGATCTCCTTTCTCCTTTCTTTGTCCAAACACTTACTCTGCCTTTTTCCATGATAGAGACCTTACTTTCTTATCCCAATGTTACTTGAGACTTCACATTTTCATCAATCATGGAAAACATAGAAAGGTTTCCAGTCATATGGTTGCTACATCCTGAATCTAGAAACCATGTATCTTCATTATTTTCTTCAGCCATATTACATGCTAAAAACAAATTCTCTTGACTGATATTTTCCTTAGTGAAATTAGCACTGTGTCTACTACCCATGTCACTTCGTTTCTTCTTACATTCATTGGAATAATGCCCATAATTCTTATAGTAATAACATTGGACTTGGGATTTATCATACCTTTGTCGATGTGCTTGATTTTTTCCACCTTGTTGGTTGTTGTGTTGGCTTTGATTCTGACTTTGATTGCTGTCCCTTCCACCTATATTTGCATGGTTGTTTCTTCCTCATTTTTGGCTTCTGCTTCTTCCTTTTTCTCTGTAGTTTCCTCTTCCTTGAACTGTTCCTCTTCCAAAGGACATATGGGTCTTCAAGGGATGCCCCAAAGATGATTTTGATGTTCTTCTCAATATTTGTTCATGTGTCTTCAATGAAGCATGAATCTCATCAACAGTTAACAACGAGAGATTCTTTGTCTCTTCAATGGTTGTTACTATCACATCAAATCTTGAGGGTAAGCTCATCAACACTTTTTTTACAATTCTTCTTTCTTCTATTATCTCTCCATGAGATTTCATTTGGTTGACCAACCCAATCAACAATGTGAAGAAATATTGTATTGTATTGGACTCTTTCATGGAAATGACTTCAAAATCTCTTCTCATTAATTGAAGCTTTGGTATCTTTAACTTCTGCATACATTGGTAGGCTATCTAAAGGGTATCCCATGCATCCTTCGACCTCTTGGCTACTGCAATTCTTGGAAATATTCTTTCATGCACTACCTAATAGAGATAGAAGAGGCATTTTGAGTCCTTATTCTTGTTACTCTTCAACAAATATTTCTCTGCCTATGTTAAGGAATTAAATGCTTTTTCATATGTTCGTTCTTCTAGACCATCCTTAACTAGCTCCCATAAATCTTGAGAGGCAAACAGGGCTCTCATTGTGATTTCCCAATAGTCATAGTTCTTTCCATTGAACTGTGGGAGTCGAGTATTTCCCATACTCGTGCTTGTGCTGGCTCTTGCCATTGCTATCTTACTGAACTATGCATTGAAACTTGACTGTGTTTTTAAACAAACTGTCTCTCTAAGTAAGAGATAAATTCTGTCTCTAAAAAAAATCCCTTCTTACAGTTCTCTAGACTGTAAACTTTAAAAAGAACAAAAAATTGTGTTTTGTTAAATACCTGGATTTGTTGATCTTTCATTATGATGGAGAAAACTTCAATAAACTTCTTCTTCCTACGACTTCTTGAGAAACCGCTGAGCGCCTGGACTAGCTTTGATACCGTGTTGGAATTTTTGAATATTCCAAACGACAGAGAGGAAATACATAATTCCTCTACAAACACATATATTTAAAAAAAATTGTGGAAAAAGATGGATTAAAACACTTTTATTTCATTAAAACAAAGGCACTGTTACAAAATGAAATTCTTATGAACTATGGTGTTCTGGATTCACACAAAAACTTCTTCTGGCTTCTACATATGTAGCACATCAAAAAAATCAGCTTCTGCTCTCTGTATTCAACCCCTATTTTTTTTACACGGTGCTCTCTCGACATATATATATAATTTTTTCTTACACAGTCACACTCACTTTTTTATTATACTACAATGTTGTCATATATCTATGTGTTGTAAACATTATATGTTTGCAGCATATATTAAAACTTTAATCCTAAGATTTAAAATTTAACATGCTACAACACATTAAATACATTAAACCAAATGTCTTTAAAATTAAAAACATTAAAATATTTAACCCAAGGTTAAAAAAAACATTATAAAATAATGCATCGTGGATTTTAAGTCATGGAATAAAACCTTTTTTAATAAATAATCACATCCTTTCTTGGTCTTGCCGACAGTGCATTGGATTTGTGTGATACACACGCTGTTGGTTGGAGGGTTGACATGCTGGTGGAATTCAAACTTTATTCAAAACATTTAAACAATTTATCTCATCAATTTTAGTATGGGCTGACTGGACTTCAATCGGTGTGATGCGAATGTGATTGGATGCGACGATTTGACGTGGAGTTGTATGCTCCACACAGTAATGACGTGGGGTTTGAAAATTGAAAACATATGTATGAGGTATTAATACACATGGTGTATGGTGTTTGATGACAGGATGGCGTGGAGTAAACCACAGGTTTTTTTGCAGAGGAGTATGGCTACGACCTTTAAAAATGATATTGATTTGCAAGGTTATTCAATCCCAGATTGAATTCATGGTGGTGTGCAAGTTTAAAAAAAAAAAAACTATGCACCTTTCCTTCACAAATTTCCATCAAAATTAAATTTTAATGCTCCTGCTCAGACTGCAGTTGGAATTAAATTCCAACACTCCTGGTCCTTCTCCAGCCCTAGACTCTACCCCTGAAATAAAATACCCTGTAAAATTATTATAGAATGATCCTGCAGAAGTATTACAACATGAACCTCGAGTGAGGGAAAGAAAGGAGGAGGCTAAAGCATGACGACAGTCTCCCCTCGAGTGGGGGAAAATTTCTTATATCCTTAGAAGGAACTCAGAAACTGAAGATAAAACCCATATTCATTTTAAAATTGATTTACCTTTGACCCGAAAACTCTGCCCCTGCTTCTCTTCCAGCCCAGGATCTCTGCACGCTGAAATAAAATGTAGGTACCCTTAAGACATACAATTTCTTCTCCAAATCAAATGTGATAAAAAGAAAAGAGTTAATATCCGAGGTTGAATCTACTACTAATTTCATCATACCTTCTAATCCTTGATTTCCCTTTCAACTCTCACATATCAAAGATAAAGAAAAAATTTGATTCACCCTACAAACCAAAATAATATTCATCCTCATAAATAAAAATCAGAATAAGAAGAAAACAAAAAGGAGAAATAAAAAGCACCAGAAAAATGGAAAAAAAGCACTAACACATCAATACAACAGAACAACAATAAACTACACATGGCCATGGTTAACACCAGACAAGAAAAACAAACAAACAAACAAAGATCTCCACTCCAAAATGCCACTCCTCTCCACTCCACTAACAAAAGCAGCATCTCTACCTACATTCCATGCCGCTCCTCTCCACTAACAAAAGCCGCATCTCTACCTACATTCCATGCCACTCCTCTCCACTAACAAAAGAAGCTTCTCTATCTCCATTCCAATTTAATGGCATCGCAACCATTATATCATATTTTAGTGAAAATTTTAAATTCGTTGGGTACCCTACTATTTTAATTAAAATTTTGAAATCCTTCCAATAACATGGTGGCCTACTACTATTACGCAGGTATACAGGCTAGCAAAGAATCATTATTTTTTTTTGAATTTTTTTGAAAGGGACCATTAACCATTTAGTGGTATAAAATAATGTTTTTTAACTATGGCATTTTAATATTAAATTTTATTTTATTAATAATCTCAATTTCAATATAATTTTCTAACTAATTTATTGTTTTTAAATTAATATTAAAATTATATTTGCAAAATATTTTATAAAAAATACTGTATGTTTTATTTTATTTATATGATCAATATTGGATATTGTTAAAAGCACATTATCCACCTAGATGTTGTTAAAGCACACTATCCACCTTCCCTAGCTTTGATGAAGATGGTACAAATTCATAAATTTTGATGGATAAAATGTCAAATATAATGAAGGATAGTATTTATTTTGTCAAATAAAACCTTTTTTAATAAATAATCGCATCCTTTCTTGGGCTTGCTAACAGTGCATTGGATTTGTGCGATACACACACTGTTGGTTGGAGGGTTGACATGCTGGTGGAATTCGAACTTTATTCAAAACATTTAAACAATTTATCTCATCAATTTTAGGATGGGCTGACTGGACTTCAATCGGTGCGATGTGGATGTGATTGGATGTGGCGATTTGACGTGGAGTTGTAGGCTCCACACAGTAATGACGTGGGGTTTGAAAATTGAAAACATATGTATGAGGTATTAGTACGGTTGGTGTATGGTGTTTGATGACATGATGGTGTGGAGTAAACCATAGGTTTTTTTGCAGAGGAGTATGGCTACGACCTTTAAAAATGATATTTATTTGCAAGGTTATTCAATCCCAGATTGAATGCATGGTGGTGTGCAAGTTTAAAAAAAAAATCTATGCACCTTTCCTTCACAAATTTCCATCAAAATTAAATTTTAGTGGTCCTACTTAGATTTCAGTTGGAATTAAATTCCAACACTCCTGGTACTTCTCCAACCCTAGACTCTACCCATGAAATAAAATACTCTGTAGAATTATTACGGAATCATCCTGGAGAAGTATTACAGCATGACCCTCGAGTGAGGGAAAGAAAGGAGGAGGCTAAAGCATGACGACGGGCTCCCCTCGAGTGGGGGATAATTTCTTATATCCTTAGAAGGAACTCAGAAACTTATTATAAAACCCATATTCATTTTAAAATTGATTTACCTCTGACCCGAAAACTCTACCCCTGCTTCTCTTCCAGCCGAGGATCTCTCCACGCTGAAATAAAATGCAGGTACCCTTAAGACATACAATTTCTTCTCCAAATCAAACGTGATAAAAAGAAAAGAGTTAATACCTGAGGTTGAATCTACTACTAATTTCATCATACCTTCTTATCCTCGATTTCCCTTTCAACTCTCACATATCAAAAATAAAGAAAAAATTTGATTCACCGTACAAACCAAAATAATATTCATCCTTAGAAATAAAAGTCAGAATAAGAAGAAAACAAAAAGGAGAAATAAAAAGCACCAGAAAAATGGAAAAAAATCACTAACACATCAATACAACAGAACAAAAATAAACTGCACATGGCCATGGTTAACACCAGACAAGAAAAACAAACAAACAAACAAATATCTCCACTCCAAAATTCCGCTCCTCTCCACTCCACTAACAAAAGCAGCATCTCTACCTACATTCCATGTCGCTCCTCTCCCCTAACAAAAGCCGTATCTCTACCTACATTCCATGCCACTCCTCTCCACTAACAAAAGAAGCTTCTCTATCTCCATTCTAATTTAATGGCATCGCAACCATTATATCATATTTTAGTTAAAATTTTAAATCCGTTGGGTACCCTACTATTTTAATTAAAATTTTGAAATCCTTCCAGCAACATGGTGGCCTACTACTATTACGCAGGTATACAGGCTAGCAAAGAATCATTATTTTTTTTTGAATTTTTTTGAAAGGGACCATTAACCATTTAATGGTATAAAATAATGTTTTTTAACTATGGCATTTTAATATTAAATTTTATTTTATTAATAATCTCAATTTCAATATAAGTTTTTAACTAATTTATTGTTTTTAAATTAATGTTAAAATTAGATTTGCAAAATATTTTATAAAAAATACTGTATGTTTTATTTTATTTATATGATCAATATTGGATATTATTAAAAGCACATTATCCACCTAGATGTTGTTAAAGCACACTATCCACCTTCCCTAGCTTTGATGAAGATGGTACAAATTCATAAATTTTGATGGATAAAATGTCAAATATAATGAAGGATAGTATTTATTTTGTTTATAGGATTGAGGTTAAATGTTGTTTAAAAGAACAAGATCTCATTATTCTTAACTTTTATGATGATGGAAATACATGATATTAGTTTTTTTATACATACTAATTAGGTTGAAAATACCTTTCAGGATTAGTGTAAGACCTAATTCTACTTCTGACTTAGTGAAAGCTCATGTTTAGAGAATGTAAGGAAATAGATTTACAGTCCAAAACCATGATGAGGCTTTAATTAACTAGGAGAAACCCTTACCATAATTTAGTTGGGGTTATTATTGTAAAAAAACAAGTTTGCAAGGCTTGAAGAAGACCCTATAGAAATTAGATCATGACCTACTAATAAGGTCATATATCTAAGGAACAATTTCTATGGTTGTGATATGCGATTAGGGAAACCAAATATCTATATGGGAGTGTGAATTTAAGGCATAAATGAATGAAAATGTGGAATGAGGAATAGAGCCAACGAATGAGAAGAAAGAAGGAGAGAATGACCAAAGTGATGGGTTGTCTCAAGGGTTTTGAAGGCATACAATCTCTGGACAATTGTTAAAGGTGACGAGCCCAAGCCTACACCTCCTGTTGCCACTCAAGATTGGGATAAGCGTGAAATGAAAGCAAAGGTGCTACTACGCATGTCAGTGAAGGACAATATTATTCCTCACATTCGGGACTGTGAAACTTCCAAGGCGACATGGGACACTCTCAAAGGTTTGTATGAAACTACTAATGCAAACCGTATTTTATTTTTAAAAACAAAGCTGCTATCTATCAAAATGGAAGCCAATGAAATCATTAGCAACTTTGTTTCCCTAATTAAAGACTTGAGTGATAAGCTTGGTGATATTGGTGAAAAAGTGTCTAGTACCGACTTGGTAACTGTTGCGTTGAAGGGGTTAGTCCCAGACTATAAAGTCTTTATTTCAGCACTCTCAGCTAGACCGACACCTCCTACATTTGAAGAATTGGCTATAATTCTTCTTCAAGAAGAAGAGCGAATGAAAATTTTTGAACTGGAGTCAAATGGTTCTGATTTGGCTTTGACTGCAAGAGGTAAAAGACCATTCAGAGGGAGACCATGGGACAGGAACAGAGGCTGTTTTCAAGCAAAACAGAAAGGTATGACACCTCCTGATTCTTATGTTAAGAGGAACATTGAATGTTATTATTGTGGAAAACCTGGACATCTAGCTAAAGATTGCTATAGAAGAAAGAATAATGAATCAAATCAAAGACATAGAAGGCATAATGGAAATTTCATAAACAGAGACACCTCAGTGACTGATGGATTTAAAAATCTTAAGTTGTTTCTTTCTGATGCTGCATTATCTGCTGAAACTGATGATGAGAATGCTTGGTTCATAGATTCTGGTGCATCAGCGCATATGACTTGTAATAAAGAATGGTATGATAAATATTATGAGAAGTCTGATGGCACACACATTTACCTAGGAGATGACAGGTCACTTAAAGTTCAAGGCTATGGCATAATAAATGTGTACTTACCTAATGGACAAATGCGACAGATTCATAATGTGATGTATGTACCTGCTCTCAAAAAGAATTTGATATCTATTTCCACTATCATTGATAATCATTTAAAAGTGGAATTTGGTAAATTGGGGTGTATTGTGAAAGATGTTCAGGACCACTACAGGGTTGTTTCTATAGGTACCAGGGTTGGAGGATTATATAAATTGGATGTGACAGTGAAGCGTCATGTTGCATTGACATCCAAAGAGACATCGACAGCAGAATTATGGCATCACGGGTATGGGCACCTAAATTACAATGATTTATTGTTGTTGCAAAGGAAATCAATGGTTGAAGGTCTTCTTGTTATGAAGTGTGAACATTTACCATGTGAAGCTTGTGCACTTGGTAAGCAGCATAGAGAAGAGTTTCATGTTCATACCGAGAAACGACAGTATGATATACTTGAATTAATTCACACTGATGTATGTGGACCTATGCAAACTAGGTCTCTTGGTGGTGCTTCATACTTTGTTATTTTTATTGATGATAGATCTAGGTATACATGGGTCTATTTCATTCGAAGGAAGAGTGATATATTTGAGTATTTTAAAGAGTTTCGAACTATGGTTGAAAAACAAACAGGTAAGTACATTAAAATACTCACATCTGATCAAGGGGGTGAATATAAGTCAAATGCATTTAACAGCTATTGTAAATCTAATGGGATTCAACAACAGTTCATAATACCACATACCCCTCAGCAAAATGGTGTTGCTGAGCGATGGAATAAAACCTTGGTGGAATTTGCTCGTAGTACGCTTCAAGGTAAGAACATCTCTAATGGTTTCTGGGTAGAAGTCATTAATACTGTTGTTTATTTGAACAATCGATGTCCCACTAAGAAATTAGTTTTTCAAACTCCTTTTGAGGTTCTTCATGGTTATAAACCTGATGTGAGTCATTTAAGAGTCTTTGGATGTACTGCCTTTGCACATATTCGTAAGGCTAACAGAAGAAAGCTTGATGCCAAGTCAATCAAGTGTGTTTTTATTGGGTATTGTGCGGATCAAAAAGCCTATAAATTGTTTGATCCAAGTTCCCATATACTATTTGCAAGTCGAGATGTGTTGTTTCATGAGCAGGCTGATAAAAGTGATACAAAGAATGATGCATGGCATATATCTAATGATGCTCATGTCAAACTTGATACTTTGATTAAGCAGGAACAGGAACAGGTACAGGTACAGGTTCAAGATCAGGATGAGAGCAGTATGAGCACATCCAGCAGCAGTGAGTCATCATGAGAGGGTGATTCACCTCAAAGCCGAAGAATCATGGATGGAACTCCAACAGGTATTGTGGCACCAAGAAGGTCAACCCGACAAACCCAGCTTCCTACAAGGTATAGAGATTATGCCTTAATGTCTAATATCATGAATGTTGTAGAACTAGTTGATTATGAACAAGCTAAACAACATGAACAATGGAGTAATGCTATGAATGATGAATGTGCTTCTCTTATGAAAAATCAAACGTAGGAATTAGTGGAAATTCCTGAGAACAAAGTTCCAATTGGAAGCAAATGGTTGTATAAATCGAAATTTAAAGTAGATGGTAGCATTGATAAATTTAAGGCAAGATTAGTTGCAAAAGGATATGCTCAATAGGAGGGAATTGATTATGAAGATACTTTTGCACCAGTAGCTAAATTGAATACAATTATATTACTGATTGCCTTAGCTACAAAACATAATTGGAATATACATCAATTGGATGTCAAATATGCTTTTCTAAATGGTGATTTAAAGGAAGAAGTTTATTTGGTTCAACCTGAAGGGTTTGTCAAACAGGGACAGGAGCATCTAGTCTGCAGGTTAAGAAAAGCATTATATGGTTTGAAACAGACGCCGAGATCATGGTGTGTAAAGATTGATACCTTCTTTCTTCAGAATGGATTTGTGAAAAGCAAAAAATGATCCTACCTTGTATGTTAAGAAAGATGAAAAAGGAAATGTTGCTTTAATATCTTTGTATTTGGATGATCTCATTATCACAGGCAGTGCTCACAAGTTAATTGAAGAAATTAAAGTTCAGTTGTTGCAGGAATTTGAAATGAAAGATTTGGGTGAATTGCATTACTGTTTAGGAATTGAGGTATGGAGAGAGCCTGGTAAAACATTGATCACTCAAAGCAAATATACAAAGGAAATTCTTAAAAAGTTCAATATGAGTGATTGCAAAGCTATGTCAACTCCCTTAGAACAAAATGCAAAGTTGTACAAAGAAGATGGAACTAAAGAGGCAGATGGTACATTATATCGTCAGTTGGTGGGAAGTTTGAACTATCTCACCACTACCAGACCAGACATTGCATACTCAGTCAGTATCCTTAGTCAATTCATGGCTAAGCCTTTAGGAAATCACTGGAATGCTGCAAAGAAAGTTCTCCGATACTTAAAGGGAACAGTGAATTTAGGTATTATGTATACTGATGAATCTGATGTTGCACTGACAGGTTTTTCTGATTCAGATTGGGCAGGAAATCCAGATGACAGACGATCTACCTTTGGCTATGCATTTCATATTGGATCAGGGGTCGTATCTTGGAGTAGTAAGAAACAACCAACTGTTTCTTTATCATCAACAGAATCAGAGTACAAAGCTTTGACCAATGCCACCTGTGAAGCTATTTGGTTGCGGAGAATTCTTGCAGATCTTGAAGAGGCGCAAAGTGGTTCAACATGCATCAATTGTGATAATAAAAGTGCTATCAAATTAGCACATAATCCAATATACCACGCCAGAACAGAACACGTTGAGTTGCAATACCACTTTGTACGTGAGAAAATTGAGTCAAATGAAATTGAATTAATATTTTGTAATACCAAGGATAATATGGCTGATATATTTACAAAGCCACTTCGTAAAATCAAATTTGAAGTTTTTAGAAGTCAATTAGGTATTGTAGAAAATCCATTTCTCCATTAAGGGAGGATGTGAGAATAATCTAGATCATGCTGAAATAGATTTAGTTTTGAGTGGTTGAACGAGAGTGTTTATTTAGAAATTGGTTGCACGTATTTAGTTTTGTTTCCTCTTCTTCAGGAAGATTAGGTGAGTGCAATATTCTATATAAGTGTGATGTAATCGTGCAGTTCAATTCATTGATTTCAGTGAGCTTTGTCTC